>OZ059827.1:13697678-14157960 GCA_964057195.1 Orthosia cruda | reverse complement strand
AACAATACGGGTGAAACCACGAGGCATCCGCTAGTTGTTTATATAAACAATATCTTTTCATTGTTTTTGCTAAGCCATTTAATGATGATACCGTTTTCATTTGCCAAGTTATTAAGCTTGTGTTCACTATATGGCGCCTTTTCATAAAATGACTGGCCACTTCATGAATTGGCCAATTTAACGATCTGGCTACAATATTTGTAAATACAAACGTGAGAATTAAGAATACAATGAATGCCAACTGAATAATTAACCTGATTTCGATACTACGAGTAGCTTCTTTTCATTAATGAAGCTTAATTAAAATTCTCTCATTACACTGTACTTTTTGCGAGTCGCAATGATACAGTTCAAATCACATACATTTTTCAGGTGGGTGATTAACTTTTTTTGGTCATTAACTGACTACATACATAAACTCACACTTTTTTTCCATGGGGGTAGGCAGAAACTATTACAAATTCCTTTTGCTCATACATCTATACTCTATTCGCTGGTGAAAAAATTAAAGGTTAACAAACAATAAAAGCAAAGTTTTTACAGTGTCTTATTTGTTGTCACTCAAATCTAAAATAAAAATATATCATGAGAAGAGGTTGATTTCATTCAACAATCAAATACACACATCTAAGACACACATGCAGAAATATGTCAAACTTTTAAACTATTATTTTCTTTACTGTATTTTACAAAAGTATCAAATTAAAAACAAAAAAATTGGTTTTAAAACTTTCGCGTTTCATAATTGAAAAACAATATATCACGGGCATTTAACGCGATGATTTCGATTGTTTCGGTCGTTGCAACACGGCCGAAACGTCGGGTGAAATAGGTAGCATTATAGGTACTCTATCTTCTCTATGCTCTACACATAACCAACTTCTTTTCATCCGTATTCTTATTTCAAAACTATCTAGGATATGTGTACTGTGACGTCACATGTGGACAGCTTTGGAGCCGGAATAGGAAAGCCGGCGCCGCAGCCGTGCGTTCTCTCCATGACATCCAGTTAAAGCTACGCTTTGCACGACACTATTCTGCAAATATTCGTTATGAGATAATGGTGGATAACAAAGATTCAATTTAAAAAACAGTAGATGTTGAGTATCAAGCTCCAGGTGTGCTGCTGGGCAGACTGGTCCCAGTGAAGACTGGCTCTGACGGGCATTGTCGAGTCGCCGACATCCGGCTCGAAGGACCATATGTTCAGTATCAAGCTCCAGGTGTACTGCTGGTGGTTTTGACTTGGTAATAAAACGACTTCGATTATAAGTATGACTATATTTCTGAGGTACTGATTTGATACAACCGAAATGTGCGCACGCGCAGGGTGTCGGCGAGCGAGTGGAAGTGGCGGGGGAAAGCCCGCGGTTGCAGTGTGGGTATGTGGCCCGATGTCACGTCGAAAACAGTAGAAGTGAAAGTTTCGTAAAGATCCATTTGAAAATGTGCACAAATTGAAAGATGCTACCTATTACTACTAATGTTTAAGTATATTTATGTATATAGTTTATTATTTTGAATATATAAGGTATAATTATATTGTATTTGTAGTTTATATTTAAATAATCCTATATTTTAATAATCACCTCCCACTGTTTGTCTCTCCATCACCCAAAGGTCGACTGGTAGAAAATGCCTAAGGCATTAAGTCCGCCTCTGTACTTGTGTGTGCATGAAGTATTAAATAATAATACATAATTATCGGATAAATTGTTGCCACAGCACCTGTAGCCAAGTTGACAATCTACAATCGACAACGCTAGTAAAAAACTAATCAATGTATGGGAATGAACATTAAGTCACGTGGTCAGACCATACAAATAGAAGGCGGTTAACGATTGTAGAAAGTGATTCGATACGACAAGTTTGTAACTTGGCTAGGGGGGCAGATGTTCGAGTAATCGCTATTCAAAATCTCCTTAACCTCTGTGGATTTGGCTTGGTTTTTGGACAATCATAATAGCTACGTGATATAACCTAGTCTCAACTATTCTAAGACATGTGACATCCAACAACCTGCCCCGCACACAGCCCCGCGTGGTGCATTACGAACCACATGCTCTCAAGAGATGAGTTATTAAATCTCACCTGTTTTATTTTATGTTTGTGACAGAAAGACCGCCGAACCACGTCAGCTTTTTTTTCATTACTTTAGCTGCGTGCTATCCGTGAGAAATCTTTTTAATGTAGAGGTTTATTTTCAGCATTTGTTTTTTTTTCTGTTATGAGCATAAACACAATTGGCTTCTCTTTTTGTGTTTTCTTCATCGTAGGCTACAATTTTATTTTTATTTTAAATGACGGAATATTTTACTCTCCAAAAAGTTAACGTATAACGTTGCTGCATTTCAAAAGAGCTTTGTCAATCATGGCGCCTAATCACTTCATGCTTGCTCCACGTCATCTTGTCATTGTTGCATTAAATACGTGTTACCTTTGAAATAAAAAGGAAAGACGTGTCCACATGATTCATCATGATTCATGATTACTGGTATACTGAGGTGCATTAACCCAGGCTAATTGCGTAAGTGAATTCGGCAATGCATATTGCCAAAAAAAATATGATTGGACGCTTTCACCAATAAAATAATTAATGATTTTAATGTAATTTTATATATTATGTTTGTATTAGTTTAGTTTTATTATCATTTCTTGTAGTTATACACACTTTGTCTATGTTTCTTATCTAATTCTCTTGTCGTAGGTCTGCTGGAAGACATTTCTCTAGAAATAAGCTGCACTTTTTTGCTATTCTATCGTTATATGTACTTTCTCTTTTAAGTGTTTTGTGTGTACATAAATAAATAAAGCGTCCGTGAATATTTTTCTTGGAAATGCTTAATTATTTTAAGAGAATTTGTCTTACTCTTTCATGGAGTCAAACTCTTTGAGGCGCAACCGTGGGTCACACAATGTTAGGAATATATTGTTTTCTTGTTTTTTTGTTATTGTTGTTCAGTCTAAGTTTTATTTTTTATGTTTGTGTTGTGTGCTCTGGCTGTAGCATTATATTAAATGGCTCTGGCTTGTGTCAAATATATGTGATTTCTTTCTTTCGTTCTTTGCCTTGCCGAATTCACTTTCATTGGTTCATTTCAAGGTGGGACAGTAAGCCCCACATGCGTTACCTATGAGCTACTCTCATTTACCTACCTATTCAAAATAGCTCATTCGTGGTTTTTCAATATTAGTTAGTCATAAAGGATTACATATACGCTTCACAATATACAGATGTTGCTAAAAAAACACAATATTAAAGTGGGACTGGCTTAACCACGTCGCTCGCGTTTAATTAGCTGTGGGCTAAAGTAGCCATGGTATAAAATATAGTGAAGTGAAATATAGTATAAAATATAATTGTGAAGCGTATATGTAATCCTTTATGACTAACTAATATTGAAAACCACGAATGAGCTATTTTGAATAGGTAGGTAAATGAGAGTAGCTCATAGGTAACGCATGTGGGGCTTACTGTCCCACCTTGAAATGAACCAATGAAAGTGAATTCGGCAAGGCAAAGAACGAAAGAAAGAAATCACATATATTTGACACAAGCCAGAGCCATTTAATATAATGCTACAGCCAGAGCACACAACACAAACATAAAAAATAAAAACTTAGACTGAACAACAGTAACAAAAAAACAAGAAAACAATATATTCCTAACATTGTGTGACCCACGGTTGCGCCTCAAAGAGTTTGACTCCATGAAAGAGTAAGACAAATTCTCTTAAAATAATTAAGCATTCCAAGAAAATATTCACGGACGCTTTATTTATTTATGTACACACAAAACACTTAAAAGAGAAAGTACATATAACGATAGAATAGCAAAAAGCTGCAGCTTATTTCTAGAGAAATGTCTTCCAGCAGACCTACGACAAGATAATTAGATAAGAAACATAGACAAAGTGTGTATAACTACAAGAAATGATAATAAAACTAAACTAATACAAACATAATATATAAAATTACATTAAAATCATTAATTATTTTATTGGTGAAAGCGTCCAATCATATTTTTTTTGGCAATATGCATTGCCGAATTCACTTACGCAATTAGCCTGGGTTATGCACCTCAGTATACCAGTAATCATGAAATCATGATGAATCATGTGGACACGTCTTTCCTTTTTATTTCAAAGGTAACACGTATTTAATGCAACAATGACAAGATGACGTGGAGCAAGCATGAAGTGATTAGGCGCCATGATTGACAAAGCTCTTTTGAAATGCAGCAACGTTATACGTTAACTTTTTGGAGAGTAAAATATTCCGTCATTTAAAATAAAAATAAAATTGTAGCCTACGATGAAGAAAACACAAAAAGAGAAGCCAATTGTGTTTATGCTCATAACAGAAAAAAAAACAAATGCTGAAAATAAACCTCTACATTAAAAAGATTTCTCACGGATAGCACGCAGCTAAAGTAATGAAAAAAAAGCTGACGTGGTTCGGCGGTCTTTCTGTCACAAACATAAAATAAAACAGGTGAGATTTAATAACTCATCTCTTGAGAGCATGTGGTTCGTAATGCACCACGCGGGGCTGTGTGCGGGGCAGGTTGTTGGATGTCACATGTCTTAGAATAGTTGAGACTAGGTTATATCACGTAGCTATTATGATTGTCCAAAAACCAAGCCAAAATCCACAGAGGTTAAGGAAGATTTTGAATAGCGATTACTCGAACATCTGCCCCCCTAGCCAAGTTACAAACTTGTCGTATCGAATCACTTTCTACAATCGTTAACGCCTTCTATTTGTATGGTCTGACCACGTGACTTAATGTTCATTCCCATACATTGATTAGTTTTTTACTAGCGTTGTCGATTGTAGATTGTCAACTTGGCTACAGGTGCTGTGGCAACAATTTATCCGATAATTATGTATTATTATTTAATACTTCATGCACACACAAGTACAGAGGCGGACTTAATGCCTTAGGCATTTTCTACCAGTCGACCTTTGGGTGATGGAGAGACAAACAGTGGGAGGTGATTATTAAAATATAGGATTATTTAAATATAAACTACAAATACAATATAATTATACCTTATATATTCAAAATAATAAACTATATACATAAATATACTTAAACATTAGTAGTAATAGGTAGCATCTTTCAATTTGTGCACATTTTCAAATGGATCTTTACGAAACTTTCACTTCTACTGTTTTCGACGTGACATCGGGCCACATACCACACTGCAACCGCGGGCTTTCCCCCGCCACTTCCACTCGCTCGCCGACACCCTGCGCGTGCGCACATTTCGGTTGTATCAAATCAGTACCTCAGAAATATAGTCATACTTATAATCGAAGTCGTTTTATTACCAAGTCAAAACCACCAGCAGTACACCTGGAGCTTGATACTGAACATATGGTCCTTCGAGCCGGATGTCGGCGACTCGACAATGCCCGTCAGAGCCAGTCTTCACTGGGACCAGTCTGCCCAGCAGCACACCTGGAGCTTGATACTCAACATCTACTGTTTTTTAAATTGAATCTTTGTTATCCACCATTATCTCATAACGAATATTTGCAGAATAGTGTCGTGCAAAGCGTAGCTTTAACTGGATGTCATGGAGAGAACGCACGGCTGCGGCGCCGGCTTTCCTATTCCGGCTCCAAAGCTGTCCACATGTGACGTCACAGTACACATATCCTAGATAGTTTTGAAATAAGAATACGGATGAAAAGAAGTTGGTTATGTTGTAGAGCATAGAGAAGATAGAGTACTTATAATGCTACCTATTTCACCCGACGTTTCGGCCGTGTTGCAACGACCGAAACAATCGAAATCATCGCGTTAAATGCCCGTGATATATTGTTTTTCAATTATGAAACGCGAAAGTTTTAAAACCAATTTTTTTGTTTTTAATTTGATACTTTTGTAAAATACAGTAAAGAAAATAATAGTTTAAAAGTTTGACATATTTCTGCATGTGTGTCTTAGATGTGTGTATTTGATTGTTGAATGAAATCAACCTCTTCTCATGATATATTTTTATTTTAGATTTGAGTGACAACAAATACGACACTGTAAAAACTTTGCTTTTATTGTTTGTTAACCTTTAATTTTTTTCACCAGCGAATAGAGTATAGATGTATGAGCAAAAGGAATTTGTAATAGTTTCTGCCTACCCCCATGGAAAAAAAGTGTGAGTTTATGTATGTAGTCAGTTAATGACCAAAAAAAGTTAATCACCCACCTGAAAAATGTATGTGATTTGAACTGTATCATTGCGACTCGCAAAAAGTACAGTGTAATGAGAGAATTTTAATTAAGCTTCATTAATGAAAAGAAGCTACTCGTAGTATCGAAATCAGGTTAATTATTCAGTTGGCATTCATTGTATTCTTAATTCTCACGTTGTATTTACAAATATTGTAGCCAGATCGTTAAATTGGCCAATTCATGAAGTGGCCAGTCATTTTATGAAAAGGCGCCATATAGTGAACACAAGCTTAATAACTTGGCAAATGAAACGGTATCATCATTAAATGGCTTAGCAAAAACAATGAAAAGATATTGTTTATATAAACAACTAGCGGATGCCTCGTGGTTTCACCCGTATTGTTCCCGTTCCCGTGGGAATACAAGAATAAAAAGTACCCGGGGATAGTGTAGCTTCCCAACAGTAAAATAATTTTTGAAATCGGGCCAGTAGTTTTTAAATTTATTCGTTACATACAAATATAGAAATCTATCCTCTTTATTATATTAGTATAGAAGTAGTATAGATATAGACTAAACTATTAGTATATTTTTTTTTTTTTAAACACGGCCATTTCTTTATATGACCATGAGCTTCTGCCAGCGGCCTTGGCCGCGTGAAATTAGAACATCATCCCGAGGTAGAATTTCCGGGATAAAAAGTATCCTATATGCCATTCCTGGTTATAATCTATCTCTATGCCAAATTTTATCCAGAGCCGTCCAGCCGTTTGAGCGTTAAGAAGTAACAAACATACAAACAAACTCAAATTGTCGTCTTTATAATATTAGTGTGATGTGATGGCATGATTATATTATAAAATATGTTGTTTATGAGATGTGTACTGGCGGTGTTACACAACTCATTTGCATTAAAAGAAAATAATCTGTCAAAAATAAACGAACAATATCTTCACTTCTACCTTCTCAGAACTCCAAAATAAGCTACGTTTAAAATGCAACACCCACGTCAAACTCAGTAAACTTCTAAAATCACATCTACCTACGTATTTAACTAAGCAACAAGTGTTACCGTTCGCTCCGCATAAATAATTGTTTACTTTTAGTCTAAAGTGTAATTTTTAACTTTATTTTGAGTTTCAACTGTAAATTAACTCCCAGCAAGTGCAGTGCCTAAATTTGTATTGTGTATAAACTGCGTTGATTAACGTAAAACTGTTATAACTAATCCGTTAAAAAACTACTTTGTCTTAAAATCAGTGTTGACCAAAACGCGTAAGTGACGCCAATACCACGGCGCTTACGACCTTTCGCTCGCGACCATCTCAGCGAGCCGCTCCACGTCGTTGCTCAACGCTTTGAAAAAACTAGCGCTTTATTATGTTTGGTACCGCTAGACGCCATACGCTTTTTGATTCGCTAGAAGCGCTTTATTATTATACCGAATAATTTTAAACCGCACTGACAAAAATGACAACAAAGAATTGCGCTGGTTGTTTGATCGATTTTAATAGCAAGGAAAGCTTACAATGTTTCATTTGTCACAAATGGTATGATTTGTTGTGCGCTAATGTTACCGAAAAAGTGTTTAAGAGTATGAACATCAAACAAAAATCCATCTGGAAGTGTCCTAGCTGCGTTAGTAAACAACCTAAGAACGACAACAAGAATACACCTGTCAGACCAAATAAACCTGTGAGCCCCACTATTGAGCCATCGTCGCCCCGTTCGTTGTCACCGACGGACACCAATGTTACTGTTCGTTCCAAATCCAATCAGTCACAAAACCACACAACGCCGTCGCCGGTTCAAGCAAATGATGACACCTTAATTGAGTTTTCGAGAGGTACGCTGAGGGAAATTATTAAGCAGGAAATACAGAGTGCACTTAAAGAGGTAGTTTCAGATCAGTTCCGAAAAATAAACGATTTGATCTCAGGTTTCAATGAGTCACTTTCTTTCTACAATGAGAAGTACGAAGAGATGAAGGCTACTCTGGAAGATAAATCTGATAGGATACAGAAACTTGAAAAAGACAACTGCGATTTACGGGATGCCATTCAACAATTTAGTCAGCGCCTGAACCTAGTTGAACAAAACTCCAGGTCTGCCAACGTCGAGCTCCAGTGCGTGCCAGAAAACAAGGCCGAAAATTTAGTCAACACAGTCGCAGGACTGTGTTGACTAAATTTTCGGCCTTGTTTTCTACTACTAACTAACTAACTAGGTAAGGTCATTAGTTGTGACATTAAAGACCCCGACATTCTACACTGCACCAGAATAGCTAAGAAAGACGCACAAAGTACCAGGCCCCGTTCCATTCTCGTCAAATTTAGTAGTCCTCGTCTGCGAGACAGTTTCCTTGCCGCTTCAATGAAATATAATAGAAACAATAACCAGGATAAACTGAATACGAGTCACTTGGGTATAGCAACGGATAAACATCAACCCATTTATGTCACGGAACACCTATCCAGCCAAAACAAAACAATCCATGCCGCAGCTCGGATCCGCGGTAAAGAGCTTGGGTTCAAGTTTGTCTGGGTTCGCGACGGCAAGGTCTTTATGAAAAAAGTCGAGACTTCGCAAAGAATTGTTATCAATAACCTAGATAAGTTAAAATCATTAGCATAGTGTTATTAAGTATGTTATAAGTTGCAAGTTCCTATTGTTTTTATCTAGTAAAATTCAATTGTCCACTACATGTGTACTATCAAAATGTACGAGGCTTAAAAACCAAAACTATTAACTTTTATCATAATATTTCCATACATAATTGCGACATTATAGTGTTAACAGAGACTTTGTTGAACAGCGGTGTCTATGATTCTGAGTTGTTTGACGACAGATACATAGTTTACAGGCGCGATCGTGAGTCGAGCAAATATAAAACTCGTAAGGAGGGGGGTGGTGTTTTAATTGCCGTCTCAAAAACTCTGAGATCATATCGACTATCCCACTTTGAAAACGAGTTTGAAGATTTATGGATAAGCGTCGATATTGGCTCAAAAAATAGTTCTAGTAATAAACTCTACATCGGTGGCGTATACCTACCGCCACCTATTCATAGTAATACGCTGGAGCTCTTTACCAAAAACGTTCAAAACGTATTCAACCAAAATGAACAAATTTTGATTCTAGGAGACTTTAATCTCTCTAATATAACATGGCTCACTACTAATGACCTTATATACTTGTATCCAGAACCCAACAACACGGAAATACATGCGATATTCTCTGAATTCTTGACCTTAAATGGTCTTTATCAATATAATAGTATCTTAAATAATAAGTTGAAGATATTGGATTTAGTATTATCAAACACCCCCATTACTGATGTAGCCCGTAGTAATTACAGTTTGTCTAAAGAGGACCCTTTACATCCCCCGCTAGAGTTTTATCTACCAGTGCAGGCAGAACGTTTATTAGAAGCTAAAAATAAAAAAAAACCCAACTTCCATCGAGCAGATTATGAAAATGTTCTGCATCACTTGTTAGCAATTGAGTGGGACAATGAATTTAAAGACTGTGCTTCTGTTAACGATGTGGTAGACGTTTTTTATAGCCTATTAAGACAAACTATTTTAGACTGTATCCCCATGAAAAAAACGGCGAGTAATAAATATCCACCGTGGTACTCACGTGATCTTATAATACGTCTTAGAGAGAAGTACAAATACCATATTCGTTTTAAAAAGTACATGAATCCATTAGACCAAGAGTTTTTTGAGAGATTAAGGGATGAATGCAATTCGCTGAGTTCAATGTGCTACAAGAAATATATTTCAAGTATGGAAAACAGTATTACACATAACCCTAAAACATTTTGGTCCTTCATTAAAAATAAAAGAAAAGGTAACAGTATATACCCCGCACAAATGTGTCACAACAATAAAATCGCCTCAAGCGGCCCGGATATCTGTAATATGTTTGGAGAAAATTTCGCAAGTTCCTTCACTGCCCCTACAGACATTAATCCAAATCATGTAAATACTGCCTTTTCCCTCTCTTCCGTAGCACTTTGTAATTTGCAATTTGATGAAAACGAAATATACCGTGAATTAATTGGCTTGGACGAAAGTAAGGGCGCGGGTAGTGACGGTATTCCTCCTTTATTTGTAAAACGCTGCGCTAAGGCCTTAGTATCACCCCTACAAACAATCTTCAACAGATCTTTACGGGATGGTATTTTTCCTAACACCTGGAAAGAAGCTCTCGTAATACCTATATTTAAATCCGGGATAAAGAATTTAGTGACTAATTACAGACCAATCTCACTACTCGATACATTTGGCAAAGTGTTCGAAAAACTTCTTAGTAGACAACTGATGTGGTACCTTAAACAACACATCACTGAATACCAGCATGGTTTCGTCAAGTCTAGATCTACTAATACAAATCTGTTATGTTTTACGTCGGCGTTGTCTAAGTGTCTCGATAATCGTATCCCAGTGGACGCTATCTATACTGACTTTAGTAAAGCTTTCGATAAAGTAGATCACTGTCTTCTTATAAACAAACTGGCTCAAATAGGTGTGGCCGGGACAATGATAGAATGGTTTAAGTCTTACCTTGAAAATAGAAAGTCAAAAGTGTTAGTTAATGGTAATTTTTCTGATAGCTATGTAGCAACTTCCGGAATCCCGTAAGGATCACATTTGGGACCTATTCTTTTTAACGTTTTCATCAATGACATTACTGACTGCTTCAAACACTCCCGTTTTTATCTGTTTGCTGATGACTTAAAAAATATGAAGCCAATTCAGAGTAACCTAGACTCCATAATGCTTCAAGACGACATCAATAGACTTTCAAACTGGTGTACACAAAACAACATGCACTTAAATATCAGTAAGTGTCACTACATCCAATACACTCGTAACAAAAAGGTGTTGGAAATTAAATACTACATAGACGGGGTTGAAGTACAGAAACTAAGTAGTGTTCGCGACCTTGGAGTTCAACTTGACCAAGCACTGAAGTTCGATGTGCACATCCTAAATATAGTCTCCAAGGCGTTTAAGGTACTGGGATTCGTTTTGCGAAACAGTAAAGAATTTAAGAGACCATCTACAAAAATAAAGCTCTTCAACACTCTAGTCCGTCCAATTTTGGAATATAGTTCAGTTGTATGGAATCCGCATTACGAGGTTTACGCCAAGCGATTAGAGAGTGTCCAAAAGCGGTTTCTTTACCATCTGTGCTACAGAGATCACTTAGCTAAACAACTGTCTAGCTACTCTGATAGGTTGAAACATTATCATTTGGAAACACTAGCCAGTCGTAGGAAGAAGCTGGACTTTATTATCCTTCACAAAATATTTAGTGGAACGATAGATTGCAGTGAACTTTTGGGCTCATTAGAGATTAAAATTCCAACTCGGACTCCCAGGCATAATACATATGACTTATTCTACGTTCCTGGCTCAAAAACAAACCTAGGTCATTACGCCGCTGTGCCAAGACTTTGTAGGCAATATAACACGCTATCTAAAACAACAAATTTTGACATATGTGAATCTCTTGCAATGTATAAGATATGTCTTAAAGATCTATCTAATTGTTAATTTTATTCTTCATTTATTTAATAACATCTGATGTGTATTAATTTTATTTGTTTTAAACTTTTTATTTTTATTTTTTAGTATGTTTAAATAGTTTTATCAATTTGTTAACAAATGTATATTCTATTATAAACAATTTTGACATACAAGAATCTCTTGCGATTTCTAAAAGAAAAAAAAAGAGTATATTATTGTTAATTTTATTTTTCAATTTCATTTATTTAATATCCTTAATGTGTTTTTAATTTTAAATTTAATTCTCTTAAACTTTTTCAATATATTTCAATGGTATTATAAATTTGTTAGCTTAGATGTAAATTCAATTATGCATGCTGTGGTCTCCTGTAAGTGAAGGAGTTCACCTACGTGATACTTTTTAAGTGCAGTCTATTTCACAAGATCTGTGTACATCCTTTGTTGGAGATCCTAAATAAATAAATAAATAAAATACAAAACATGTATTTGAACTTTTCAACAACATGTTTTGAAACCGTACGAGTTAAACTTTTCGTTGAACCTTCAACTTTGCAACATAAGTAATCCTGTAAGAGTGATATCCCGACCGCTCTCTGCAATTTTCCGCGTCACTATAACATCTGAGTCTTCCATCTTGGAAGTCCCAAGTCGGAATATATTTTGCATTTGCCACGCGATATATCTTTATTAAATTAGACTATCTGTCTCCGTCTCCAGCGTGTAGGATATAGCTTTCGATAGTCGAAATGTTTAGCTATAAATAAGGAAGTGTTTTGTAGTTTTTCAATATCTTACCAATTTTAAAAGATGCAAAAAAGTATGCCTCAATTGTTTTTGCCTCTAAGCAAAACTAGTATTTATTTTTATTAATTTATTTAAGGCACATCAACAACACCAACATGGATTTATTAAAATTTTCGGAGCCTTATCCTTGTGTCTATATCAATTACAGACGTGCAAAGCATTTTCATAAATCAAAGCACATAATATTATCACAAATCAAATTTAACAAAAAAAATACCAAATATTAAATAAGCAATATTAAAATAAGTATAAACTTGTGAAATAAAAAACAATAGAAAAAGGAAATTGTAATAACATAAAAAATTGAGTAAAATAAAAGATATCATCAAATAATATAAAATAAAAGGAGAAAAAGAAAAAAAAACAAATAAAATTTATCACATAGTATTACGGTTAAAGTCTTAAAACTACGAACTAGGAATTCCTTGCAGTCTAGTAGTAGTGGTTTCAAGTGCTATGGCTAAGTATAAATTCCTGGAATCGATTTCCATGTCGGCAAGATGCTATATAGGTTTTTCCATCTGGAACATCGCAGTAACAATATCGAGCATGGACTTGTAACAACAAGCTCGCCCCCATTAAATAGCACTTTAGCATACCTAAATGTGAATGTACTATAAGTATACCTCGGCCTTGGTACCTTTCGAGGAATCCAGCCGTGATGTTACCGAAATTCCAAGAAATAAAAATCAAAAATTACAATAGGATCTCTGAGAGCTTAAACCTCGTACTCAATGAATATTCAAGAAATCAATACTTCACATCAAGCTGATCAGCTACCATTTTCTTTTAACAAAAAAAGAAAAGCCTTATCGGATTCCACAATGGAGAGGCATTTAATGAAATTGTTTTAATTGATTCCTGCAATACTGTTCATTTAGGCGTACGGCTTATTCGATACTCCATAATCGAGGGTTGGAATTGTACCGTAGAAACGATACAATTAATTGAGGCCAGGGTTGTCAGTGTTAAAATTACTGACTTTGGTGTTGATTTTTCAGGAATAAAATATATTTCAGGAATAAAAAGATGCACGTGTTAGAATCATGAATGGAATTATATATAAACGTATTGGTATCTTCTTTTCTTTTTTCTTTCTTTTTTTTTTCTTTTAAAAAAAAAACGTTGCCCCACACTAGGAATTTCTTTCTGTGTCGTGGGTGCGTTTACAAACATACAAACTCACATACACAACACCCAGAGCCGGAACAACTATCTGTAGCTACCAAGATAGCAAGCTTTGAATGTTAAGATGGTTGTTGGTTATTTACTGTGTATCAGAGTTCTAATGTATGTGGTGTGTAAGGAAAGGGGTTTATGAATAAAAGCACAGAAAGACTAGGTATTTATTTAAGTGTGGCTTGTCAATTAATTCATATTTAGAAGGCTCATTGAGCTTACTGCCCGTTCGCTAGACTAGTTTTCGTGGGGAAGAAGGGCAACAAACCCCACGGAAGCTCTTTCATAGTATTTATCGATATCTTTTACAAACACAAAGTATTTACAATATTATAGATTTAAAATAACAAGCATAAGGCAAAGGACATATGTGTAGCCCTTAAATCAATATAACATATTAGGAATAAAGGCCATAATACGATATAGATACAGCTTCAACACAACCATTAGAAATAATAAAGTTATAATATCAAATAACTTACGAGTACGTTAGTCTTGTGTAGTCGATCTTACACCAAGTATTATAACGTAGTATACTTCTAAATAACAATATCTGGCCTGTACTGGCTTGTAGTTCACAAAAAAGTAAGTCCGCTTATCAATTACAAAATATTTATAATATCGGGTCTATCTGTGTCTCAATACGTCCAATATAAGAAAATGGCGCGGTATCCCGCCATTTTCTATATTGCTTCAAATAATCTCAAAATTAGTTCTTAATCAATATTCGAAAGAATATTGATACTAACAGACAGTATTGTACTAATTGTTTCAAAGGACTTATCATACCAATATGGCATTATAAAATCCGGGATACATCACAATGATCATTACAAATTACGTAATCATTTATAGGTATATTATCAACGTGGCTTAAATATAAGTTTACAGTTATTGCCTGTACACACAACAATATTTACTTAGGTGGGTACTCTTTTACATTTGAAGATAGTTGACACCACAATAATAATAATTAAGGTAGGTACTTAGACATTTGTTGGTAGGTGCTTAATAAATATGACAGGTATGTATTATGTAGCAAACCATAGAAAAATTAAAATTAACGATTTAATGACGTCACACATACTTCAAATTCTAACACGGCCATACTGACAAATTCTTCGTACACGAAGTACATATGTACAATTTTATATAACTTATTTAATACAGGAAAGTAGTGAAAACAAAAATTAATGCCACTTCCAAATTTATTTTGTGGCTATAGTGAATCAAGATAGAAGAAGTGTTATAAAATTAATATACCCACATCTTACTAATCATATTATTTTTACTTTCGTCACATTTATTGATAATTAAATGTTTATAAAATCTGGCAACCAATTTACATTCAGATAAACATACAATGCTACTTGACATCCTAGTCACCTTCAGTCGTTCTAAGATTTACCAGATACGTTGACATGTCAATCACATTCACCATCTGCAGGTGAGATTTATTAGATACCAATTTAACGATTTATTAACGAATGGTTGAGCCAAATAAATGGAACAGCGCCAGAAGCTTTCACCCGCTACCGGTGAGACTAAATGGTGTTTAGTGGCGAATATTTGAGCCAAATAAATAGTCACGCCAATCGCTTGCACCCGCTACCGGTGAGACTTCATGGCGCCAAATTAAATGCCTAGTAGCGGATATTTGAGCCAAATAAATGGACACGCCAATCGCTTTCACCCGCTACCGGTGAGACTTCATGACGTCAAATATAAGGCCTAGTAGCGGATAGTTGAGCCAAATATTTTAGACACGCCAATCGCTTTTACCCTCTACCGGTGAGACTTCATGACGTCAAATATAGGGCCTAGTAGCGAATAAATTACAACTATCATTGTAGCATAAACATGCCGATTCCATTTACTGAATTGCAGTAAGTTCTTTTTTATGTTTTAATGAAGTATTTTAGTGGTACCAATGTCAAAATTAATGGAAAATCAATAATTCAATATTATTTCACCAATCAACACAATACATCGCTCGGTCAATCTGACAATATCGTTGCAAATTGCATTGAACGTACATATTTTGTATGTATTATGTAGCAAACCATTGAAAAATGAAAATTAACGATTTAATGACGTCACACATACTTCAAATTCTAACACACGCATGGGCGAGCATATTATAAACATGAAATAGTAAATAACAATAATTACAGTGACGTAATATACTGGTACATAATAAATCCCGACACCAGTCTTGCCAAGGAGTATCGTTTAACCCAGTTACTGGATTGTGGACGCCAGATCAGCCACTCCCAGTAAAATACAGGTACCCAGCTGAATCCGGTTAGACTGGATAGTTGGGAAAAGGCTAGGCTGATTGATTGATTGACACTGGCTCAGCTCAGCAGACAGAAAGCTCAGCTTAATGGATGTAAGCAATTAATAATAATAATAATACGATCCGATCCGATTTATAGTCCATTTGTGTAGATGCCCAATAGCTCTCCTATTGTTTTACTTTTCACTTCACAATAGGGTAATGGACAAAAAATATCTATTTAGTCCGTCAGTTAAATAACCTTAAAATATTATACACGTATTTTTTCATTGCCACTTAAACAAAAAAATACGATGATACAATGCGTTGAAATATCATATGACGTCACAGTGTGCTACACTTTATACTGACAAAGTGACGTCATAAGCCCCCATTCCTTAACTTTGATGCGCTTTATCTTTGTCAGTTTTTATTTATTTGATATAGCAAAAAATACGGGTCCAATATTATTTGATAATCTCACTGACGGACTAAATAGAATTATATTTTGTTTACCCAGGAAACATCCCTATTGTGTTGTTGTCTTTAGGTATGTACCTGTATTCCGAAGGGTTAGGTAAGGTTCACCCCCGGGGCGAACCTATTGTCATCAGCCTGGCAGAAGTACCTGACTCCGGGCTATTACTGAAAAAATTCTAATGGAAAACCCAATAACATTTATCACTTTTAACGTAAGTTATTTGATATTATAATATTATTATTGCCAATGGTTGTGTTGAAACTGTATCTATGATAGGCCATTATTCCTAATAAAATAAATTGATTTATGAGCTAGTCTATGTTTTTTGGCTTATTCTTGTTATTTTGATTCTATAATACTGTGAATACTTTATGTGGTTGTAAAAGGTATTAGTAAATACTATGAAAGAGCTTCCGTGTAGTTTTTTGCCCTTCTTCTACATGAGAACTAGTTTAGCAAACGGGTGGTAAGCTCACTGAGCCTTCTCAATATGAATTAATTGACAAGCCTTATTGAAATAAATAGGTTTGTTCCCATATTTATAATACGGGGAGTGCCTATTGTCATCAACCTTTTTGGGACAGTCCCACCGCACTATTCCCAAACCACTGCAACTCCTGAGAGCCAGAATCAATAATGGCGACCACCAGAAAAGTGCCGAGGCAATGAAGCTCGACGAAGTCCCGGAGAATAAATTTAACTGTCTTCAGCCTGGCAGAAGTACCGGACTCCGGGCTGTTACTGAGAAATTTCTAACGGAAAAACCCAATATCACTTTGCCGGACCTGGGAATCGAACCCAGGAAATCATGAGTGAATAACATAAAAAAATTACATTCCACAAAAGAAACACAATGGAATATTACAATATCTGTAACATATGTATCACAAAAAAGAAATAGAATAATGTGTATTATACAAACACATTAGACGCATAACTATGAAATTAAATTTAATTAACATGTAGAATAATGCTTATACAAAACAGTTACACACATGCATTTTAATGTCTGTTAATGAACTATAACTTGAAACTAGCCTTAAGACAACCAACTCGCATGGCCAGCTTGACATGTTTAGACAATTTTGCGCATAATTTTAGTAAATCATCTAAAACTGATGTCTTAGAGTTTGTGTTGCCCGATCATACAGCACAGCTGCTTCACTGTCCAGTGCAAACAATATATGCTATAAAATATTGGTATGCAGCTAGAAGAGATTATAATATAGAAAACACAGCGAAATTCAAAAATTACATAAAAAGCCTTTCTTTTTCGGAGATGACACACACACGGATGGTCCAAATGTTGCGTATAATATATTTCTCGATACATTCAATCTTATTTACGATATATGTTTTCCAATTAAATTAATTAAAGTAGATATAATGAAGACACCAAAGTGGTTGTCTAGAGGAATCAAATTATGTAGCCGGAAAAAAAGTGTTAGTGGCAGTTAAGATTAAATCCTAACGAAAATAATAAAACCAGATTTTTAAACTATTCAAAGTTACATAAAAAAATTATTCATTTGACACAAAAGGCACAAAATGACCACAAAATAAAATTATCTAAAAATAAGTCTAAAACTACTTGGCAAATTATTAATCACCCAAAGTATAATTTCTCCTAAACGCATTATTAATAAAAATTAAGGTTAAAAATCAAATTCTATCAAATCCCAAGTGCATGGCTGAGGCATTCAATAACTATTTTATCGATAAAATTCAGCCAAATCCAGATGTCACCAGCAAATCTAAATCTTTTAAAATTAACACCAATAATAAATCTATGTTCATGGCACCCAGTCTTCCATTAGATATACACAAAATAATAATGTCATTAAATAATACAAGCAGCGTAGGATACGACGGTATTTCTACAAAAATATGTAAAACACGTATCAATGGAAATATACGGTCATATAAGTCATCTAATTAACGTAAGTATTAGCGTAGGTGTCTACCCAGATGCCTTGAAAACATCAATTATAAAGCCCCTGTTTAAAAAGGAAAATAGAGAACTAATGCAATCTTATCGGCCCATCTCACTTATTCCCGTAATTTCAAAAATATTTGAGAAATATATCTATAAGGAATTGTATACATTTATTGAAAAATATAACATTTTGTGTGAGGAACAGAAAGGATTATGACTACATAAGATAATTGTCTTATGTAGTCATAATCCTTTCTGTTCCTCATATACAAAATATGGCCATATTTGACTTCATGTACAATGTTATTAACAAGGTCGATAAATTGTGATACGTGTGTGGCATATTTTGTGATATGACCCAGGCATTTGATTACGTGCATCATACTACTCTGTTAACAAAACTTGAAGCCTATGGTATTAGAGACAATGTTCTTCATTTAATTGAATCTTACTAAAAAAATAGAATACAAATAATTGAAATTAACCAAATTAACCACTTTTATTATGCGTACAGCTAAGGAGTGGAATTCCCTGCCGGAGTCTGTGTTTCCCGATAGCTACAATCTAGGGGTCTTTAAGTCAAGAGTGAATAGGTTTTTTCTAGGCAAGCGTGCTTCACCGTCGACCACATCATCGCTTTCCATCAGGTGAGATAGTGGTCAAGCGCGAGCCTATTGATAATAAAAAAAAAAATAATAATAATAATAATACAGCAAATAAGAAGGAAGAGGCAGTGCGATCTTCGGAGCGTCAAGTTAAGTTTGGAGTACCACAGGGGAGTACTGGGTCCTTTTATATTTTACATTAATGACTTACCTGAATGCATTGAGCATCCAATCACACTATTTGCGGATGATAGTACCGTGACAATACCTTGTAAAAGTGTAGAGACCTATGAAAGTGACATCAATCAATCTTTAAAATTAATTGTGAACTGGTTAGATGAAAACAATTTAAAAATAAACTTGAGTAAAACAAAAGTTATACATTTCAGCCAACGGATACCTAGCATGAACCTTAATGTACACTACAATAATGATGTTGTAGATGAAGCTGAATCTACAAAATTCCTTGGTCTCGAAATAGATAAACAACTTAACTGGAAATCACACATTAATATTAAATGTAAAAAAATAAGTAAATCCGCATATGCTTTACATAAATTATCATCAATAGTACACACGGTTGCACTCCTTACTGCCTACTATGGTATAGCAGAATCCTATCTACGATATGGAATAATATTTTGGGGTAACTCAACCGAAAAAGAAACAGCTTTTAAGGCTCAAAAAAGATGTATACGTTCGATGTTCAAACTTAAAACTACCGATAGTTGCATGCCATACTTTAAACAGTATGAAATACTGACACTACCATGTTTGTACATACTACAAGTAGCTGTGTTTGTTAAGTTGAATCCAAATCGTTTTAAACGTCTCGCCGATGTAGTTTCTCGTAATAGACGCGACAATACCCTACTGGGTCATCACTCCGCTAGCAGCACTAATGCGCAAAAGTGTTTACTGCATGGAACCGGTCATATATGATAAAATAACGAAAAGTTGGAAAGAATCGCCGATATCGTTATTTAAAAAAGGCTTCGAAGCTTTTTGAAAGTCAAAGCATATTATAGCGTAACAGAATTCTAAATTGAAAAAAAATGAATCTTCCTGTTGAAATGTTTTAAAATAAGAATCATGGTTGGTTTTTGTTTTTCTTTGTATTGTCTGTTAAAGTTTAGTAAATAAGTATATAATTTTGTAATTTTTGCATGCATATTGGTAAAATATGGCTGAACCTTTTCCCTATACCACCATTGTACTGTACCCATATTTGCAAAATAAAATATCTTTTTCTTTAATATTTAGGGTAGGTAGATATTTTAGAAAAATACTAAAATAATAACATAATATCCCTATTTATTAATTTATTATCACTCAAAAAACAAAAACATCAACATGAAGAGCAAAATTAAATGAAACTCAATTTAATCACATTAATCACTGGAACTATTATTTGGTGGCGGATCATTTTTACTGAATTTTTTCTCATTATAACAACGTTTCTAAAGAAATAAAAAGGATTCTCATGCACAGTGATAATTTTTCAAGTATACTGAATTAAGGAATCTGTGTTAGTTCGATTATTAAAAAGTATTAAGTTTTTCTTTTAAAATTTCACGTGGAGACAACACTTTTTTTGTATGAAAAAATCCACATCATTGGATTTGGTTTTTATTTTATTTATTTAGCCTAATTCAGTTGATCTTTTATTTATACGAAATTATATACGAAAGCATGCCGCTTTATGAAAATTACAGCTTATTTATTCACTATAGGATTGTTTACTCCTGAGTTAGTAATAAGGACACCGAACTTTTTCTTATGTTTTTTTTTTGTATTCACTCTCATGCTCAGCAGACCACTAGCTAGAACAACGAAGCAGTCTCTGAATAAATGTTTATTTTATTGTCTCTTAAGGCATTCTTCATCAGTCAGATAAAACATGATGTAACTCCACCCATAAAACTCCAAGCAAAGATTCCAAGAAAAGCTTTTGAAAGCGGCATTTGTCTGGTAGTTTCCGAGTATGTGTTTTTTTTTTATTAAATATTCTACCGCGGACATGTGGCAGTCCGCGCTCTTTTTTATTGTGTATATTTTGTTTGTTATTTTTTTTTTTCATAATTATTACAATTGTTGGATTCCTACGTCGGATATTATTTTAAGGCTTACTTAACTAACTTAAATTTACGTGAGTTCATCCCTCACTAAATACTATATATATATTACACACTGGCATTACAATTTTATGTTTCTATTATTCTTATCTTTATGTTATTAACTATTTTGTTTACTTATTTCTATTGATACACTGCTTATGTTATTACTATATCTATTGGTACACTTTGTGGGAAGATGCATGGCAGTGCGAGTAGACCAGCCCCGGCCGACGGTTCCGGTTATAGAACCCCGTCGTTAGGACGTTAAGGTGAGTATGACTGACTCGCTCCACCATGCAGCTTCACATGTATATATATAGTTTTCTTTAGACAGGGTGATGGTTTGGGTGTTTGGGTTGGAGTTTTTAGATGGGACTTGTTAGGTGGTGTTTTGGCTGCTGACCAGGGACTTCGCTAGCGTGAGCAAGGCCTCTAAGACGACTACGTCTCGATGCTGCATGGCCGTCTTAAGATTGTAGTTGACGACCGTTTTAGTCGGCGCATCCATCGCCCTCTTAGCAAGGCGGCCTGCGGCGTCATCGGCGTCGTCGGTGTAATAGACGCAACTGACTGTATGTCTGGACACCGCCACTACCGCGTGGGAGATGCTGTCGTGGACCTGAAGCCTCCTGGACTTGGTGTTGATGATGATAACGCTGTCGTAGGTCGACCCCTGAGCCTCATGTATGGTTAGCAGGCGCGACCCCTCGCCGGACCCATATCCCTGGCTCGCAAGAGAGGCTTTCTCCCCCTGCGTATGAACCAGGAACAGGGTGTTTTGGGCTGTACCCGGTATTTGCGCCCCTGTGTAACCTTTCACCTTCAGGGAGTGGACCCGCGACAGCGACGACTTGGAGGAGTATATACCGGGGTATATCTCACTCAGTGCAAACGCCACGTCCATTGGATTGCGGTGTGTGCAGAGAAACTCCTGGGTGATGCCAGCCACCAGGTCTGGACGGGTATAACTAAGCTCGAAAAGATTCTTCCTGTCCAAAAATGGAAGCTGGTTAACGTCTCCGACGAGGACAAGCTCGCTCGCTCCAGACAACTTTACTGCCATGACTATGGCCCCAAAGTGGTTCATAAGAGCCTCGTCTACCGTAAGACGGTAGCATTTGTCTTGGCTCTTGAAACCGTTTGCTAGGATTGAGGCCATAGTGCGCACTTTGGTCTTTGCTCGGTTTCCTAAGCGGCGCGCAAGCTTTTCTCTAAGATCTTTGGCAGCTTCTGTTGTCGTGGTTGCTATCACGTCCCTGTCCTCTTCGAAGTGCTTTACCAGCCAGGTTGTCTTACCGCAACCCGGAACTCCGTTAATCCACCTGATATTGGGTACCGCCCAACTTTCCTGTGATGCCGGGATACCGGAGGTCCCCGAAATGGAGTGTGCCATTTCCAGGATCTTATCGTCCGGCATGATTTTGGTACATTTGGCGGTACCCACTATCGGGTCGTCATTTGGCACACTGAACTTGAGTTTTCCTGAGCGCTCCGTCTCCTCCTTGTCCAGGGCCAAAAAGCCACTCCTCGCGCTGTAGGCTGCCATATATGACCCCGTCATTTCCCTTTGATGACTTGGGATGTGACGTTGTCATACACCACTGCCCCTGCTTCCTCGAGCAGTACCCTTAACAGACCCTCTGTGTCTCTCTGGAAGGTCTGCAGGATCTTCCTGCATGTCGTAAGATTGACCTCTCTGGTCGCTTTTACGATTGCTACGTACTCGAGGAACGCGCTCTTTACGTGGTCCGTGGTACCCGACTTTACTGCGAGGGTCGGCGGGCTGACTTGCCCTTTGTCGGCTCGTGTTGGCGAGTATGTGATTTCAGTTGGATAATTTTTTTTTCTAATTGGACACATAAACTCACACCTCTTTCCCATGGGGGTATAAGAAACTACACAACGGCACCTACTTGAATTGAGTGTGCCCTGGCAGTTGAAAGTGTCTCAATTTTACTATAATATCTATCTGATAGTAGCGGTTCCCTACATGATGGTTGAGCTGAGTGATGCCAATCCATGCGTTATGTTCGTGAACGGGCACCATCAATTGGGACTGGTCATAAATAAGCTGCCTCAGCCTGATTTACTCCTTTTGGTCTGATCTTACTGCTTATAAAATAAGGAAGTTTCAGAGTAACAACCCTAAAAGTGCAGTACCTCAGGCAATGGCGATAATTCGCGCGATATTATCAATATAATAAATATGGCTAATTGATGTAGGCTATTTACTTTGCATGGATAGGTACCGTGTTTCAATGTACAACATAAACCTAATAAGAGGTCAACCACACGTTCATGTCACTCGGTAACGAAATCCTGTGTGAATTTACAATTTGATTTTATACTGTTTCTGATTTTCGAGTGTCTGAGTTTTTTATGCATATTGGAGGACCACATTGTAGAATAGAATGAGGCACTGAGGCTACAATACTTTCGAATTTAGAAACCAAGACAGATCTCAATATTTGTTCGCTTTTAACCAAACACGGTTGGATAGAATAGAAAACATTTATTCGACATAGACACAACACAACAACAACAATCACAAAGTAACAAAAAAGACTAATAAAAAAAGTACAAACAAGGTTTAAGAATTATTGCGTTTAAGTATTAAATGCTGAGTTGGTAAACCAAAAGGTTTGGGCGTCAGACTCCCAGTGCTGATTTTCAATCAGCACCCCGCTAAGTGACACACGATCGTGATCTTATAATGTACTTGAACAACCTGTTTAACCCCTTGTATGCCGTAATTAACTGAAACAATTAAAAAGCCATTGAGTCTCGCATAGATCTGCGTACCGGGATTTCCATATGACGGGATAATCTGTCCTGTCATTAACCTAAATATATTTGTTCAAATACTATAGAATCTTGTATGAATTCATAGCTTCACAAGGAACTTTTCGATCTAATGACTTCTATAACCAGTGTGATGCTCTCGTAAGGTGTGATTTCGATAAATAAATAAGTACTGTGAAGACTTTTGTTTTGGGGTTGGGGCATCAAACAATGATTTATCCAGCTCTTGGTGAAGCGGGAGTGTTGTTAGAATTTCACTGACTAAAACCCGCCCCTTTTCCTTCAGTTGCTTGTGCTAGGGCCGCGGTAACTCTCTTTCAAATTTATCCGCGACCCAGACAGGAAGCGGCCCTAGCGGACTCCGTAAATTTCTGCTGCCATCTCTTTGAGGCGCAAGTAGTACACTACGCGCCGTCGACTCGGGCCTTATCAGACGGCCAGCTGATAATTATCCGCGTCCGCAAGCCCGCGCCTACGGTGGCCGGGAATCGGCTTGCGACTCCCAACGCCTAGGGCGTCTCCTGCGGTGGCTAGGAGCGTCTCCGTTGCACAGTGAAAGCTGCTTGCTGGCGGCTTTCTAATAACTGACAAGCCGGCAGAAAAATTGTTCTGGTTGGATTTGAATAAAAATTACTATTTGGAATGACTTTAAAATGAGAAATAGAGACTGATGGCGGTAGGCTGTCAGCGGCTTTCCAAATGATAAAGTAATTAAATTAAATGGAATAAATCCTATACTATCGCAAATACATCTATCACTTACTCGTACGTGCTATGTATAAGTACCGAGAACGCTCTACGCATGGCCCCAAGCATAAAATTATCAAACAAGTGTTAACTAATTCCATAAAATCTAATGAAATTAATTACTACGCCGAGTAGCCGACCTTATAAAACGTTACACATTTATTTTTTGTGATCTCATTAATATAATGCCGGGCCTCCAAAGGAACGCTAAATTAAAATATTTCTCGAACAACGCTACTTCAAAGGAATTACTTGGAGATCATGAGGCTTAATATCCATGGCAAAAATTGCTCGGGGTTATATTTATACATTATTCTCGTATAGTGGAGGTATCGTGATACCCAGTAACTGGGTTGTGCTGGGCAGATAGGCAGTCACTCCATGTAAAACACTTTTCAGCTCAGTCTGGTTCGACTGGAAGACGAATGCAACCTAGTTGGGGTAAGCAGATGATGATGATGAGAATTGTATTATAGTTTCCTTTAAGACAAAAAAACATAAAGAAAGAAAATATATTTATAATGATGAGAAAATTTAAAACAAAAAACTTGTGCATAGAAACCAAAAGAGTAATTTTCGATTTAGGTTTGAATTCATTAGTCAAGAGATTTATCTATGTTTTTCCTACATGTAGGTACAATAAAGCCGAAGAATTGCCAAACTTAAGTGCAAGTGGGCAGGGCACATTGCTCGTAGAACGGATGGCCGATGGGGCAGAAAAGTTCTGGAGTGGCAACCACGAATCGGAAGACATTGCGTTGTAAGGCCTCCCACCAGGTGGACCGATGACCTGGTGAAGGTTGCGGAGATCAGCTGGATGCGAAACGCACGGGACCGGTCAATGTTGCGACGCTTGGGGACGACCTATGTCCAGCAGTGGACGTCTTTCGTCTGATATGATGATTCATTGAGATGAGGTACAATCAAAAGCTTCACAAAGGGTGACCATGCTCATATTCATTTGCTAATTGTGGAGGTTTATATATATGGCTGTTTGATGTCAGTAATCAAACTGTTATCTTCAAAATATTGTTACCTGTAAGCCACCCAAAAAATACAAATAAAATTATTATATAATAATTTTCATAATCAAAAATACATAAACCTATTTTCGAACATATTAAAACTACTTAGGGACAAAGTGCTTTTTTTTCCCTTTCCTAAGGTTAATTTAGGCGCTGCGCAAACGTAGACACTTTTAGCTTCCAGTTACCGACACCGACCACTTTTTGATCGTCATGAGTATGTGTTAAGTGCAAGTAACTGGACACAAAAATATTGGTTCTATAGAAATCAAATATTCATCGGTAGCTTGTATGTTTATTTTAGTAAGAATGGTCATATCTTTCCTTTTATTATTACACTGTTTGATTCTTTTAGTTTCTTATATTTTTATTCCCTTTCAGAAATAAAATAAATAAATTCATTGTTACGACCGTTTAAAGAAGGTGTGTAGATACATATGCTTTTGACCTATCATGGTAAGATTTAGAATAGCATCACAGTTTTATGGTTCTAGAAAGTATACGGGTATTTTTCTCTGTATTTATTAGGGACTTGAAACCAACTACAGGTTATGTGAGCACCAAAGTATTGGGTTTTAAAGTTTACAGTAGACAAATATTAAAAACAATTAACGTAATACAATCTCCTTTTTACTCTTCGAGAATTAATATTTTTATCACATTCTGTACCAAAATTATCCAAAGCGGAACACTTATTTTTATAGGCCACGTACCACTTGGTATTCAGACGACGTTTACTTGGATTAAGTTGACACACAGGTAGATAAAATGTTAATGTTAAAAATATAATTCAATTTCACGAGTATATTTTTACATTTCCGGCCGACCCTAGCAAAACAGGCCTCGATACAGTGTAATTTATGAGTTTCAGTGGATAGAAATCTTTTCATCAGTTTTGCTAGACAGGTATGTACAATTTCGTCAAATAAAGAGGCAATGCGGGCTGATTTTTCATACTCATTGCCCTTTGCTCTTTCCGAATTCATTACGCAATAAGGCTGCTGGTTAGAGTTGCTGTATCACTTACTAGACAGGACACACCTAGTAGCGAATGGTTTAAATCAGACCAATATGGTTGCTTGAACATACTAAACAGGTACCATTAGCATTGACAACGATTCATCTAATAGTAGAATGTAAATCGCAATTTAGTTAAATAAATGAGGAACCATTTCAATCTACTGGGAAAGTTGAATAAATTTTACCTTATACCTCCTCTAAAATGTTTTTTTTTTTTGGGATTTCGTCCAATAACTTCGCCCAATCTGAGTGAAGCGGGAGGGCGTGTCAGATTTTTACTGTCTAAATTCCACCCATGTTCCAGGGCCGCGGTAACTTTCTTTCAAATTATCCACCACCATACATGATACCTAACATGATGACTGTATTCCTGATTTGGACGCCAGTCCTTGTAGATAAGTAGAATTATATATATAATAATAGGGAGCACGTCTAATACGAGACACACACCCACACTCCAACAGACTCAATCTTCTTTACTGCAATCGTTTCAAGGCAAACAACTTACCAACTATTTAAAAAGCACATCGCCCCATTCCTCACCTCGACTAAGTGTGAAACAAGTGAAGTCGGGGCGTGTACCGGAGCGATAACAACGTTATGCGGAGCGAGTCTGCGTCGCGTATGATTAATTGTAAGCAGAGCGAGGCGAGATACGCTTACGTCACCAATAACTCGTTACACAAGAGTTTCGGAGCCGATGAGAGAGCATACGTTGTAGCGTATGTGCATATCTGGTTAGAGTAGATGTACGCTGTACTAGATGGTAGACAACCAGTGGCGAGTTAGCGGTTTGTATTTCAATATTAATGCTGTTGCTGGGAAAAAGTCAGGCCCAACAGGTGCCTGACTTTTTCAACTATGTTGCAAACGGCTTCGCAGTCTAACCGGTTTCAACTATACATGGAGAAAATGCCTATCTGACCTGCACAACCCAGTAACTGGGTTATACGATAGCTCTGTCCAAATAGCAAATTCTATAATGAATTTCCAGATAGTTGTAGTATCCTCTTACAATAAATTTAGATCGTGTAAATACTTACCAATGTTAAATATCAAAATAACTTTTTAAGAACCTGTTCTTTAACTTTTTAAGGCCCGATGCGACAATTCTTTATTCTAATTTCAATTTCAACGAATTCTTGAATGTTCAACGAATGGTCTGTTGTTTTTCCAATGAAAAAGCGTTGTCGCATCGTGGTTGCATTTTCGAGTCGCAGCTGCATTTAGATCGACGCCTGTTCTATCTTTGTAGGAAAAGAGGCAGTTTCCTTAATGTCGAAACAATCAATCAGAATGACTCATTGGTTTGGGTCCATATTGTTTTATATTTCTAGATAATCCATCCACGTAATTTAAATACCCTAAAACAAAGCATAGACTCCGCCACCTTTTGCAAAGTAAACAAATCTCATGTCAAAAGTCTTTGTTAAGCTAAAGATAATAATTTATGTACGCCTTTACACTCGCTTCCTTACGCATGTCATTTTATATTCAGGCACGTCTCGGAGGTGTAAGGCCTTATCCAGAGTGACAAGAGCGGTGGCGGGCGCGTTATATTGGCCACAGTTTGGTACTGTGCCCGCATAATCGTTAGTTTTCGTAACAGGCAAGAGAAGCTAGACGAGTTTCCTCAGTATAAAACAATAAACGATCGCTCCCCTGTATGGACGCAAACATCGCGGCGTTTTTATATGTTTGGTACTTCGCACAAGCCTTTGGTTGCTTTTCCATCAAAAATGTGTGAGACGGTGCACGAGGATTAAATCCACCACTCTTTCGTGATCGTTTCATTTTCACAGCCTGGCTTAGCACTGCTCTGGTTGGACATGACTAGCAGAGCAAGATATTTTTACATACAAAAAGGAAAGAGATGTGTGGAAAGTGCGGGTGAGAAATTAGTGCGGGGAATGTCGGCGAGGAATGGCGGAGTCCACTGCGTATTCTCGTATTACAGTTACACGCTTTGTCACACCTTCGCTACGCAACCCCGTACTGCGCAAGCTTCTCACTCAGTTTTGCTGTAAAAAGTCATACAGTTTCACAGCACCGCTACGCATCTTCGCATCGCTTAGCTACCTTACACTTCTCTGGTGGAAAAGCCCCTTAACACCCGCGCAAATTCCTCACTATGTTATGGGCCTTAATTACGAGGAAGGGACATAAGTGACCTATTTCCTCTCACATTCGATGTTTTTTTTCCTGGACCGATCTCTCAGGAAGTCTGCAATCCATTCACACAGACCACCGGGCAAACCGAATGAAGGAAGCTTAGCAATAAGGCTTTCGTGCCAGACCCTATCAAAAGCCTTCAAGATGTCTAGGGAGACGGCAAGCGCTTCCCCGTGCCTCTCGATAGCCTCACTCCAGATGTGAATGGCATACGCTAGAAGATCCCCAGTAGACCGATTTCGGCGGAAGCCGTATTGGCGATCACTAAGGATATCGTTTGCTTCTAGGTATGCCAGGAGCTTAGGATTGAGTACACGTTCCATACTCTTACAGAGTATGGAGGTTACAGATATGGGTCTGTAGTTGGCCGGGTCAGATCGACTGCCCTTTTTGGGCACGGGCTGTACGTTAGCCTGCTGCCAAGCATTCGGCACTTTTCCAGCCTCATACGAAAGACGGAATAGGCGTGTCAAGATCGAGACAGTTCAGGCGCACAGGTTCTAAGAACAAGTGCTGGTATTCCGTCAGGGCCGCTAGCCTTGTTCACGTCAAGGTTTTGCAGCACCCTACGGACGTCCTTTTGATGGATACGAATGTCCGACATACTCGTCTCGCATCCATCAGGAGGAGGAGGGGGCCGCGAATCACCAGGATGCAGACGTGAAGATTCCGCAAAAAGAGAGGCAAATAAATTTGCTTTCTCCTCAGCGGAGTGGGCCAGTGACCCGTCGGGTTTCAGCAGTGGTGGCAGTGAGGGACGGCAGAAGTTCGACTCGACCGACTTAGCCAGAGACCAAAACGCTTTACTACCTGCTGGGTAAGAAGCAAGTTTGGTCCCTATGGTATGTTTCCAAAATTCACGAAACTTATTATTTGAATGCAGTGTCGCTAGCCGGTCCATTTTTATTCGCTCCTGATTTTGTTGGCACCATTTAAGTTTAGTTTTGAAAACCTTTCTGCTACGACACATTGCTTCATGAATGAATCCCACTTTAGGTTTACCCCACTGTAACCAACGCTGAAAATCAAGCCTGGCCACCCTATGAGCTTCTGCAACATATTTATTCCACCCCATAATTTGCCTATTCTTACCACTCGTACCTACCCTATAGCTAGACTCAGAAGCCTCACTAAGTGATAAGACAATGTCATTGTATAACTTATCCAATATTTGCCTGTGTTCCACAACATTACATCGTTTATCCCCACATTCTCGTAATTCAATAGGAAAGTCAATTTTTCTCAACAAGTTATTACAGAGGTTTGTATACATACCAATTTGTTCTGGCTTCCTTTCACCCCATGTCACTTTACTTTTAGGGACTGCATGACTCACATTTTTAGATTCAATTATCCCCAGATTACATTTAACAGACACAGGATAGTGGTCAGACCAGTAAACATTATAATCAACCCAGATATCTAAAACAGAGGGCCATGCTGCACCAGTTACAATGATGTGGTCTAACCAACGCTGTGGACAACCATGCACTTCGCTAACAAAAGTATGCGTATCAGAGTCCACCCCACACTTGACAATGTCAGCACATACCCAGTCCATATCCTCACAAAAACTAATTAGTTCCCTATAAAAGTTTTCATATGGCTGAGCGTTGAAATCATCAAGAACATAGATACAGTCTATACCACTCTCTTCAATTATAGCGTTAATAGCACCCATACACTGCGTAAAGTCAGTCATATTTTCCGGACAGTCTGTAGGCATGTACACCGACACACACATAATGGGCCGATCACTTATCACTATTTTGATTGCACAAATTCGAGGGTTGTTGCAATCAACCACTGTCACCGACGGGAAAACACTATTACGCCACAAAATTGCCGTTCCTCCATGAGGTCTGCCACGCACGATTCCTGAAGACGTGTCCACAGCCGACGTTCCCGTATAGCCAAAGTCGGGATTTATGGCACTAAGCCAAGGTAAGTCATATGGTAGTAGCCACGTTTCCTGAAGGGCAACTAAGTCAGACCTCTGCATTAGACCGACTTCCAAATAAAAACACTTCAATGTGAAAAATAACTTCAAAATAAAAAATTACTTCACTTTCGGAAGGCGGTGTCAAAAAACGAAGAAATGAAAACCGGAACACTGACTTCCGAAATTGAAGTTATTTGTAATATTTATTTTTTATGTGGATGTCGGGTTGTATTTTTTGTAAAAAGTTTTTATTTTTAACTTTTTAGTTGTGGTACCTACCTAGTGGGCATGTTCTATAGTGATGCAAAATAAACATAAATGCGGTTGCAGCAATCCTGAGAGATTTGCCGTCATTTCATCATCATCATCATTTCAGCCGAAAGACGTCCACTGCTGGACATAGGCCTCCCCCAGGCGTCGCCACATTGACCGATCCCGTGCGTCTCGCATCCAGCGCCTTCCCGCAACCTTAACCAGGTCATCAGTCCACCTAGTGGGAGGCCTTCCAACGTATCGTCTTCCGGTTCGCGGTCGCCATTCCAGAACCTTTCGGCCCCATCGGCCATCCGTTCTGCGAGCAATGTGCCCTGCCCACTGCCACTTAAGTTTGGCAATTCTTCGGGCTATGTCGGTAACTTTGGTTCTCCTGCGGATATCATCATTCCTGACGTGATCATGCAAGGAAATTCCGAGCATAGCCCTCTCCATTGCCCTTTGGGTGACTTTGAGCTTTCTGATAAGGCCCATTGTGAGCGACCACGTCTCGGTCCCATAGGTAATCACTGGCAACACACACTGGTCATAGACTTTTGTCTTGAGACACTGCGGTAAATTGGACGAGAAGATACCACGCAACTTCCCGAACGCCGCCCAGCCGAGTCGGATTCGACGGTTGACCTCTTTCTCGAAATTGGACCTACCCAACTGGACCGTTTGTCCCAGGTAGACATAATCGTCTACAACTTCGAGAGTAGAGTCTCCGACCTTGATAGGAGTGGGTGTTACATGGGCATTTACCATGATCTTGGTTTTGTCCATGTTCATTTTAAGACCCACTCTTTCGGAAGCTCTACTGAGGTCATCGAGCATTTTACTGAGGCTCTCCATGGTCTCAGCCATGACCACTATGTCGTCGGCAAACCGAAGGTGAGTAATGTACTCGCCATTAACGTTGATGCCCAGCCCCCTCCAGTCCAGAACCTTGAAGACATCCTCCAGCGCAGCAGGGAACAGTTTCGGAGAAATGACGTCTCCCTGTCTCACGCCGCGCTGGAGAAGGATTGGTTTCGAGGTCTGATCCTGAAGACGGACTGACATGGTGGCGTTTTTGTACAAACACTTCAACACCTCAATGTACCGGTAGTCGATCTGGCACCGTTGGAGAGACTGCAGTACAGCCCAAGTCTCTATCGAATCGAAGGCTTTCTCGTAGTCCACAAACGCTAAACAGAGAGGCAGGTTATACTCTTCGGTCTTCTGTATAACCTGCCGCAGCGTATGTATGTGGTCTACGGTGCTAAAGCCTTTTCGGAATCCGGCTTGTTCGGGGGGCTGGAAATCGTCAAACCTGCGCGCGAGACGATTCGTGATGACTCTTGAAAACAACTTGTAGACATGGCTTAGAAGTGAGATGGGCCTATAGTTCTTCAACCGGGCATTGTCGCCCTTCTTGAAGAAGAGTACCACCACACCCCCGCACCATGCCTGTGGCGTTTTGCCCTCGAGTATGACGGAATCAAACAGCTTCTGAAGGGCCCTAAGGACCGGTTTTCCACCCGCCTTCAGGAGTTCGGCCGTAATTCCGTCATCACCCGGCGCCTTGTTGTTTTTGAGCTGTTTCAGAGCCATCCTAATCTCGTACAGGCTGACGTCCGGGATATCTTCGGTATAGTGTCGGGTCAATCTAGCTCTTGGGTCGTTTGGTAGACTCGCAACGGGCTTGCTGATCGAAGTGTACAACTGCCCATAGAATGTCTCGATCTCCCTGAGAAGCTCCGGTTTGGCGGATACGATCCTGCCATCGTCGGTCTTCAGTTTCGTGAGTTGGCTCTGCCCAATAGCCAGATCCCTTGAGAACACCTTGGAGCCTTTATTTCGCTCGATAGCGTCTTTAATACGCTCGGTATTGAAGCGGCGGAGGTCTCTTTTCAAGGATTTAGAGATCTGTCTATTGAGCTGCCGGTATTTGCACGCCTCATCTGAAGACTGCAGAATCATCTCACGCCTCTCCGTCATAAGCTTGAGGGTGTGATCAGAGAGCTTTTTGTTTCTATCTGTACGACGGGTCTTGAAAAACTTAGACCCGACCGTATGGACAGCTTCCACGAACCCGTAGCTATATTCATCCACGGAGCTCCCTAGGCACTCGAAACGATTCTGGAGTTAGAGCTGAAAGCTCTCGGGGTTTTGGACTTGGATCTGTGCTGGCCGGAGCGTGGACTTCATCAGTCGAGACCTTTCAAGCTTAATATTAATGTTCAATGTGCCTCTTACCATGCGGTGATCGCTCCCGGTTTTTACCGAATTGATCACAGAGACATCATTGAACATTTGCTTCTTGGTTGACATGATGAAGTCGATCTCATTTTTTGTTGCACCATCGGGGCTCTGCCAGGTCCACTTCCTGTGTTCACGCTTTTTGAAGAAGGAGTTCATCATATAGAGGCCCTCCTTCTCCATAAAACTGGCCAGTAGGTGACCCCGGTGGTTCCGTTGTCCAACTCCAAATTGCCCCACTTGCAGCTCATCCTCGTCTCGTTTGCCCAGTTTCGCGTTGAAGTCCCCCATGACAACGGTGAAGTGAGTTTTAAAACCATGCATGGCTCTGGAGATATCCTCATACATGGTCTCTACCTCATCGTCGGGGTGTGCCGAGGTTGGGGCGTAGACCTGTATGACCTTCAGCGAATATCTTGAGGATATTCTGAGTATAAGGTACGCCACCCTGGTCGACACACTCTCGATCTTCAACACGTTGTTCACAAGGGACTTGTGGACGATAAACCCGACACCACCCTGGGACTGCCGGTCACCTTCTCGGAAATAGAGCAGGTTACCGGATTTGAGGATTATCGAGTCCTCACCCTCTCTTCGGACTTCAGATCATCATCATCATCATCATTTCAGCCGAAAGACGTCCACTGCTGGACATAGGCCTCCCCCAGGCGTCGCCACATTGACCGATCCCGTGCGTCTCGCATCCAGCGCCTTCCCGCAACCTTAACCAGGTCATCAGTCCACCTAGTGGGAGGCCTTCCAACGTATCGTCTTCCGGTTCGCGGTCGCCATTCCAGAACCTTTCGGCCCCATCGGCCATCCGTTCTGCGAGCAATGTGCCCTGCCCACTGCCACTTAAGTTTGGCAATTCTTCGGGCTATGTCGGTAACTTTGGTTCTCCTGCGCATATCATCATTCCTGACGTGATCACGCAAGGAAATTCCGAGCATAGCCCTCTCCATTGCCCTTTGGGTGACTTTGAGCTTTCTGATAAGGCCCATTGTGAGCGACCACGTCTCGGTCCCATAGGTGATCACTGGCAACACACACTGGTCATAGACTTTTGTCTTGAGACACTGCGGTAAATTGGACGAGAAGATACCACGCAACTTCCCGAACGCCGCCCAGCCGAGTCGGATTCGACGGTTGACCTCTTCAGATAACCTCGGACTTCAGATAACCCTATAATACTCCATCGCAACCTGCTTAGTTCCTCCTCGAGTTCGGTGACCTTCTCGTCGGTCCGAAGTGTGCGCGTGTTGTACGTTGCCAGGTCCAGTCGTCGGTGATTGTTGGGGTAGCCGGATCTCGTCCGGAGATTCTTAGCACCCCTTGCCATGCCGTAGCCTCGACCGCTACCGTAGTCGAGGGTAGGCAAGCTGCCGGGTACCAGGGGCCATTTTTTATTTGTGCTATTCATTGGGGGGGGTTTTGCCATAATCGCCACGCTTGGCAGGCGGGTTGGCGATCGCAGTATGGTTGTTATAGAAGCACAGAGAACGCTGCTGCCCATTCTCTGGTTTGTCCCTTAGTCGCCTCTTACGACACCCACGGGAAGACATGGGATGGTGAAATTCTTTACGTCCGGCACCAGACGGAAGCCGTCATTTATTGAAGAGTTATGTTTTATATGTCCGAAGTTCTTTATCAGATCTTTACCAAGTTTAAATGGGACCATATTGGAATAAACTTCTTTGGCGAACCCACGGACCTGATATTTTGGAAAAGTCTTATTCCTCATCTCTGGTTTGCATTTATTAACTGGCTTGAGTAGAGATTCGCAAAGGCAACCGTACTCGGAGTAGAAAGTATTTCAGTAAGGGCTGGTACGGACTTAGCCATGATTATTTCTTAAGAAATATGTAATAATGTGTATGAAAGTTATATAAACGAAACAATAATAATGTCAGGTTCAAGCGATACTTATATAATAATAACTTACTCATTAAAACCAATCTCCGATGCTTCACCTGCTTCTGAATTGGCCAAACGTCTTCTTTTACTTTTAAGAAAAATCATTCATTCGTATGTCTGTTCCATGGACCCGGACGGTACTCTTATTATGGGTAATCTATCTAAATCTATACTCATATATATTTTATATGATAGGATGAACTGGATTGGATGCATTGGATGTAGTGACCAGATTACAAAAATTAATAGGCTTTGGCTATAAATTAAGAGGCTGAATACTCAAAATAGGCTTTCTTTTAAACTTTTTTTAGCCAAATCTATTGAAGATGTGGCAGCGGAAAAAAGATATGTTAATCTTGATCATATTTCCAAAAACTTTGTTGTGGCCGAAACACGTTTACGCACAAAAACCTCGATACAATTGAATGGCAAAGTAACCTCTTACCGTGATCTTCAAAAAAAAATACCGGTAATACTGACCAGCACACATTTGTACTATTAACAACAATAACGTATCATAACAGGACGCAAAACTTCACTGAAGTTTCATTCATTATTTTTAAGTAATTCATATTATACCATTTTATAAAAAAATCCATACAAATTCCATCGTGCTTCTCTTTCCATCCAGTGCAATTCGACAGTGACCGCTTTGCGGCATTGCTAGGTGGACGTATGTCGCTTTTTTCCGCAAAAAGCAAAAATAATATTTAATTTATTTCTCGTCAATTCAATCTGTCAAAAAAATATCAGGTATAATGCAGCCAGATCATGTAGCCTGGTGGCTTTAATTGGAACTAACGAAATCACAAGTAATATTGTCAAAGTTTGTATTATTTTTATTTTCTGGCACTACCGCTGTCACTGGCATCTATATTTTTGTTGTATTATAAACAACTCACGTCGTTTAGATTACTTACTAAGTCCATAACTAAAAAGTATTTAAACCTCTTTGAAAATACAACTTATGTTATCTCAATTTGAATTAAAAATATTTAAAATAGGGTGGGAGGTCGAATACGATTTCAACCTTCTTTGTTGATGTAAAAACAATAGAAGGAAAAAACACAGAACATGGAATGTTCGTCCCGTTGACATTGAGGCGTGATTAATTAGAGAAAATACAGTTTCAGATAATATCTGATTCCCATATTTCGTTTACTTATTTATTTTCGTTTTTTTTAAGTTAGTAAGTCGTGTTTATATTTTATTTTGTTAGTAGGTATAAGTTGTAAAGTACAAAACTAAGCCGTGTAAATGATATTATAATTCCGTGCCAAATGGGGAACAAACAAAAATGCTCAAATCAGCAAAAAAGCGTTTGTATTCTAACAGACAAAAACATATGGAAGACAACAAGACAACACTATATGGAACATTTTTTAAATAATTGTTATATTGATAGCTAGCTTTTTTCAGCTTTCGTTTTTAGGGTTCCGTACCCAAAGGGATCCTTTTACTAAGACTCCACTGTCCGTCTGTCACCAGGCTGTATATATTTCTGTAGCCGCTTTAACAACAAATACTCAAAACAGAATAAATAAATATTTAAGTGGGGCTCCCATACTCCCATACAACGTGATTTTTTTGCCGTTTTTTGTCAATAATGTTATGGAACCCTTCGTGCGCGAGTCCGACTCGCACTTGGCCGGTTTTTTAATAGTCCAAGAATTTTTGTAATCTAGTCAGTACATCCAATGCATCCAATCCAGTCCATCCTATCATATAAAATATATATGAGTATAGATTTAGATAGATTACCCATAATAAGAGTACCGTCCGGGTCCATGGAACAGACATACGAATGAATGATTTTTCTTAAAAGTAAAAGAAGACGTTTGGCCAATTCAGAAGCAGGTGATTGGTTTTAATGAGTAAGTTATTATTATATAAGTATCGCTTGAACCTGACATTATTATTGTTTCGTTTATATAACTTTCATACACATTATTACATATTTCTTAAGAAATAATCATGGCTAAGTCCGTACCAGCCCTTACTGAAATACTTTCTACTCCGAGTACGGTTGCTTTTGCGAATCTCTACTCAAGCCAGTTAATAAATGCAAACCAGAGATGAGGAATAAGACTTTTCCAAAATATCAGGTCCGTGGGTTCGCCAAAGAAGTTTATTCCAATATGGTCCCATTTAAACTTGGTAAAGGTCTGATAAAGAACTTCGGACATATAAAACATAACTCTTCAATAAATGACGGCAAATCTCTCAGGATTGCTGCAACCGCATTTATGTTTATTTTGCATCACTATAGAACATGCCCACTAGGTAGGTACCACAACTAAAAAGTTAAAAATAAAAACTTTTTACAAAAAATACAACCCGACATCCACATAAAAAATAAATATTACAAATAACTTCAATTTCGACAGTCAGTGTTCCGGTTTTCATTTCTTCGTTTTTTGACACCGCCTTCCGAAAGTGAAGTAATTTTTTATTTTGAAGTTATTTTTCACTTTGAAGTGTTTTTATTTGGAAGTCGGTTGTATTTTTTAGTAAAAAAAGTAATTTTACACCTACCACGTAAGTAGTATTCTGGCACGTTCGGGTTTTTATGTCTTGATGTTTTTGGGTCCGGCCATGTTCCAAACAATCTGAGTCGTGGTTCTGGACAGCCCGAATGATTAATAACCTCCTGGGACCACGCCTGTAAGTAGGTACTTATTGAGCTGCTCCAATTAATTTTGTTTTTTTATTATATTTTGTACCGTGAATTTTGTTATTATATATTTAAAAATTTTTTTTTTTGGTTTTCTTGCAATGACAAGAATATTTACTTTTTAAAGTATTATATTATTATATTTTAATTATTGTGAATGTGAAGACTATGTGGATCATTCTTTTTTGTTTTAATTTAAATTTATCTTAGTTTTTAATCATGGTCTGGCAGTTTGAGTAGTTTATGCGGCCTACCCGAATGTCCTTTCTTTTGTATTGTTCGTCGTATCGTTGACCTCCTTAAATTCTGAGTTGAGCTGCTCGGTTATTGACAAATGCGTGCACTGACTGGACGGGTCCACTCAATCTGGCTAGCTCTTTCCTCAAAAGACCATTTCAGACATCAGTCTACATGGTCTTCACATGATCTAACCAATATTTTGTCTGGACTTTAAAAGAGACTGTGACCTCTGAGTTTGTTTCGGCCTTTTTTCTCAGAGAGGAAACGCCGACCTCATCTAGTTTTAAAAAATATGTTCGACATGTAAAAGTGTTTGTACAAACCAACTTACAGAAATAAAATCATTTATCGTTATCAATTGTTTGTAAATAAAATGTAATGTTAATAAAATTGCTCGTATTTTTTTTCGCCCTGTCTATTACTTTTTACTCTATGAAAAATTCAACATGTAAACAGACAGTATCACGGCTGTTGCACGCTATACACAAAAACCCAGTATATAACTTCTTCGAACAATATATTCCAGGAGAAAGCAAAAAATATGTAAAATGGTATGGTGGCCATGGAGTGCCAGCCCATGGCCTGGCACGCGACGATGGCAAAAGACCAGACGGGATGTCCTTGTTTCCATGGAAGTTGGGTAGGCCTTTAGTGTGGGACGCTACTTGTGTCAATACTCTTGCGCCATCCCATCTTCCTAGCTCGTCGTGCTGTGCTGGCGCTGCCGCTGCGGCTGCAGAGATCCTCAAGCGGCGGAAATATAATAATCTCATCGGTAATTATATTTTCGAGCCGTTTGGGGTTGAAACTCTTAGTCCGTGGGGTCCGAGTGCTCACGCTTTGTTTAAAGATCTTTCTAAACGCTTAGTTGACACTTCGCGTGACCCAAGGGCTGGCTTTTACCTTGGTCAGAGAATAAGCATTGCCATACAACGTGGCAATGCTGCCAGCCTTTTGGGCACATTACCAGTGGACAACGATGTGAAGGAGTTTTTCGATGCCATTTTTTAGTTTAGTATATTTTTAGGTTTAGTTAGTGAGTAGTTTTTGGTTTAAGTGTATATTTTTGCAGTCTTAGAGTATTTTTTACATTGTAAAATTATATAAATTGAAAAGACTTTTGGATATCTTGTGAATGAATGAATAATCTTGTGTTCGGTAACTACATAAAATTATAACACTTATAGTGATAGAGTTATAATATTGAAATAACCCATACAAAAATACGCACACACATATTATATAATAATCATAGTAAACATTTTCTCCATGTTCTTACGTAGTTTTATAAACCTTTACTAGGTTGAAAAGCTTGTCTAAATAGAGCAACTAACCATTTCAAAGCCTAGTAAGTTAGTTTTTTTTTTACCTAACTGCGGTGGAGCCCAAAAGTACGGTTATTCAAAATTTGATGGGTCTACTCTGCTATAAATTTGAGTATCTGGGTATAAAACAATCATAAAGAAGTTGGTTCAAAATGTCACCTACTGTGTTCTTATTTGTGGCAGTCGTATAGAATCAGACAAAATTTTAATATTTATTCAATTTGCACGGCAAGAACTTGTATGACACTAGCCAGATTGCCTATTTTTGTGATCTTTATTTTCGTAGCAATAAGTTTGCATTCATAGGCAAAATAACAGTGAACGATCTGATGTCAGATGCTAGCCGCCAGTTTGAAATAAGAACTTGCGCGGTAATATTTTTGTAAAAACTATCGGAAGAGTCCGTTTATGATGTGGGCCTCTGTGGTCGGCCTTTTGAATTTAATTTTCAAATACTTTTCGCTCCAATTTAAAGTTTTCCCCTAAGCTGTCAATGACAGTGGGCGTGGCTTAGAACCTCAGATGTCGATTGTCAACTGTTCGAATAAAGCCCCTTAATGATTAAATATCATCCGAAACATTTTTAAAGAGAAGCTTTTGTCAAATAAATGTTTGTAAAGCGAGTGTTTGTCAAATTAAACATTTGTCGAATAAATGTTTGTAAAGCGAGTCTTTATAAAATAAAACAATGCGGAATAAGTTATTTTTGAAATAAATAGTATACGAAACGGTGGTTGAAAACTAAACATTTGTCAATGGTGTTATGGTGAAATATTAGTGAACCATTTTTTCAACATAGGCACATCTTCTTTTCAACCGATTTCAAATAAGGAGGAGATTCTCAATTCAGTTGTATAATTTATAAGGAAAATATACCGCGAACTTTTGGACCTCCCCTCATATGTTGTCCCACAGATGAGCAAAGATCACTCCCATAGCCTTGACTCTTGACTCATGTGTTCTGATAAATTCTACTAAAGTCCGACCGAAACCGAAAACGAATTTCAGCAACAGTTTTAGTTTCGGCCGAAACCGAAATCTAAACCGAAACTTCCTTACAAGGATCATGTTTTCGGATAAATAAAGAAAACGTTATTATAATCAGTCAGTATTTATTTTTTTACCTTAGACAGTAAGGTTAAACTTGATTCTACTATAATCTATGTATTAGTTTGCTATAATTAATTATTTTTTGTTGTTTACTATATTCTCTTATGCTATATCACGTAATAAAACCTACCGTATTAAAAAATAATCACACGAAATCTCTCAAAAAAGAAAAACGAACTGCAAACACAAGCCAGTCGCGGCATGATTAGGCACATGGACGCGGCAAAAAATCAAAATCAAACTTTTTTATTTCACAAAGGCCTACATGGGCACTTATAAAACGTCGACAAACGATGCACGGTTCGGGTTGGTCGTTTCCTATGGAGAAGATCCGGCAAGAAACACCATGGTTACTCTTTTAAAAAATGGTTTGGTTTTACAATATTTCCATGTTACAGCATTAGTACTATGGGGGGACAATAATAAGTAAGCCCGACAATAAGTTGTAAGAAAATAAAAACAAAAGATTATATAATATATAAAAAAGTTAACAGATGTTAACTAGCATCTAAAAGGAATGTTCGCACATTCACAAAATAATCGGTAACAGAATCTATACAAAGGTAAAAAAAAAGACTAAATTTAACATGTGGCACAGATGTTGTTATCAGTGCTGTAACTATTCTTAGCAAAGGGCTATAAAGATTATTGAGAAACATTGTAAAAAGTCTAATTAAAAGAAGAAAACCAAAAAAAGAGAAAAATGAGATTGAGAATAGTTAGAGACATCCACATATTTGTGCCGTTTTATGAATTACCAGGGAAGTCGCATGCGCAGAAGGAGGTAAAGCCAATTTTTTTATCTTCAACGTAGTCCTTGATTTTAAAATACCTATGCTTTTTTAATAAGGACACGTTTGATGTGATTTGTGAACTTTCTAGTCAGTTCTACAACTGACTTTGGCAACTTGTTATAGAAGCGTATACTGTTTATAAGAAAAGACTTGCAAGTTTTAGTTAATCTGAATTCGGGTATTACAATTTCATGCTTACTGCGTGTATTTAAATTATGGCAGTTGCTTCTAGTTTTGAAAAGCCCTCCATTTTTGCGGACATACAAAATACATTCCAAAATATAAAGTGAAGGTAGAGTCAGTATATCGATCTCTTTAAATTTATCTCTGAGGGACTCGCGAGGACCCATTTTTAGATCGCGTGGATTGTCCTCTTTTGTAAGATGAAAATTGAGTCAACATCTGCTGCTGATCCCCACAGCAGAATGCCATAAGACATAATACTGTGGAAATAAGCATAGTATACTAACCTAGCTGTGGCTACATCGGTTAAATGCCTTATTTTCCTTACTGCATATGCAGCTGAACTTAACCTACCCGAAAGAGTTCTAATGTGCGCGCCCACTGCAATTTTGAGTCGATAGTAATTCCTAAGAATACAAGTTTCGTTATAACTTCAAGATTTTTGCCGTCAAGATTAAAGTTTAGGTCACGTTGTGGTACATTTGGTAAAGAGAACTTAATACTTTTTGTTTTTTTTTTCATTCAGTAAAAGATTGTTAGCTGCGAACCATTTTGAGAGAACAATTATACTTTCTTTGACATGTAAGACATCCATATCTTTCCTATCTATTTAAAAAATTAGCGAAGTATCATCAACAAATAGAATTATATCCGATAATTTGGCCATCATAAAAGGGAGATCATTAATGCAAACAAGAAAGAGGAAAGGGCCGAGAATTGAACCTTGGGGCACGCCCATCTTGACTAGAGACCCGGAGGTCGTCGCCCCATTAACATTTACTTTTTGCTGTCTGTTTGATAAATGGGCAAGCACAAGATCAGCAGCTTGTCCTCGAATTCCGTAGTGGTGTAATTTACAGATCAGTGTGTTGTAGTATAGTAGGCAAAATGTCTTTGTCGCTTATTCGCTTGGATGTAATTTATCGCACCGAACATGGACCGATCACAGCGCGAGAACTCCCGAATGCAGTTTCGGTTTCGGTCGTAGTTTCGGCAGGTCTGCCGCCAAAACCGAAAATAAACATTAATTCGTTTTTTGCTGGAACTCGCCCGAAACCGAAACCGAACTTTCCGTCGGACACTACATTCTACATATATGACATAAACTAACACTGAATTCCTTTGTGTATTAGAAATTCATTAACACCAATCAAGTTAGAGCTAGATATCTATTGCCCTGAGGTATTGTAGATAAACTAATCAGAATTGTGTCAAGAACTTGGGCAGCAATGTCCTTTGTGTATTTATCAACTAGGACTAAGATCTGTCATTCATGGTAAGTATTCAATAGGAAGTAAGACCGTCAATAAAGCCATGTTTTTTGCCATCTTCTGGGCCAAATTAATATAAGAGAAATATAATTATAGATTTATAATAAAGAAAGAAACCAATTCCCAATCAAATCTCTCTATGGTACTGTGATTTGCTGTTAGAGAACCCAGTTACGGGTTAAGCTCGCCTTTGAACATAAGCTATCCTATTGTATTTGTGTCAGTTTGTTTTGTAAAGAATAAAGAATATGAAAACATTTAATTGATGACAATACATCAGACTTATAAGGTATCAATGCATATAGTAGGTACCAAAGTTATGCAAAACAAGATAAATAGGTGCTGTCTATCTAGCTGCTACAATATGGTACTTTTATGAGGTCGACAATCAAACAGGCTTTTTAAACACACTCACTATTATGATAAACTATTAAAGACATTCAAACCTATTAAGACCTCAACAAAATACTAGTTTTACTAAAAGCCAGCCTTGTATCCAACTCCTAACAGTACAGTACCCAACAGTACCAGTTGCCCGCTCTGACACCCTTTGTGTACTTGATCGGCAACCGGCAAAGGATAACAATTTTTTAGGCTTCCCTTTGTTAAGCTCGCGGCTTCTACAGTACAGAGAGGTTTCGTTCGTGCCTACAAATATCGGGTCTTGGCTTTATACCCCGAGGAATGTAAAGATTTTGGTTCTTCATTTATTTCGTTTGATGTGGATGTCTTTTCTCTTTTATTGTGTTCAAAATACGAGGTACTACGTTGAGGACATTTTTCTAATTAAAATGTTTTTTTTGGTAGATGGATTTTGTTTTTACAAAAAAAGGAAATTAATTTAACAAACACATAACGATGCACTTAAAACCGAGAAACGAGGCTTAGGACCGTTTTAGAAAATAACCGGTTTTTTATACACACCCTAGCGCTTTAGCACTGACTCACCTGATGGTAAGCCATGATGTGGTCGACGGTGAATCACGCTTGCCTAGAGGAAACCAATTCACTCTTGACTTAAAAAACCCCAGATTGTAGCTGTCGGGAAACGAAATAAAGAAAGAAAGAAAGAAAAGAAAAAATATTTAATTGCCACAAAACGACATACAAACATTACATTTCAAGAACCAAGTTAACAGGTACCTCGAGAGTATACACATTAAAAATTAAAAATAAAATTTTCAAAAATGGTCCATAATTGACGGAGAAATCGGTGAACATAAAAAAACAACCTTAAGGTCCAACATAGAACCTCCTCCTTTTTGAAATGTCGGTTAAAATAAGTTTTAAAAACTAAAATCCAACGAAAATCACGCTCTTAAAAGTATGAAACAAGAAAATATTATTATCTGAATTTGTTATGTATAAAATATTCAATATGTATCGGGTATAAAACAATTTACATGTAATAAACATTTTATTGTATTTCATTCACATTCATAGTGGTGGTGTTCAGAAGATAACCGTATTTTTCAGTAGTCGGGTTTTAGTTTTTACCGTATTCAAAAAAAAAAGGTAATTAATTCGACACGTATGTATGTAATATTGTTGGATTTGCCCAATATTCACATATATTAGTCTAATTGGGCTTCTAAACATGTGTGCTCAATTCCATAAGTATATGTTTGTTTGTATGTTTGTATGTTTGTATGTATGTATGTTTGTATGTATGTTTGTATGTATGTTTGTATGTATGTTTGTATGTATGTTTGTATGTATGAATGTTTGTCCACGCATTTTGGAGAAATACATACTACTTATTGGATCGTGACCATTCTTTTTTATTGGATTAGGTATCTTTTAACTTAGGGAACAGTGCAAATTTATCCAAATCCAGTTTGAAAGATATGGAACATACAACCGAACTCCTTAGCGACACACAGCACGAATGTGTAAATTGTTATTTTGTAAATTTTTTACGTACCTTACTATAGAACTTTCTCACCTTTTCGTGATAGTAGTCTAATAAAACTAAAAAGAGAGAAGTAAAAACTTTTTCACAAAAAAATAAACCGACTTCAAAAGTAAAACACTAAAAGTGCAAAATAACTTTCGTTTCGGAAGTCGGTGTCGAAAATCATTAAAAAAGAAGTACCAAAATCACTGGCTTCCGAAAAGAAAGTTATTTTGCACTTTTAGTGTTTTGCTTTTGAAGTCTGTTTATTTTTTGACCGGTATGTTTATATTAATTATGTTTAGATGTTCCCTCACAACTTCTAAACGCCTACCTAAGTTTATACACCTCGACCTAATTTTTATTCCTAGGTGCGAATGCAACACACACACTGCATGATCACTTATTACAATTTTTAACTGTAATTTAGACCAGATATATTTTTTAACTGCCTTTTGATGATCTAATTGTAATAAATTATTTGACGTTGACATAATTATTTTTCAGACTATAAATTACGTCACAAAACGCTGTTTAAATCAACAACAAATCAAGAAATAAACTTCAGTGCCCACTGGAATTTACGAGTCCCGTAATAAAACCTCGCGAGCCATCCAGAGGCCGAAAGTGTTTGGCCATAAAACTGCCCTTTTTTCCATCCACGGACATTTCAGGCGTCATGAATCTCCACTAACCGAACAGTTCACACAGTAAATACGCGATAATAATTCTGCCCGAAAACTCGTGAAGCCGTAAAAATGTTTCTCAAATGAGATCGAGTGCCCGCTGTTAGGTCACAGAATAGATAGGTGCAGAAGGGATGGAGTCGCACTTAAGATGTACTGGCTTCTGCCCGCGGCTTCGCCTGCGTGAATAGTGTTTTACTATCCCGACGGAAAATGATATCGGTATAAAATATGCTATATCAGACTATTATCTGTACCAAAGTTCATGCAGATCCGTTCAGCCGTTCTGGCGTGATTGGGTAACAAACATCAATCCATCTATCCAAACTTTAGTAGGATGCCCATGCCATCATCATTCCGTTGTGCAAAAGACTTTTTTTATTATTGATAGGCTTGCGTTTGACCCACAATCTTAACTGATGGTAAGCGATGATGATCGATAATGAGGCATTGCCTAGAAGTAACCTCTAAAACTCTTGACTTAAAGACCCCCAGTTTATAACTACCAGAAAACACATATCCCGGCAGGTAATTCCACTCCTTAGCTGTACACATAATGAAGATAGTGAGATGAAATTTCGAGATTATTAGTTGTGTGAAGATCCGTGTTTCTCTGACCTAGATCTGTTTTGCTAGCGAAATCGCACGCACACGTAGACATACTTCAAGTGCAGAGTGTAAGCGCATCTTACGACCGTCATTTGTTTGAGGTCGCTGTCCTGCCGTCCATACGCGTCTATGAGTGCGTATGCCTGTTTTCGCTCATTGTATGCAGTCAACCTTCAGAGGATCACGTGACTAAATAATAAATCGGGTCACGCACGGTCCGATCTTAAAGGTTATGCAATGCTTGCCGAGGTCGGTTCCATGTAAAATACTAGTACTCAGCTAATATCCAAAACTTACTAGGTTTGGAATTGTCTTTTTTAGGCAAGTTTAAAATATGCAATAGAATCTATGACGCTATTAATATTATTTGTACAATTAGTAGGTTCATATTCCTTGTTTAGTATTCTCTTGAAATCTTAATATATCATTTAGTTACTAATACAAGATAACTTTCCGCTATCCTGGAATATAATAATTACAAAGCACTTACTGGGTTTTGATATACATCAGCCTAGTGCGTCACGTCTGAGGTGAGGTCACGTGGTGCCGCTTTTCTGTATATTAGAGTTAAAAAACAAATAGACAGGGCGCAAAAAACACGGTCATGTAAACTTTATCTATCTATATAAAAAAAAACCGCCCAAGTGCGAGTTGCACTCGCGCACAAAGGTTCCGTACCATTATCGCAAAAAACGTAAAAGAACACACTATGTTGTATGGGAGCCCCACTTAAATATTGATTTTGTTCTGTTTTTAGTATTTGTTGTTATAGCGGCAACAGAAATTCACCATCTGTAAAAATTTTAATTGCTTTGCTATCACGGTTCATGAGATACAGCCTCGTGACAGACGGAGATATGATCAGACAGGGAGATAGACGGAACCCTAAAAATACTGTATGTGATTGTAAGCGTCTCACTAGAGAACGGCTGAAACTATTTGTTGCTATTGTTTGTTATATATCAATCAATCAGTCAATCATTTATTTGCTATAAGTATTGGAACAGTGTAGGTGTTTAAAGATAATATAGAAAGAAAGAAAATGTTTATATGCGCCAGGCACAACGCATGCCATAAAAAAACCGGCTAAGTGCGAGTCGGACTCGCGCACGAAGGGTTCCGTACTTGTTAAATTGTGGTTTACGATTGGTGGAGATCTCGTTCAAACCAATTTTCGGTGGAAGTTTACATGGTAATGTACATCATATATTTTTTTTTATTTGAAGATTCAGGGTTTTACACATTTTACCACTTTGGAAGTGTCTCTCACGCAAACTATTCAGTTTAGAAAAAAATATATTAGAAACCGCAATATCATTTTTGAAGACCTATCCATAGGATACCCCACACGTACAGGTAGGATGAAAAAAAAATTGGGTTTCAGTTTTTTCTATTTTTGTTTGAAAATCTTAATGCGGTTCACAGAATACACCTACTTACCAAGTTTCAACAGCATAGTTCTTATAGTTTCGGAAAAAAGTAGCTGTGACATACGGACGGACAGACAGACAGACATGACGAATCCATAAGGGTTCCGTTTTTTGCCTTTTGGCTAGGGAACCCTAAAAAGGAAAACATAAATATTAAAAACAGTGTATGCCTCACAACCACGTATATGTTACTGTGAAAGCCAAACTGTTGTTTCAGTTTAAAAAAAAAACTATGATGAAACTTATTATTTATCGGTAAAACAGATTTACTAAGTCTTACCGGTAAAAGTCTGTAATCATCATCATTATCATCTACCTGTCCTTGTCCCATGTTACTTGGGGTCGGCGCAACACGTTTTCTTCTTCCATATCGTTCTGTCCCGCACCACGCTATAATTGACTCCCTTTTCTTTAATATCACTCCACACAGTCCATCTATCTTTTCTTTGGCCATCCCCTCCCTCTTCATCCATCCCCAATTAAATTCATAAGAGTACACCTAAATCATTCCAGACATTCTTTTCCCGCACCGTCTAGAACCAGCCCTCACGGTACGCGTCCAAATCATCTCGGCACCTATTTCTGGGCCGGCCTCAACGGTGCGTTCCATCTTCAAGATTGTGGAGGCTTGCCCAGCGCTCAATTTGCATGCTACTAACGTGAGCCGTAATGGCATTGGCCCATTTGAGCCGAACAGCCTTTTTACCCACGTCTATTATGCCCGTTAGGGAACACAGCGTGTTCCGTATTCGGTCTGTTCTATTTACATCCAGAATGCTGCGTAAATCTCTGGCAATCCCCAAGTGTAAGCCTTTTTGTTTACTCTCCAGGGCGATCGGCGGATTTTTTGTTAATAAATAAGAATTGTCAGTGCCGATTTGGCAAAATGATAAGATCAATTAATAATTAGCTTAACAATATTAATAGACTAACAAACTATTATTGTAGCTCGTTATTGCAATTGGGATAGTTAATTGCGAGAAATACAGGACTGATCAATGTGGTGATTCTTGGTGAGCTTTATGTCCACATGTGGACGATTTTTGATTGAAACGACGAAAAATGCCAAATTCGTGAGAAACGTAGATTATTATTTCTCACGAATTTGACATTTTTTGGTCAGTTCTAGGTGCCGTATGTTAGAAAGAAACAAAGATTGAAACAAATGGATACGAATAATTTTATTAGTTCTGTCATTTCGAGACACTGCCAGCGTGGTTGGTACGACCATTCCATGTTCTGTGTTTTTTGCTTCTATTGTTTTCACATGAACGAAGAAGGTTAAAATAGTATTCGTCCTCACCTATATTTTAAATATTGTTTAATTCAAATTGAGATAACATTTGTTGTATTTTCAAAGAGGTTCAAATACTTTTTAGTTATGGACTTAGTAAGTAAACTAAACGACGTGAGTCGTTTATAATACAACAAAAATATAGATGCCAGTGATAGCGGTAGTGCCAAAAAATAAAAATAATACAAACTTTGACAATATTACTTGTGATTTCGTTAGTTCCAATTAAAGCCACCAGGCTACATGATCTGGCTGCATTATACCTGATATTTTTTTGACAGATTGAATTGACGAGAAATTAATTGAATATTGAATATTTTGAAGATCACGGTAAGAGGTTACTTTGCCATTAAATTGTATCGAGGTTTTTGTGCGTAAACGTGTTTCGGCCACAACAAAGTTTTCGTAAATATGATCAAGATTAACATATCTTTTTTCCGCTGCCACATCTTCAATAGATTTGGCTAAAAAATGTTTAAAAGAAACCCTTTTTTGAGTATTCAGCCCCTTAATCGAAAGCGGAACCGAAATCGGAATCGCAGGGGAAGGTTGAAGAAAGATGTTAAGAGAAATCAGGCTTAATAAAATAAAAAAATGCAGACATTGTTAATCAGCCTTTTTAATTTTAGCTCAAACATATGTGTACTAGGCATTGAAAAAAAAACAACGCCCCCGCCGCTGCGCATCGGCTTTCGATAACTTCCGATATACGTTTCGAAACTGAATTCGAAATCGGAGGTTTCAAAACAATCGGCAGATCCGACTTTTCGGATTCCGAATCGAACCTTTCTGACCCTCCCTCTTTGCAAGTGCTACAGCTAAGCGTGAGGTCCTGGGTTCGGTTCCTGGATCGGGCAGTGATGTAGGATTTTTCCATTTGATGGCATTAGGCTCTTGTTACTTGGAAATTAATATAACGCGGGTGTGTTATTGATACCTTCACCTCTGTTTAATCATTATTTTCTTCGTGAAAACTTAGAACATAATGAAGGCTGACTTAACAGGAAAAGTCATAGAATTCATTTTATTGTTTCCTGTTTCCTTATCTGATTAAATTAATTGTGGGTTGCAGACTGTTAAATCATTCCCTTGAGAGTGCTTTCAAGTATCTTCACTCGTGACTTTTCTCCCGGCTTCATTTTCGTGGCTTAAACCACGACACCCCAAGTTTAATTTAGTTTAGTTTCGACTGGCTGTTGCCGCAACTTCACGACTAGGTACATATTTTGCGTACGGGTGCGAATCAGTTACATCATTTAATCCACCGCAGCTCCTCGAGGAAGGCCAGTAGCGCCCTGATGCTGCCAACTATCGTCTGCAGGGTATCTGGGTCACCGAAGTACTTGGCCCTGTAACTAGCGATTACAGGGCAGGTTAAGAGAGGTGTGCTGCTGTCTCATCTTCCACCATGCATGTTCTGCAGTCCGTGATTCCTAAAACAAAAAGGTGCTTATTAAAGATTCCGTGTCCAGTTGTTAAGACTGTGACTGCATGCAACTGTGGCTTAGTTAGTCGTAGGGCCATTTTTTTTTTTCGCCCCTCCTAGTTTGTCTCCATGTTGTCGTTGTGGTGGGGCTTGCGCGTCTCAATGATCTTGGGGCTTCGCCGGTAGAGTTACTCATGCCGGAAAGGTCCAAGTGAGAGACCTGAGTAAGAGATATACACGGAGGGGTCGCCCCTGATCGACCAAGGAAGGCAGCAAGGGCGGCCAAAATGAAGGCGAGGCGGCAGCGGCTAAAGAAGCAAATCGTCGCGGCTAGGCTCCACGCCCCGAAATCCGCAGCTGTGGTGATTACACTACAGCCGGCAGCGGAAAAGAAGGGCGTGTCCTACCGCGACGTTCTCGCCAAAGCAAGGGCGGCGGTGAACCTGGAAGAGCTTGGCGTCACCGAGGGCATCCGGGTGAGTGTAACCGCGACTGGGACCCGGATGCTGGAAGTTCCCGGTGCGGCCAGTGGCTCAACTGCCGACGCTCTGGCTGAAAGGCTCAGAGCTTCCTTAAATGCGGACGAGGCGCGAGTGTCCAGACCCATCAAGTGCGCTGACATGCGCATTCTGGTCCTGGATGACTCTGTGACGGCGGGAGAGGTGGTGGCCGCCGTCGCTAAGACTGGGGGGTGCTCTGCCGAGCAGGTGAGGGCGGGCACCATACGTCATGACGTCACGGGGATGCGGGCCGTTACGGTGAGCTACCCCGTCTCGGCGGCCCAAAAAATAGCCAGGGAGTGTCGTAGGCTCTTAGTGGGGTGGGTTTCCGCGCAGGTGAAGCTACTGGAACCCAGACCTCTGAGGTGCCATTTGGGCAACCACGTGGGAGCTCAATGCACCTCGGAGTTGGACCAGAGCAACCACTGCTTCCGCTGTGGGCGGCCTGGTCACAAGGCCGACTCGCGCAATGCCACGCCACACTGCTTCGTATGTGTGGCAGCTGGCAAGCCGGCCGATCACCGGGCTGGGAACAAGACCTGCACTCCACCCACCAAGGCCAGAGGTAGAGGCAAGCCCTCCAGCTGTCGTCGCCGCCAAAACCACGGCAGAACATGGAGGCAGATCCACCGCGGTGGAAGCAGATATGGAGTGCCAATAATGGCCCCATTACGCCTCCTCCAGGCGAACATCAACCACTGCGCTGCTGCTCAGGATCTGCTGCTGCAGAGCATGGCGCAGTAGTCAATTAACATCACCGTGGTCACTGAACCGTACTTCGTCCCACCCAGGGATGACTGGGTGGAAGACCTGAGCGGCTCAGTGACCCTAATTTCGTCAGCCGCCGCCGGTACCCCGTCCCTCGAGGGTGTCAAGAGGGGACAGGGTTGCGTGGCAGCACGTTTAGGAGAGATTGCCGTGGTGGGGGTATACTTCTCTCCGAACCGAACTCTCGCCGAGTTCCACAACTCCCTTGCAGAATTGAGAATCGTCGTCGTCGGGTACCGCTCCCTCCCTTTGCTCGTCCTTGGGGACTTCAACGCCAAGAATGTGGCTTGGGGTTCCCGGTATATGGGCAGGATGGTGGAGGACTGGGCTTTGGAGACAGGTCTGGTCGTCTTAAACCGGGGTTCTGTCCCCACGTGTGTGCGGATGCAGGGCGAATTGGTGGTCGACATTTCGTTCGCCAGCGCCGCTCTGTCACCAGTGTCGTCGACTGGCGCGTCATGGAGGAGGTGGAGACTTATTCCGACCACCGGTATATACGGTTCGACGTCTCCGCCCAGACCTCGAGCGTGCCGGTCCGACAGACCCCGAGTGGTCCGTGGTGGGTGCTGAAGCAGCTGGATCGGGAGCTACTCCTGGAAGCCTCGATCGTGCAGGCCTGGGTCCCATCACCGGACAGGCCTGCTGACATTAACGACGAGGCGGTGTGGGTCTGGGAGGCCATGTCCGACATATGTGAGGTGGCAATGCCCCGGGTCCAGCCAGAACGCGCCCGGCGCCAGGTGTACTGGTGGTCGCCGGAGCTAACGGCTCTGCGCCAGGCGTGTGTCGCTGCGCGACGCCAGTACACCAGGCACCGCAGGCTCCGTAACCGCCCTCCGGATACGGAAGCCATTGAGGCGGAGCTATACGAGAGATACAGAGCGGCGAGAATCGCCCTCCGAGCGGCAATCAAGCAGGCCAAGGGTCTGGCCCCCGAGGAATCGCTGGAGACTCTGAACAGGGATCCGTGGGGACGCCCCTATAAAATGGTGCGGGATAAACTCCGCCCATGGGCTCCCCCGTTGACGCAGAGTCTCCGGCCGCAGCTCGAAGAGGGCGTGGTGAGCACTCTGTTCCCCTTGCGAGGGGAACATACGCCCCCGCCCATGGCTCCGCCTCCTGCGGTGCCTAATGCGGACCACACTGCCGACGACGACGACGATGCTTCGGAGGTGACCGAGGTAGACCTGAGAGTGGCGGTACGCAGGCTGAATGCCAAAAATACCGCCCCAGGACCAGATGGCTTACCTGGAAAAGCCTGGGTCCTGGCCTTAGAGGCTCTCGGGCCTCGACTAAGGGGTCTCTTTAGCGCATGTTTGGAGAGGGGCCAGTATCCACTTCGTTGGAAGATGGAGAAACTGGTCCTCATTAAGAAACCGGGGCGCCCAGCGGACTCTCCATCCGCTTACCGGCCCATCTTGCTGCTCGATGAGGTGGGCAAGCTCTTTGAAAGAGTCATTGTAGACCGCCTCGTCGGGCAGCTGGTGGGGCCGGATCTGGCAGAGAGCCAGTTTGGTTTCCGCAGAGGGCGCTCTACGGTGGACGCCATCATGCGCGTGCGAGCCCTCACGACGGGGGATGCAGTGGCCCGGGGTGGGGTCATCTTGGCGGTATCTCTAGACATCGCCAATGCCTTCAACACTCTGCCATGGAGCTGCATCAGGGAGGCACTCAGGTATCACGGTATCACCGGATGCCTCAATACGTCTGTCGTGTGGTCGAGGCCTATATGATGGACAGGGCCGTCATCTACCCCGGCCACCAGGGAGAGTGGAACCGGCGGGAGATGTCGTGCGGTGTCCCACAGGGATCGGTCCTGGGGCCGCATCTGTGGGACATCGGGTACGACTGGGTGCTGCGCGCAGATCTTCCTAGTGGAGTCAGTATGGTATGCTACGCTGACGACACGCTGGTCCTGGCGCAGGGAAGTTCGCACCAGGTGGCGGCTGAAAACGCGACACGTGGGGTTGCGACAACCGTCGAAAGGATCTGACAATTGGGACTCGAGGTGGACTGCACAAGTCCGAGGCCATGTGTTTTCACGGTCCTTGGAACGCGCCACCGCCGGGATCCCAAATAACGGTAGGAGGGGTTCACATCGGCGTCGGGTCAACGATGAAGTACCTGGGACTCGTCCTCGACAGCCGGTGGAATTTCGTGGAGCATTTCCGACGTTTGGCTCCCAGACTGGTGCGGGCGGGGGCTGCCTTCAAGCGGTTGCTGCCCAATCTAGGGGGTCCAAACGCCAAAGGCTCCACGCGGGGGTCGTTCGGTCCATGGCCCTTTACGGAGCACCGTTATGGGCGCGTTCCCTGAGGCGGCGACCAGCCCGCCGGTTGAACGCGTCCCAAATGGTCATGGCCATCCGGCTGGTCCGGGGATATCGCACGGTCTCCGGTGAGGCGGCGAGCCTCCTTGCCGGATTGCCGCGATGGGATCTAGAAGCGAAAGTCCTCGCGCAAATATGGGAGTGGCGCGAGAAGGCGAAATGCCGGGGCAAAACTCCGTTGCCGCGACAAATCGCGGCTCGGCGGACAGAGCTCCGGCAGGATCTCATGGCAACATGGAGTGGGCGATTGTCGCAACCCAGCGCTGGGCACGCCACAATTGCGGCGGTAAGGCCCCTCTTTGAGGAGTGGCTTGAGAGGCGTCACGGCGCCCTCACCTTCCGCCTGACGTAGGTCCTCACCGGACACGGCTGTTTCGGGAGGTTCCTGTTAAGGATAAGACGGGAGGAAACGCCCGGGTGTCACCATTGTGAGGATCGCCCGGAGGACACGGTAGAACACACGGTGGAGGTCTGCCCCGCTTGGGTGGAGCAACGCCGAGTCCTCGTGGAGGCGATCGGCGGTGGCGACCTCTCGCGTCCGGCCCTGGTCCAGACCATGGTATGGAGCGAGAAGGCATGGGAAGCTGTCACCTCCTTCTGCGAAGCAGTAATGCTCGCAAAGGAGAAAGCAGAACGCGTGAGGGAGATGCAACGGAGGCGCCCTCACCCACCAAGCCGCCGCAGGAGACGCCCTGGGCATCGGGAGTCGCAAGCTGATTCCCAGCCACCACAGGCGCAAGCTTGCGGACGGCGAGTAATAGGTAGCTCGCCGTCCGATAAGGACCAGGCCCGAGTCGACGGCGCGTAGTGTTCCACGCGCGCATCAAAGAGGTGTCAGCAAAATTGACGGGTCCACTAGGGCTGATGCCTGTCTGGGTCGCGGATAAATTTGAAAAAGAGTTACCGCGGCCCTGGCTCAAGCAACTGAAGGAACACGGGTGGGTTTTAGTCAGTAAAAGCTTCACCCAGAGCGGGAGAAATCATAGGATGATTTCCAACCCAAAAAAAAAAGGCCTTTTTCGTGAAACGGCCATCGATGGGCAGTGCCTCCTTGGCCATCCTATATTCGTTATGGTCATTCCATAGCTTGCGGTATGCGGAGCAGGGTGGAAAGTTCCGCAACTTCCATTGAAAAAGGAGGATCATCTCATTGAAGATGGTCGTTTTTGGGGCTGTTGTATGTGTTCAAATCGCGCGTAGAACTTTGATAGTGCGATTTAGTATTTATGTGACGTCACGCCTTTTTGTGAGTAGAATGTAAAGTAGCGTTATAGATGTCACTACCGGCTATTATAATCCGAAGGATTTTGAAGAAAATTAATGATCTTATGCATTTTCCTGAAAAGCTCGTCACCTCGACTGTCAAAATGCCTTGCCTTCCGTGTTGCTGTATCATTTAAGCGGCGTTTTTTTCGCATCATTTGTGGCGTTGATATTTCTATGGCCTCCTCATTTGTCTAAGGACAGGCCGAAGGAGTGTTGGTCGGCCGATTGCGAGATGGGCAGACGACATGTTACCGCATCGCGAGTAGGTTCTGGGTAAGGGATGCACAGGATCGTGAGGGTTGGCATAAGAAAAGAGATGCCTTTGCCCGGCAGTGGGTGAAGTCAGATTGCGGATAATGATGATGATGATCCTAACCTACTTCCTATTGGGTTATTGTACACAGAGAATGAATATATTAATCTATTGTAGTTCAATCTAAGTTCATTTATACAAATAAGTAAAACCGAAATTTATGTTTGTAATATCAAAATAATAGCTGTTTTTGTAAATGCATATGAAGACATTCGCATTGGTGGATGTCACATTCGAAGACATGTGACATCCACTAATCCGCACTGGACCCGCGTAGAGGATTAAGGCCCGTGCCCTCTTTCACAGAGAGGATGCCTGTGTCCCAGCAGTGGGAAAATTAAAAAAGGCTGATGATGATGATGAAATGTCTATGAAAATATATACGGTAGGCACTTATAATAAATAAAAAATGGTTATCTGTCTGTCTGTTTCTTCCGGGTAATATACGAAACAGCTAAACTGATTTTGACGGGGCTTTCACTGGCAGATAGTTGATGTTATAAGGAGTACTTTTATTGTAGAAAAAGAATGAGGGTTCCGCGTAAAAATAAAAACCATGTTTCTTTTCGTTTTACGAGTTTGACGCTGACGAAGTAGCGGGTGACAGCTAGTAAGTTATAATGTAGGGATCTAAATTCAGATTTTCTAAGCAGCTTATAGGACTTATAAGATAAGTAGTTATTGTTATTCTTTCATATTGAGACGTAAAGGTATTTATTTCTTTAGCCGACTACAAGGACGAATCATTATCAGGCCTACGAACTCTTTCAAGGTCACTCTCTGACTAACTTTTATAGCTAAAATGACACAAAGTAAAGTTTTTTCATTTTTGAGCTCATTATAATTACGCTAATGCGTTTGCACTTCATTATACAAAGCTTTTTGTCGGCAAAACACGGAAGTTGAGTTTAAAATCCAAATAGAGGATTATAAATTTCAAACTTTTTATACCGTATGACTTTGTGAGTTTGGATTTATGTTTTGTAGGCTGAATAAAGAATTAGGTAATGGATGAGAAAATATGGTAATAATTAAGCACACTGGTAACCCGAGGGCCTACTAGACACAGTGTTATTTAGATATTTGTTAACCATTGTTGAAAAACTGTTTGGACTTTTCAATAATATTCTTCTTATTCTTTATTGTACATGAAACATGAAAATATACAAATACAATGGGACAATTTATGTACAAGGCGAGCTTAACCCATAGTTAGATTATTCTTTTTTTATTTTTATTTTTTTATTTCTCTAAAAGCAAACCTCAGTTGCGTAGAGAAATATTCATTCGAGGATAGTACATCCATGTGCACAACAAAAGCTTATTAAAAACGATATAACAATTTTAAATACTTACTCACTAAATAAACTTAACAAATACGTGTGCAACACACAAAGCATAAACATAATACATACAGCATACTATATAATACAAAACTAAAATATTACAATTGTAAATACATAAATTAATGTGTCATGTTAATAGGAAATGTTCCATAATTCTTCTCTTGAAAACCTGCAATGAAAGGCTATCCCGTAAAGAGTGTGGAAGAGTATTCCAGAGGCGGACAGCGCGAACAGTAAAAGTTCCATCGTAACGACTTGAAGAGTGGGGAGGAAAACGAAGGAGAAGAGATGATGACAGACGACAAGGTTTACCTCGCGGAACAAGTTACTCAAAGCGTTCTCGAAGATACAAAATCGTTACGCATACGGGATAGATATATGTGCTGCCAAAATATCAAGTGGTTTTTCGAAAGACACACCATTCAGGTAATTTCTACTTGCAGTGCGGATCTGGCCGCCCCGAGTGAGTGGTGCGAGCAATCGCCCGTCGCACAAGAACATTCACTTATAGCCGAGCGACAAAACTATAGGAACTACACATTCGCTTCACGCTCGCCAACTCATATCCAGTTTCTAGCTCTACTCGGTTCTCGCTGATCGTCGGCGGTTGATCAAGTGCCTAAGCTAGTTAAGTTTTGATACAAAAAAAAAATGAAAATAAAATCAGAACATTTCCAATTTATATTACAGCCTCTGTCCACCCACTACAGACATAATCCTCTAACCTTTCGTGTACCTAATGTTTCCCTTTTTTGCGCCATTTTTGTCTGTCTGAAGACTTTTAGAATGTACTGTCGTCGACCCGCATCGGTCTACCCACGCACTGTGTCACGTGGCAGAAAGGTGGGTGACGTTTCTGCCACCTTTGTATTAACCTTTCAAGGATTTACTGTCTGAAGTACTCAGAAATAGATTGCCATAAGGAATTGAGTTACAGACACGATGTTCTACGAAAACGAACTTTTTTATCACCCTTTTTCTATGATTTTTTAAAGTAACTTCCACCACGACACTCGAATCAGGCACCGTGATAACGTAAAGAAACCCTTGATTAATAAATAACAAAGTGTTATACTATGTTCACGGGGTCCCAACGCGAACATTTGGTTCATATAAATTCTACTAGGTGGCGTGATAAGCTTCGATTTGTTATTGCATTTTGTGTGAAATTGAGATTTTAGAATTAATCATAAAAAAATTATCATCATCATTTCAGCCGAAAAACGTCCACTGCTGGACATAGGCCTCCTCCAGGTGACGCCACATTGACCGATCCCGTGCGTCTCGCATCTAGCGCCTTCCCGCAACCTTAACCAGGTCATCGGTCCACCTAGTGGGAGGCCTTCCAAAGTATCGTCTTCCGGTTCGCGGTCGCCATTCCAGAACTTTTCGGCCACATCGGTCATCCGTTCTGCGAGTAATGTGCCCTGCTCACTGCCACTTAAGTTTGGCAATTCTTCGGGCTATGTCGGTAACTTTGGTTCTCTTGCGAATATCCTCATTACTGACTTGATCACGCAAGGAAACTCCGAGCAAAGCCCTGTCAATTGCCCTTTGGGTGACTTTAAGCTTTCTGAAAAGGCCCATTGTGATCACTGGCAACACACACTGGTCATAGACTTGTGTCTTGAGAACCTGCGGTATATTGGACTAGAAGATACCACGCAACTTACCTAGACTAGAAGATACGTCGCCCAGCCGAGTCGGATTCCATGGTCGACATCTTTCACGAAGTCAGACTTACCCAACTGGACCGTTTGTCCCAGGTACACATAATCGTCTACAACTTCGAGTGTAGAGTCTCCATCTCTCCTTGATAGGAATAAGTGTTACATGGGCATTCAACATCACCTTAGTTTTCCCCCCCCCGCTGACTTGGTAGTGAACGGTCGTGTTTTTGTACGCTCCGCAGAAATAATTTTGAAAATTGTGTTTTTTTTTAATCTTTCGCTATAACAAGTCGCTTTACTCGAAGAATACCGCGGTTCCGAGATTTGTGCACAAAATCTCACGTATAGAGTCTGTGCAAGTGATTATTATTGCTATTTTGATACTGAGAAAAAGTGCAAAAAGTGACCATCATATTGGTGTGTCTGTGTAGTACCCACAAACTATAAGCATATTCATCACAGTTTTTATTTCAAAATCAACGAGTTCGTTTACACAATAGTAATTTCACATTCATAGATACGTACGCAGACAGCGTGTTTCCGGACTATACGGATTGTCGTGACTAGTGGTCTAAGTTCAAATCCGGTGACCGACGGAACTTTTTGTGTTTTTGGATTTGTTCTAAGTTTTGTTTTTGTAACAAGTATGGCTTCAAAACGCTCCCCACATTGTTCACTGCCCATAAAATCCTCATCTTTGGTACATTATGGATCGGACTCCTCAATAAATAAAGCACCGATAGAAGAGACTGTCGAGTGCGACCTTTTACACGATAACCTGAAAAAAGGAGTTTTATCAACCGTCGCACATCGTAACAGCAAGCGGAAATGTATAGAAGAGGCTGGTTTTGAACAGGAGGAACCGTCAACACCTAACGGAAATGAACTGTCTAATTTTATGTCCGAAATGAAATCCATGTTCCAAGCATTTAAGGAAGAGCAGATCACTAAAATAGGCAAAATCTATGAATCCATTGAGGAGATTAGAATGCAAAATACTAAGATTCAAGACTCTGTCGCCTCTTTATCCGAAAATTACGATGGCTTGAAATTACAGATCGACCAACTGGAGGCCCAGCTGGATGCAGAACGGAGAAGTAATTCTCAATATATAACAACATTGGAAGATAAGCTCGAACGGATGGAGCGCGGTGCGAGATCAACATGCGTGGAGATCAGAAACATACCTATGACTAAGCCTGAGACCAAGGAATGCTTATTGAAAACCGTGAAGAGGGTCGGTTCTGTCCTAAATGCTCCTATACAGTCCCACGAGGTGAAAGACTTGTATCGCATAGGACCGAATAACTCAAACACTAGAACTATCATCGTGGACTTTACTACCAACCATAGCAAGGAAAAATTTCTACGTATGTTTAAAGACTATAATAAAAAACATAGTAAACTTTCTACTGAACATCTTAACATAAGTGGACCGGCTAAACCCATATTCGTGTCAGAAAATCTTACACCGAAAATGAAGCGACTTCTGTTTTTGGCAAAAGACTTTGCCAGCAGTAATGATTATCGTTTCTGCTGGGTAGCCAACGGAAAAATTTTCCTTCGTAAAGTAGAAGGTGATCCACATATAATGATCAAGACTGAATTGGACCTACCAAAACCTGCCAAATCAAAGTGACTAATAGCCAGCCCTGCTACACGTTACGTCGGAAAATCTCAGGATCTTGATTCATTTGGTATCGTTTGTCTGGAAGCCAATAACAGTTCACGCATTTTGTACCTTCTCTTTGAGTCTTGTATGTTATCTTTTGCACCGTGTTCATTTAGGCAATTTTTTGTATTTATCTTACTCAATTTTATTTATGTTGTACTAGTAGCTAGGTTGTTATTTGTACTGACACTACACAAACCCACAATAACACCCACACACACATGCGGACCTTTGTACGGAAGGGATGACACAACCGGGCCGCGTTACGCTGTCACACTCTTTTCTATTAGCCATCCAGTAATTAGCGGAACCTCTTTGTTGAGTTGTTCGGTTCAGCAAGTGCGTCATCGAATTGTAATGAATTTGTTTATTATTATGATCGCCAAATGAATGACGACAACTCAGACATTACTGATGATATAGATAAAATAGAAAATCTCTCGGGCTCGAAATCGTATATGTGTGCCCCGGAACAATGTGGTTCATACCTTAATAATACCACAAGTGGTCTAAAAATGTTCCACCTAAATATAAGAAGTCTGGGCAATACCGCAAACTTTAATAACCTCCTAATCTTATTGGATAGGACTAAAGTACAATTTGATATCATTGTTTTGTCGGAGTGTTGGTTAAGCAAATGTCCCCTTCTGCCCGAAATTCCTGGATTTGAATCATTCAGGTCCGAATATACTAACCAAAATGAAGGGATTGTCATATATTCAAGACGTAACACAAGTTTCACGGTTGAGACACCAGTTTTGCATGGTGCTAATTGCCTGATTCTCAAATTTGGTTCAGATGCTGCATTAGTATCTATTTATCGATCTCCATCGCACAGAAATATTCAAAACTTTATTGACAGCCTAGACTTAACATTAAATTCACTCAAAACATTTAAAACTATCGTTATTCTGGGAGACATTAACATAGACTTATCACCCAATAATGCTGACGCAATTTCGGATATTTACCTGAACACCGTTGCATCGCATGGAATGCTGCCTGGTCATCGCTTTGCCACTCGGAAAACTAGCTGCCTAGATCACGCAATTATTAAGTCCAACAAACCCGCTATCACATTGGTAGTTGACTCGTTCATTACAGACCATGCTCCAGTTGTAGTGTTCTGCGAACTTAAAATGACTTTTCCCAAAGCAGCTATAACCTCACGTCGCGTTGACGTAGATGCTTGCGTGACCGAACTTGAGCGAACCAATTTATCATGCATTTTTGACAGCAATGATGCTGACTATGCTGCATCAAAACTAGTTACTTTGATTTCAACTGTGGTCAATAATAATACACGTTTTTCTGTAATCTCTAGCAAAAACCGAGTTATTAAACCGTGGATAACGCGTGGGCTTTTGAGGTGCATCCGTAACCGGGACTCAATGTGCCGTAGATCAAAAAGTGATCCCGATAATTATATCCTTAAAGTGACTTATACACGATATAGAAATTTCTGTAATAACCTTTTGAAAAAATTAAAACGACAATATGAACATGACGAATTTGAAAAGCACCGTAGGAATCCGAAGGCTACCTGGAATCTCATTAAAACCATTTCCAACCTTCAAAAAAGCAAGGCTTCTGCCAGTGAGTTGCTGACCATTACACCAGATCCAACACAATCGCTTGATTCTGTCAACGATTATTTCGCAAATGTAGGAGCACAACTGGCATCTAAAATCATTAACTCATCAAATTATACCTCTACCATCACTTCTGACTCTTATAATCTGGGAGTTCACCCTAATTCTATGGCCATGTTGGACACGGACAATGAGGAGATTGAACGTCTTATTTCTGGCCTACGTCTAGACAGTGCCATGGGTTGGGATGGTATCCCCGCAACTGTAATCTACAGTGCTAGAAACATTCTTGTCCCAGTTATTTGCCACGTATTCAACCTAGCACTTAACTCTGGTATATTCCCAAGAGTATTCAAAAAAGCGGTTGTGCACCCCATTCACAAGAGTGGGGATAGAGATAGTGTCAGCAATTACAGACCCATATCGGTATTATCTATACTATCCAAACTCCTGGAGAAAGTAATAAACAAACGTCTGCTGGATTACCTTAGTTCCCAAAATATACTTGCCAGTAACCAATATGGGTTCAGATCGGGCAAAAACACAGAGGATGCGATATTAGAATTAGTAGATTCAATAGCCCAAAATTTGAACAACAAAGATAAGTCTATGGCTATATTTCTTGATCTATCTAAAGCTTTCGACACTGTCTCTGTCCCACTCCTACTTCTCAAACTGGAGAGGATTGGTATAAGAGGTCTACCGCTGGATATCTTTGGGAGTTATCTTAGCGATCGTTCCCAAGTCGTCAGAATAGGTAACTACACTAGTAAGGAAGCATTTCTTACTTACGGAGTTCCGCAGGGTAGTGTCTTAGGACCTACCCTTTTCCTCGTTTACATAAACGAGCTTTGTAAACTCGACCTTACGAACTCCAAAGTGATGGCCTACGCTGACGATACTGTCATCCTGGTTCGTGGCAGTGACTGGAGCGAGACTCGCCTGAATGCGGAGTCGGCCTTGCAGGCTACTATGAGATGGCTCACCCAGAATCTGCAAACCCTTAACTTGGATAAAACTAAATTCATCACATTTAGTCCAAGGAAAGCTTCACAGCCAGCCCCTCCCTTCTGTCTGACAGCTCATGCGTGCCATGCAATAAGAGGTGCCAACTGTGGCTGTTCTGATGTTATGCGCACGCACTCCATAAAATATCTTGGAGTCTGGGTTGATAGCACGTTGACATGGAGTGAGCAAATCAATAAGCTTGTCTCTAGGGTGAGAAAATTAATCTATGTTTTTAAAAATCTTCGGACCTCCGCCAATTTCTCTACCCTGAGAACTGTCTATTTTGCTCTTGCTCATTCCATTTTAACGTACTGTATTTCGGCCTGGGGAGGTGCTGGTAAAAGTCTACTGTTACGCTTGGAGAGGGCACAGCGGGCTGTCTTAAAAGTCATGGCTTACAAACCCATTCGTTTCCCTACTAGCGAATTGTATGAGCTGTGGAATCTGCCTACGGTAAGACACTCTTTCGTTATGAATACGGTGTTAAGAAAACACTCTAACATGACGTTTGACCCGGATTTAGGTAGACGTAAGCGTAGAACTGACAGAGTCTGTTCCACAACCGTGGCTAAATTGGAGGTGGTCCGTCGGCAGTTCGCTTTCTGTAGTCCTGTGCTTTACAATAAAGTTAACAAAGTACTTAACATTTATCCGTGTCCGTTGCGGGTATGTAAAGGGCTCTTGGACGAATGGCTCCGCACCCACACATACGAAGAATTGGAGAGTTTAGTAAAACCCTAAAAATCTTCCTTCCGTAAACATGCACAACACATACATGTATCGTGGATTGGGGATGTGTGGAGGTACCACACAGGCCCAATCTATACATACACCTCACGTACATGCACTACACACACACACACATCGCACTCTTCACCTATTTTAATTTGGAATTGGAATTTAAGCGTTGTTTTTTCGTTTTTATTTGAATTTTTGATTTAATTATTATTCTGATTTTTGTTATTGTTTTAATCGTAATTTATTTCCTAATTTCAAATTCTTTTTTATTTAGATTAGTTTTTCTTTTTTTTTAATTAATTTATATTATTGTTCTGATTTTAATTATTTATTCTGATTTTAGTTCGCCGAATCGGCAAAAGACAATGATAATTAATTATAAGTCTAATTTTAAATTATATTTTTATTTTATTTGTATTATTTTTTATTACTTCTGATTTTAATTGTTGTCTTGCTTTTAATTAATAATTTGATTTTAAATGTAGGTTAAGTAAATTCTGACATTTCTAATTGATTATTGTGATTGATTTCGTTTCTTTCATACTGTTGGAGCATTATTGTCTCCCTCTTGGTTGGATGGGCGTTAATGGCTGCGACACAGTTTTTAACTAATGCAGCCATTTCCGTACACACACATTTTGTAAAATATGTTTTGTTGAAATAAAGATTATTATTATTATATATTAGTTTTGGGCATGTTCATTTTAAGAGCCACTCTTTCGGAAGCTCTGCTGAGGTCATCGAGCATTGTACTGAGACTATCCATGGTCTCTGGTATGACCACTATGTCGTCGGCAAACTGAAGGTGAATGATGTACTCTCCATTAACGTTGATGCCAAGCCCCCTCCAGTCCAGAACCTTGAAGAAATCCTCCAGCCCAGCAGTGAACAGTTTCGGAGAAATAACGTCTCAGTGTCTCACTCCGCGCTGGAGAAGGATTGGTTTCGAGGTCTGATCCTGAAGACGGACTGACATGGTGGCGTTTTTGTAAAAACACATCAACACCTCAATGTACCGGTAGTCGATCTGGCATCCGTTGGAGAGACTGCAGCCCAAGTCTCGACCGAATCAAAGTCTCACTCGTAGTCATTCGGTCTTTATTTTTTTATTTATTCTTCGGTCTTCCATATAACCTGCCGCAACGTATGTATGTGATCTACGGTGCTAAAGCCTTTTCGGATTCTGGCTTGTTCGGGACGCTGGCAATCGTCAAACCTGCACGCGAGACGATTCGTGATGTCTCTTGATAACAACTTGTAGACATGGCTAAGAAGTGAGATGGGCCTATTGTTCTTTAGCTGAGCTTTGTCACCTTTCTTGAAGAAGAGTACCACAACACCCCTGCACCATACCTGTGGCGTTTTGCCTTCGAGTATGACGGAATCAAACGGCTTCAGAAGGGCCTTAAAGACCGGTTTTCCACCCGCCTTCAGGAGTTCGGCTGTGATTCCGTTATCTCCCGGTGCCTTGTTAGTTTTTAAGCCGTTTTAGAGCCATCCTAATCTAGTACAGTTTGACGTCCGGGATATCTTCGGTATAGTGTCGGGTTAATCTAGCTGTTGGGTCGTTTGCTAGACTCGCAACACGCTTGCTGATTGATGTGTACAACTGCCAAAAGAATGTCTCGGTCTCCCTCAGAAACTCCAGTTTGGCGGATACGATCCTGCCATCGTCGGTCTTCAGTTTCGTGCTGGCTCTGCCCTATAGCCAGATCCCTTGAAAAATCTTGGAGCCTTTATTTTGCTCAATCGCGTCTTAAATACGCTCGGTATTAAAGCGACGAAGATCTCTTTTCAAGAATTTAGAGATCTGTCTATTGAGCTGCCGATATTTGCAAACCTCATCTGAACACTGCAGGATCAACTCACGCCTCTCCTTCATACGCTTGACAGTAGGATCAGAGAGCTTTTTGTTTCTATCAGTACGACGGGTCATGCTTCTACTAACTCATCGCTCTATTTGTCCACGGAGCACCCTACGCACTTGAAACGATTCTGGAGTTCGAGCAGAAAGCTCTCGGGGTTTTGACCCTGGATCTGTGCTGACGGAGCGTGGTCTTCATCAGTCGAGACCTTTAAAGCTTAAAATTAATGTTCAATATGCCTCTTACCATGCGGTGATCGCTCCTGGTTTTCACAGAATTGATCACAGAGACATCATTCAACAATTTGCTTCTTGGTTGGCATGATGAAGTCGATCTCATTTTTTGTTTCACCATCGGGGCTCTGCCAGGTCCACTTCCTGTTTTACGCTTTCTGAAGAAGGAGTTCATCCTCCTTCACCATAAAACTGGCCCATTGGTAACCCCGGTGGTTCCATCGTCCAACTCCGAATTGCCCCATTAACAACTCATCATCGTCTCGTTTACTCAGTTTCGCGTTTAAGTCCCCCATGACAACGGCGAAGAGAGTTTTGAAACCATGTATGGCTCTAGAAATATCCTCATGCATGGTCTCCACCTCGTCGTCGGCGTTAGCGAATATCTTGAGGATATTCTGAGTATAAGGTATGCTACCCTGGTCGACACTCTCGGTCTTCACCATGTTATTCACAAGGGACTTGTGGATGATTGCTTCTCAATTCCTGTTCGAGTTCGGTGATCTTCTCGTCGGTCCGAAGTGTGCGCGTGTTGTACGTTGCTAGGTCCAGTCGTCGATGTTTTTTGGGGTAGCTGGATCTCGTCCGGCGATTCTTAGCGCCCAGCCGTAACCTCGACCGCTACTACCGTAGTCGAGGGTAGGCAAGCTGCCGGGTACTAGGGGCCATTTTTTATTTGTGCTATTCATTGGGGGGTTTTTCCATAATAGCCACGCTTGGCTGGCGGGTTGGCGATCGCAGTATGGTTGTTATAGATGCACAGAGAACGCTGCTGCCCATTCTCTGGTTTTTCCCTTAGTCGCCTCTTATGACACCCACGGGAAGACATGGGAGATTTTGTCCGGCACCATACGGACTTTATACTTTGTATGTTCTTGTTTAATTAGGTCTCTTAAGCATAAAACTATGCATGAAATATTGGGCTCTTAAATGAAATTTCAAATATTATTGAAAGGAATCATTTAATGTAAATTCTAATAGATCGCGCTGTACTTACATATTTAGGTTTTCTTGCTCGATTTTTAAAATTTGTGTTGTAACATTTTTTGGTATAATCAAATTGTAAAAACTTGCAAAAAATACTATAAAAGACATCGTCACCGTATTTTAAGAAAAATATATTCACGGACCAAGTAAACCCTTTTACTTGCAGGTCACTGCTAACACCATCTATCACCATGATACGGAACTGAACGCGTTCGATGTACTTTTATTAAATAGTCCGTGGAAAAACGCTAGTTAAATCGGCACAGTTTCTGTCTATGAGATGAGGCATCTGTATGCTATTATTATATTATCTGTGGTTTAACTGTCAATTTGGTGTTTACACTCTACTTGATCGGTCGCGAAAGGGCGGGAAACGGTTGAAGTGGAAAGGCGCGTTTTTTAATTTATTACTTTGAAATTCAACTTCTCGTGTTTATTGTAATTTAATTCTGTAAATATTCGTACTATTAGGTCTAATTTGGTGTATATATATATTTATGTGACATAAAAATGGGGAAAAAGAGGCGGAGGAAGGATGAGCTGGAAATTCCTCCGGATCTGAAGCAGCATTCGCAGGAATCTTCGGACTCTGACACGGCGGAGTCCACGGTGTCGACGGCATACTCTGTTAATAAATTTAAAGATGCCACTGATAAGGAACCTAAGGACAATAAATATGCCATATATAAGGTAAAGGGGTATACGCGTAAGTATAGTGAAGATACGAAGCAGGCAGAGTTAATCGTTTTTCTTAGTCATATGGACGAGAATAAGTTTTTCAACGACAAAGATCGTATGGCCCTTTCCAAGGGCATACGAGAACATGGAGTGTCTGGTGTGATGCACTTGCGCACAATAAACAAATATAAGGTCGGTGTCACATTTGATTTACCAAATAACGCCAATATGTTTCTAAAAAACAAAAAATTATTTGATCAACTTTCTCTGAAAGCATCTATCCCTGCTGGTGACACAGAGGTTACTGGAGTCCTTACTTCAGTCCCAGTAGATATGTCTAATAAAGAGATATTTTCATTAATCGGCAGTTCAAAGAATGTAATACAGGTGAGGCGTTTCATGCGCAGGGTCAGAGGTGATGAAGGTAGAATATCTTTTGCCCCTACCCAGACTGTTGCTGTGACATTTGCATCCACTATTTTGCCAACTTATATTTATTTGGACTCATGGCGTCATGAGGTGAACAAATATATCCCACCATTGAAACAATGCCTTAAATGCCTGCGTTATGGGCATATAGCTAAATTTTGTCGAAATACTGAAGTTTGTTCAATATGTACTGAACATCACAATTTCAAAATGTGTGTTGTTGCCCCGAAGGATGCTAAGTGTGCAAATTGTAACGGCAATCATATTGCAATCTCTTCAGCATGTCCAATAAAAAAGCAAAAGGTAGAAGAAAATAAAATTAAAACTAAAAATGCTACATATTCAGATCTTTTTAATGTAAACTCTTTTCCAGCTTTAACATCACGCAATCTGGACACTCAGATTAGTAATCTCATGAAATCAGATAAATTTATAAATACTTTAGTCGAAACACTCACAAAAATAATAAGCAATAAAGATGAACCTATTAATTCACTTTCTATTAAAGAAGCCTTGAAAACAACGTTCAGTAATAAATTTTCTTCAACCAGTTGATGGATTTTTCAGAATTAAATATTGTACAGTGGAATGCTCAAAGTTTAAATAGTAATAAACATTTATTTATCGATTTTCTTTATAGTCACAATATACATATAGCAATTATCAGTGAAACATGGCTTAAACCTCACCAAAATTTTAAAATAAAAAATTATAATATTGAGAGAAATGATACTGGTAACAAACATAACGGAGTTGCAATAATTATTCACAATACCATTACCTACTCTAAAATTGATACCTTCTTTGATAACTCATTGCAAAACATCTGTATTCAAATAAAAGTAAATAACAAGGAGATAAGCATAGTCAGTTTTTATAGTCCTTTGAATTGTAATCCAGCATTCAGAAAAGAAAACCTTGATTTATTAATAAAATCTATTCCTGGGCCATTTATATTTGCTGGTGATTTTAACGCTCACCACTCGTCTTGGGGTTGTGGCTCGGATTCTGTACGAGGTCGAAACATTTTGGAAGTAATAGATGATAATGATTTGGTTCTGCTCAATAATGGTCATGCAACAACAGTTGGCTCTTTAACTTGGCGTCCTAATGCGCTGGATTTGACGCTGGTCTCTTCGTCTTTAGCTCTCAATTGTGAATGGAACGTGCATGATTGTCCTCTTGGTAGTAGTTATCACATTCCTATAATCATTAAAGTAGTGATTAGTAATATTAACAAAAGTAATACATACAGCAATTGTTCTAATGCTGAACATTTGCCCGTTTATCCAAATTATAAATTGGTGGATTGGCAAAGATATAGTAGTCTTGTTGATGAATTGTTGGTTGATTTTAAAGTCGATAATATAAATCTTTCTGGTACATATCTCTTAAATTTTGTAGCATTTTACATACAGCAGCTGTAAATTCTATTGAAAATAATAATCATTTGACTGGTAGGACAAATTTTGTCAATCATTCATGTCTTGTAAATAATTTTAAAAGACCTTATCTTCCTTGGTGGAATCAAAAATGCACAGAAGCCGTATTAAATTTTAAAAATGCATACATATATTTTAAAAATAATCCATCAGAAGAAAGCTATCTACAATTCAAAAGGCTTCGAGCAGTTAAAAAACTTGTTCTAAAATTGGAAAGACAAAAAAGTTGGTTTGCTCTTTGTGAAACATTCAATAGGACTACGCCATTAACTGTCATATGGAAATTTATGCGGAAGTATAATAAAACATTCAATTTTAATGCTCTCGAAGATGATGGATGGGTTTTAGATTTTCTTAAAAAATACACACCAGATTTCGCATCACAAGACTTAAAATCTTCATTCACAACCAGTACTAATCCCAGCAATAATTTTCTTCTTAGTCCTTTTTCATTGCAGGAATTAATATCAGCCATATCTTCCAGAAGAGATACTACTTATGGTCTTGATGGAATGCCATACATACTTTTTAAAAAACTTAGCATTAGTAGTTTAAAAATATTTTTACAGCTTTTGAACTTATTATGGCAAAATGATATTATGCCTCTTAACTGGAAGGTGGATTGCCTTGTACCTGTTTTAAAACCAGATAAGCCTAAAATGTGTCCTGATTCTTACCGCCCTATAGCTCTTACTTCTTGTGTTGGAAAATTATTTGAACAACTTTTAAAACAGCGTTTAGAGTTTTATATTGAAAAAAATAATATCTTACCATCAAACCAATTTGGTTTTCGTAGGAATCGTTCTGCTAGGGAAAGTGTTTGTCAATTACAGCTCGATATTCACAAGTCGTTATCGTCAAATGAAAATTTGGTTGGAGTGTTTTTTGATATTGCAGGTGCATTTAATAGTGTGAATATAGATATTTTATGTAGTGAGTTATCACAGATAGGAATCCCTGGAAAAATAATAAATTGGTTAAAACAATTTCTTAGCAATAGGAAAGTCTATGTAAAATTTAACAGACACCTTTATGGTCCTAGGCTATCTTCTAAAGGAGTTTGTCAAAGGGGCATTTTATCACCTTTAATATTTATATTGTATATACGAAGATTAAATTTAATTTTAGGGTCTCAGGTTAAAAACTTACAGTTTGCAGATGATTTAGTGGTTTATGCATCTGGGAAAAATGTATCACAAGTAGTTGAAATAGTGAATGTTGCATTAATGTATCTATGTAAATATTTCTCTTACCTTGATCTTAGTGTCAACCCATTGAAGTCCAAAGTTGTTTTATTTGGTAAACATAATCATAATATGCCTGCTGTGCTGTACAATAATTGTGCATTACCCAGTTCTTTAGATGTCAAATTTTTGGGTGTTATTTTTTCACATAATTTGTCCTGGAATAATTATATGAAACATATTATTAGCAAAGCAAATAAAGCTTATAATATTTTGAGATCCTTGAGTGGTACATATTGGGGTGCAGACCCTAAAATTTTGTTATTATTGTACAAATCTTTAGTTCGTAGTCACTTTGAATATGGTTTCTATTGCTTTGCTGCAGACTCTAAACATGTAAATAGTTTAAATATTTTGCAAAACAAGTGTTTGCGCGTTATAACTGGGGCGTTCAGAAGCACTCCTGTAAATGCAATGCAGATTGAATGTAATGTTCCACCATTAGCCATTCGTTTTGATTACTTGTTAGAAAGGTTCTTTTTGAAGCTTTATAGTGTTTTGGGTAATAGTCTTTTAGTCAATATGTTGCATTTGGCTATGCAAACTGCTACAAAATCTTTTTATATACTACAGCAACTTAGAAAATTCAAAAACTTTATTGAAAATATTAACATTTACCGATCTAAGCTTATCTTGCCTTGCTATGAGGGAACTTTCAGCAGTAAATTTCCAGCTATTAGTGTTATTATAAATAAGAAAAAGGATTTGCCTTCAAAAGAGGAAGTATATGTAATGTTGTCAGAGTGGTCAGATCATAAATTTGTGTATACTGATGGTTCCAAGAATGATAGAGCTGTTTCTTTTGCCATCTATGAGCCGTCTTCAAACGTAGGTATTGGTAGGAGAATTGACAGAAATGCTAGTATTTTTACAGCTGAAGCTGTTGCAATTCTGAGTGCTTTGAAACATATTAAAAATAGCAATTCTGAACATAGCAAATGGGTTGTAGTAAGTGACAGTATGAGTGTTCTAAAAAATTTGGCAAATAATAAACTACATGCCAACACTAATTACATTATTCATTTGATAAAACAACTGTGGGTTGAATTAGCCCAGTCAAATATTGAAATTTGTTTTGTTTGGGTACCTTCACATATTGGTGTTAGAGGAAATGAAAAAGCAGATTTTCTTGCCAAAAAAATTGTTGAGTTGGAAGAATTAATACCTAGCACTGATATGAGTGTTCCCATACCATGCACAGACGCAGTTAGTCTCTTAAGACGGCGCATGTTTGAGGCATGGGGGAAATATTCATACCACTGCACACATATTGAAAATAAAGGTTCTTGGTTTAACAGTCTTGATGTTCAAATCAACTCTGTTCCTTGGTTTTGCAAAAATAATTTATTTGTAAGTAGAAAGTTTTATTCAATTATTTGTCGTATGCGCTTTGGTCATTGTAGATTAAATTATCATCTTCGTCGTCTTAAAATGGTCAGCTTATCTTATTGAAATTACTGTCAATCAGAAAAAGTTCAATCACTACATCATATCTTCTTTGAGTGTTCATCTTTCAACATTCAGCGCCTTGTGTTGTCGGATGAGCTTCTAAAAATTTATAAAACACCTGATAGGGTCCCGCTGTGCATACAGGAGTTGCTTAAGAACGCTTCAACTTATTTATATTTGTATAGATACATATTGGAGACTGTAAATGAGATTTAAATGGTTCTATTTCTTGTTCCTATGCACCTATGTATATATAAATATTATCGTTTTATTATTATTTATAAAGTTTGTATATTTAAAACTGTAGCACAAGATGTGTGCTAAAAAAAACCAGAAGAAAATAAACAAAAGATGACATGAAATGGAAATGACACTTACCCTGGAATTGATTGACATTGACATATAATGGAAATGACGTTTACCCTGGAGTTGGAATTGGAAAAAAAAAAAAACGGAATTGTGTGAAAACAAGATTTTAACTAATAATCAAAGACAAACTTATAATGACTACAACATGGATTAGAAAAACGAAAGACATGATTTCTAAACATATTACGAAAGAAAAATACCTACGAAAGACTAGGCAGTATGGTTGAAAGACTATAGCCTGCCCGAAGGGTGAAAAAAAAAAAAAAAAAAAAAAATTGATCGGTCGCCATGACAACGAATAATAAAACTCTCGAGATATTAATATATCGCTAAATAACTGTCAACTTGATTGAGAGAGATACCCGGGTCATGATATGAGAATTTGGAGTTCAAGAACGTGTCAAAACCTACTTTAAAGTCAAAGTTAGTTATGTGTTATATAAGGTTTGAAAAGTATTCAACTTTATTAGTTTGTAAAACCGGGGATGAGTTGAAATTGAATCAAGTAGTGTGATGGAACTGACTTAGAGATATGGGTGTACAATTCAAACTGTCAATTGTAAGTGGTAATCAGTCAATGTTTAAGAATGCCTAAGGCATTAAGACCGTCATTGTATCTACCTTTGTTACATGTTTTAAATAAATGTATGTGCCATGGCAATAACCGAATAGTAAGCAGAATTTCAATTTGAACATCCCTACGCTCTCCTAGATAAAAATAAAGAACAGTGCTCAAAAGAAAGCACCACTTACTGTCAGCACATATGATCGTTGCCTAACAAAATATATGTTAGTTTAAATAAGCAAAACACTGCTCAGTCGAAATAGGGTAATAAAAATAACCATTACACTGAACGAGCAAGCTATCTTCTACAGCCTTTAGTAATAGAATCGTTCAGGAGACCGTTAAAGATCTTATAGAAATGTACATAACATTGTTTTTATAAATACGGCATTTTCTGGTTTTCTTTGTATGCTTTTAATGTTCTAGAAAGTTTATTTGACAGTTCTTCGTGATGCTGGCTTGGTTTTCAGAGTCATAGACAATTTTGATTTTTTAAGGTAGTCGAGATTGGTTTGAAAAGTCTGAATAACCTTGTCTTACGCTGTTAATTGATGTCAGATTCTTCGCTGAAAAACATTTTCTATCATAACTTGAAAGATTTTAATCGATTGGATCATTTATGTTTATAAAAATCACCTGCTCAATGGGGTCAAGAACGTCTTGATTTGTCAAAATGGAAAGCATTGGTGTTAATCGCGAGCCTTGGACTGAGTTTCCCACCTCTAAATTATCGCAGAATTAATGTGACACATTGTGAAGCACGCGTTATCTGCTGTGATTAGCTGTTAAAAATTCATTCAACTAATCACTGCAGATAATGCGTGCTTGACAATTTGTCTCATTAATTCTGCGTTAATTTAGAGGTGAGAAACTCGATCTTGGATTATAAACAATTACGCCAAGGTTAACCTTTAACATCTTAAATATAACCAGAAGTAACATCTAACGAAAGCGTTTCCACCACAAAACAGTCAACAAGGCCTGTATCAAATTATGAGTGAATTAGTAACACGAAACCTCAACGGATTGCGTAACATTTACACAACAGTTAGCTAGAGTATGTTTGCTGAGAAAATTCTCACTGCGGTCACCCCCTTTTTGTCACGGCCTGGTTAAGGGCCATTTTTCCATCAAATGTGCGAGGTAGCTAGGCGATGCGAGAATATGTAGCGGCACCAAAGACTTATACCTACTGACTTAGAGGATACCTTCGTTAAGGGTTTATTTCAAGCATAATCTATGTATAGCCATGCAAGTTACAATGTCAATAAACACTTTTCTTTATTTCTTCTTTCTACGAGTATCAAAGCTGTGCGAGGAGCTTGTGTGATGCATAGATGTGTAATAAATATATAAAAGCTGTGTGGTGCGAGGATGTGTAGCGGACTCTTTTCAGCTGGGCGTAGGCGGGGTACGGTGTGGTGGCGTGACCGGAGTTACCTATTCGTCCCATACATCGCTTGCTTTAACATACAGTACCTTGGCGACCGAGCTCTGCTCGGGTGAAAATAGAGAAAACGACGTTTTATAAAAATTAAACCTAGTTAGATCGATTTATCGCCCCAGAAACCCCTTGCATACTTTTCATGAAAATCGTTGGAGCCGTTTCCGAGATTCAGATTATATATAATTGTATATACAAGAATTGCTCGTTTAAAGGTTTTACATATATATTAGATTAGGTTAGACAACATCACGCCTTTATTTCGAGAAATGCAACCATAGCACTCGTAAAAGCACGATAAAACGTGCCACGTTGAGGGAAAGCCAATCCAAAAATAACAAACGTAAAATATGCAAAGGCAACAATCGTAGGGGAGGAAAGCGTTCTTTAATTATGAAGCATATCAAAGAACAGAGCACTCACAGTGTGCTCAAATACGATGTGTGTTTGGGGGCGAAACTTTGCCACTTTTGCCAGTAATAAGTATGTATAACACGTTTACGACTTTGATTCTTTAGAGGATTATATTCAAACGATGATAGAAAAAAAAGTAGTCCGTGTACGATTAACGGCGAAACTTTAGATGACGAAGTACTAGCTTTAGCCAGCAAATTCGCACGCACAAACATCGAATATGATCGCACGGAATCGAGTAATCGGTATAAAAAATATCCCGTGTCCCTATTCGAATAAAATAATAATAATAATTTTATCCGAATTCGGTTTGCTGTTGGGGCGTGATTAATTATAAAACATCCAAACGCACAGACTCTCATTAACAATGTTAGTAAGATTTCAAAGAACACATGAGCACTCAAAGTGTACTCAAATACGATGCGTGTCTGGGGGTAAACTTTGCCAGAAACCGATATTAAACTCTAACAACTGCTTTTCATACTTCAGACAATATAAAATATAATGGGCAAACATTTTGTTGTCTGCGTACAATTGACTTTGAAATGAAGAATGAAAAGTTTTACACTAACGATAAAGAATTCGATGAATGTAATTATCATTTTATTTGTAGTTCTTTTGCATTTTTCTTGTACACGAATAAAACATAACAATGGTCCTTATTGTGTTGACGGCTTTTGGCTGGAGCTATATAAGATGATGGGGGATAGATTAGTGGCAGGTAATTTGTTTTCTTTCAGGTTATTATGAGCTGGGAGGATTTTGTTGCTAAGTCTTCATAATATAACTTTCTCTACAATTTGGTTATTCACTGTTGGGCCGGAGTTAAGGTAAGCAAAACGTGATTATGAACTGCGAAACAACTATCAGTATCGGCCCGGTCGCGGTACTGTATAAGTGAATGTGTAACGGAAATTAATAGACATTATCTCAATATAAATTGTTTAATTTATTTAACCCAAAACCAATAAAGAACTCCATGTTGATGACCCCAACGTGATTCACAAAAAAATATTCAAAGTCTAGTCATAAAGGACGAACAGACTCACTACCGCATGTATGTGTGAGGATATGACACCTCTTACCACTCACGGAAAAAGCCTATTGTCAGACCGGGAGCACAGTGCGTGCGTAAAATGATAAAGATGGATCGTATCGAGTGTCCCCTCACTGTTCTCTACACGTTTTGTTGGCTCAGTATTGTCATGACACGTTTTCAATATTTTTGAAGACGATCCTGTAAACATTGTTCTAAGAAACAGCTGCCGAAGTTGAGAGGTCGGGTGATAACTTGAAAGGGGAATATAAATAACGTTTATAGGCACAATTTTAACAGAATACCATTTTATGATGGATGGAGACGGAGAGGAAGGCCAAATAAAAGATGGAAAGATTGTTTGAGGTGTCAAAGAAAAGGGAGTCAGTGGTAGCGTGACGGGAGGCAGGACGGTATGGAAGAAGAAAACGTGTTGCGCCGAGCCCAAGTAACATGGGCTAAATGCAGGAAGATGATAATGATTGTTTCCAAGTAATACTAATAATAGTAATAAGGGTTTCTTGCCGCCTTTAAAAGGTTTGTGCCAAGACGAGGTCACTGCAAGGATATATGGACTGCCAATGGTACAAATTTTCAGGGCGCTTCTAGGGAATTAGATTTATTACTTCGCTCCGAAAATCCAGGTATAGCTAAGGATATTGCTGCGGCATTGGCCAGTGAGGTTACCACATGGCATTTCATTCCACCACATGCTCCAAACTTTGGCGGATTATGGGAGGCTGGAATAAAGTCATGCAAAAAGCATTTAAATAGAGTAATAGGCAGCACTACTTTAACTTTTGAAGAGATGTCCACTTTATTAAGCTAATTAGAAGCATACTCACGTCCCTTGTGCAGGCTGACCGATTCGAACACTTTTGATGCATTAACGCCAGGGCATTTTCTTATTGGGGAACCAATCGTAAACGCGCCCGATCGTAATTATGAAGATGCAAATATTTCTAGCTTGAAGAGGTGGCATTTAGTGCAACAGATGATGCAACATTTCTGGCGTCGCTGGACCAGCGAATATTTGACTACACTTTTTCATCGTTATAAATGGGCTAAACAAACTCCGGAACCCAACGTAGGGGATGTAGTGTTAATTAAAGAGGACAACTTACCTCCTTGTCGGTGGCTTCTTGGCAGAGTGGTTGAAAAGCATCCAGGGTTTGACAACCTTACACGAGTAGTCACACTTCGCAGTAATGGTTCTTTATTTAAAAGGCCAACATCAAAACTGTGTGTTCTGCCTATCGACTAAGAATGTTATAAGTAGGTTAAGTGATAATTTTAAGCATTGTTTGGTTTATTTTATGTCGTTTTGTTTCGTCATCCAGCATGGCATATAACAGCGAATTGAATTTTGTAAAAAGTTGATCATTTTATTATATTTTCTCATTCAAAGATATCACTGTAACCACCCATGTTCCATCTTTCACTCCTTCCCACTCGTAAAGGTGTCTATTCCCAGTCGACGTGATAAGGATTACAATACACAAAGATAAGACTACAGAACACGGAATCGTCGCACCGACAACGACTAGAGACGCCAATTCTAATAATATTCGTGTCAGCCATCGTGTGCGCGTAAGTTTCAGCTCTCATAACCATAATTGAAGATCATATCAATATGCTTAGTCTTTTCCCTCCATTTACCCCTCCTATGTAAGATTTGACTTGCGTTCTAACCGAACACAGCTGAATTATTTATAGTATTACTAGCCTTTGTCCGCGACATCGTCTGCGTAGCATAAGTACTTCGAATAGCCTATTTTTAATATTGTGCAATACCATTGTAGGTATATGGGCCACCTTACTTGAGAAATTATTGGTTCCCAATACAAGCTTCCACCCCGTTAAGGACAATTTCAAGGAAAATATATTTTATGTCCTTTCCAGAGTCTCAAACTATCGCCATAACGAATTTCATTTAAATCAGTTCAGCGGTTTAAGCGTGAAAAAGTAACAGACAGACAGAGATAAATTCGCATTTATAAAAAAAAAACTGTATGGATGGATTAGATTTACAGTACTGCCCTCCTATCCAATTCACAAACACTTCTTATCGAATCTCTTTCTACAATCCTTAACGACTTCTATTTGTTTGGTCTGACCACGTGACTTAACGTTCAGATGTGTCATTCGTATACATTGATTCGTTTTCTACTAGCGTTATCGATTGTAGATTGTCAACTTGGCTACAGGTGCTGATTACTGCCTATCTGAGCTTTCTACAATCTAGACACTAGGTAACGATATCATTGAGAGAAGTGTTTTCAGATTTTCGGACTTCAAACTACCCGTATCGTCTATCGAACATCTACAAATGACACCTGGGACCAACGGCTTAACGTAATATCGATATGTAATGGATAGTTCACAGAACGACTTCAGCAAGTGTTGCTTAACCTTGGAGATGAACCTGTGAATCTGTTATAACTTAGCCACAAACTAATAGCTGATATGGGCCGTCAATTTCTATGAGTAGCTAAGCGATGAAACTCTCTTTATTAGTGGCGTGGATGAGACCTTGTCATTCATATAACATTCATCTATATGCGCTGTAAGTGCATTGAGTAATTGTTAACATCAATACTTTATAATACAACATTTAATATACAAAGCTTGATGCACTTGAGTCGATTGACAGACGGGCCAAAAGGCTTATTGGCAACGATGCACTGGTCGCCTCAAAGCTCCAGAGCCTCGAACATCGACGCTGAGTTGCCAGCCTGTCGGTTTTTTATCGGTTACATTTCGGGGGTAGGTGCCTAGGTGGTAAGTAGGGACCCTACCCTACTTACCTACCACCTAGGCACCTACCCTACAGTATAGGCAGTTGACGGGAGCGAAGCCTTGGGCACTGCCAGTAATAAATCAATAAATAATAATATTATATAAGAAACAAGAGTCAGCAAATTACGACTAACGGATTCATAAATTGTCCCAAGCCGTAATTTTCTATGAGCAAACGGTGACACTCACTGACACGCTTGGTTTATATGTAAAGTATTGACAATGCCGTCCCTAGTAGTACCCGCTGAGGCGTCTCGCTGCTCTGTGGCTGAATCACTTGACAGCTGAGACGCTCAGTTTGAATGGAACATTTTGACAATGTCGTCTCTAGGACTACCCGCCGAGATGTCTCGATATTCTGTGGCTAGAACCTTATCATTTGAATCACATTCAACTATAACCTGCAGTCAACCGATGATGACTATAGTCTTAAATTGTCATAGACCGACAATTATTATGAGTAAATGGTGACACTTACTGACACGCTTGTTTTATATGGAAAGTCTTGACAATGCCGTCTCTAGCAGTGCCCGCTGAGGCGTCTCGCTGCTCTATGCCCGAATCTTATGATTCGTTACACGATTATCTATAGGCTGTTATATTTTCACGGCACGTCGGCTATACTTTTGATGTCGGTTGTAAACATGAGGACGTTTCGACGGTATGCTGTCTCTTAAAATGAGACCTTTATTGACGATATGCTGTATTTTTGAGATGAGATGAGAGAAAATATAGTGGCCTTTAATGAGGGTATAAAACTTATGCTATTACGGGAAGGCCCAGATTATTTTTAATGGTTATTAGTAGCCTTTTGTTTTTGGATTAAGCCCCCAGGTTCACACACTGCAGGCATAAGATTGTATTGCTTGCTGGTCTATTCTTTAGACATCTCCCTAGATATCTTAGGTGAAGTTAGTTTGAAAAGAGTTTCCATTCTAACTAATCCTAGGGATTAATGAGCTCACTTTAAGCTCAGCTCATCTTAGACATCACTGTGAGATTTTTATAGGGTAGCACTACGCCGTAGCGTAATGCTATGACATAGCGAAATGCTACGTAGTAGAGTAGAGCTACGCCGTAGCGTAAGGCTATGACGTAGCGAAATGCCAAGCCATAGCGTAATTCTAAGTCGTAGCTAAATTCTATACATAGTGTTGACTTGACGACATGGTTGTCATAGTGGTTGAGTGATCGGCTGGTGCACTGCGTGTCTGCGTGAATAAAAAAATTGAATGGCCTACAGATAGTTGTTGTATTGTTCCGGTAGGTTTGATTGTGTATGGGAGTTATTATGTTTGTAAATATACCCACGATATAGGAGAAATGCCTGTGTAGAGCAAGATTCCAAAAAAACATATTTTATTTATTTCTATTATAAAAGGCTTTTTTACAAAAAAAATAAGAATAACAGTTTCTTAAAACTTGTATCATAAAAGCGGTTCTCATCTTCTTCAACATTCATGACGAAATTGGAGAAACAAAACGTACCTATTGATATATTACTTGTATTATATTTAATTTGAAATACATTTTCAGATACTAAAGCAAAGGTCAAGTATATTTGCAGCGTATAGTTCCAGGTATCTCTCTTATTCATTCAGAGATGTATCGATTTACATCACCTGCAGGAAGAAGCAGATAATAGATACTATAGAATTACGATCCGATCGAGGACGGATCCCCTCGATTTCTGAATTGCATCGAATCAAATCGAATGAATACTCAATGTCGGGCGAGATGGGATCGTCGACATTTATGTTTTGATAACTTTGTGGGAAATTCGTCTTAGATAATTTTATTTGGTACTATACTGGTTTCGAGATGAAGGTTTCTGTTTGTATTGTAAGAGTTTATTTTAATATATGATAAGGTTTATATTATCTACATGATCTTTACTTTATTTATATTTTTTCGGTTAATTATTATTCCATTTATTCGTTTTATATACATATTTTTACATTTTTAAATATTATTCTATAAAAGAAGAAAATAAAAAAACATTTAAAAATACAAAAATAGTAGCCCACCGGTATCGGGAACAGGGTCCAAGCTACCGGTGGTCAGGGCTCCTGAGAGAGGAACCTCCTAACGATACGCGCCGTGTCCAGGAATACCGCTTTCTGGATCAAGCACTTGATCCAGCTGCCCAACGAGAGCCTCCTAAGGTGTTGGTCGAGGCTCTTGGCTATTATGCCATTGGCCGTAACGACTATCGGCACAATGATCGCTGTATTCACGTCCCACATGTCGACAACCTCGCGAGCCAGATCAAGATATTTGCTTTTCTTATCTCGCTCAGCCTTCACGAGGTTCTCGTCATGTGGGACCGCTATATCAACAATCATTGCGCGACGCTCAAGTCGGTCTATCACCACTATGTCAGGCTTATTGGCAACAATAGTCCTGTCAGTGATGATAGACCGATCCCAATACAACGTGACATTGCCATTTTCGAGAACTGGGTCGGGCACATACTTATAGTAAGGCACTTCCGACTCCACAAGATTGTATTTAAGAGCAAGTTGCTGATGGATTATCCTGGCTACATGGTTGTGTCTATGCAAATAGTCTCCGTTAGCCAGACTAGAACAACCGGAGATAATGTGACGGATTGATTCACCCGGCCGGTGACATGCCCGACAGATGTCAACCGTGCCGTCCTTCACAATGTATTTCCGGTAGTTGTTCGTCATCATAACTTCGTCCATAATCGCAAAGACAAAACCTTCGGTTTCCCCGAAAAGGTCACCAAATCGCAGCCAGGCCACGGACGCTAAAATATCTACATCGGGCCCATGTAGGACCCGAAAGAAGCGTCCGTGAAGCTCCTTGCTCTGCCATACCTCCCTGCGGTCATTAGTATCTAATACTATAGGTTTGCGCCAGTTCTCGTTAGCCAAGGAGAGCGGGGTGAGTCCCTTGTCCACCGCTACCACATTTCGATGCATACCCACGTCAGCGGCCTGGAAGTATTCCCTAAGACTGCATACCTCGCGGTTGTGTAGGGTCTTAGCATTTAAAAAGCCACGACCCCCGCACTTCCGAGGGATATACAGTCTCATATTCGGTTAATTATTATTATTATTAGCAGGTAAAGTAAGATAAAATAGATTTTGCTGTTTATTAGAGACATGAATAGATGTTTAGAGCTTAGCGTTGATGCTTTAAAGTTGGAAATAATCTTATTTGGTTACGAGAACATTTAACTATTATATTAACTATAAAAATGAAGACGTATTCAAAGCTCTATAACTCTGTAATGCCTCATTCGAACTTCAATAACATCTGACGCTACACAATCAAAGTTTTCCGCGCGATTTAAACATAGTACCCGGGCGACCAAGCTCTGCTCTGCTGTATAAAAAAAGAGATGAGAAAACTAATTTTACATGTATTTTTCGCTCCCGAAAACTCCTGTATTGCAAATGTTATCGAAATCTTTTGAGCCATATATATATTGCTCGTTTAATAGTACAGGATAGGATTTATATGACAGCCCGACAACCACCATCAGACGACGAGATCCTCAGACCGCGAGCCTCAAACTGGCTCTAGACAAAATTTCACTATGCCAGCGACGGCCACGGTAGAAATACCACAATTTATGGCTTGGTCACGGATAGCGTTTGATATTCACGCACATTTTTTTCATTTTTCCTACGCTATTGCGCTATATGCTTTTGTTGGTACAATGTTACTTGTCTAGAGTATCTGGTCAGAGGATCCTGCCTTTTCAATGGAGGTCGCGGGTATTTGCACTCGGTTCTGCATACCTCTATTACACTTTCAATTACATGCATGATGCATTAGTTTCCAAGCACAAGTTCTGCTTTAAACTTGCCTACGTCGTTAGCACTTACACGCGGTTTTGCTCGCTAGTTTCCAAACATATTATAACTTTGTTTACTTCCACCTACGATACGCACTTGAAGATGAAAGTTAGCGGTGCAAAAAGTATATTGATTTAAGTTGCATGGGTTTGAAGTTTGGACTTAAGTAAGCTATTAAAAGCTACACTAAAAGGTTTTTTAGTAGTTTCGTATGCGATAGTTTCCGGAGCCTGCATCCGTTTCTTTATTTTGTTAATTGTAAATAAAACATACATTTTATACAGTAATTAATATTTTCCATGTACAATATTGTACAACTCGAGCTTAATTGAAAGTTGTGTTATCTCCGAGTACCCGTAACTGGCACACGGTTGGCGCAGTGGTTGAGCGGTTGACTGCTGCGCTGCGTATCACGGGTTCAATTCCCGCACGGGACAAATATTTGTATGGCCTACAGACAGTTGTTCCGGCTCTGGGTGTTTGTGTATGTTAGTGTATATGTTTGTTAACGCACTCACGATACAGAAGGAATTCCTAGTGTGGGGCAACATTATTTTTAAACAGAAAGAAAAGAAAAAGAAAGTAGACTTTTATTTGTCCATGGGATACGATAAAATGTTGCAATTGGGTATAGATTTTAGTTAAAAATGACTCTAAACCAAATATCATCCCAAAAGCGATAACATTTGTGAAAAATACAATATGTATGGGATGAAACACTGACCACCCTGCAGCCATATTCATTTAGAACTTTTTGATAATCGTTAAATTGTCGCTTATAGAATATATGTCAGTTTGTAAAGTAGGCCCTCAAGACAATTTTAAGTGTCCTGGTGGCCCAGTAGCTAAGACCTCACCTTTCGTGCTTGAGGCCGTGGGTTCAAATCCGGGCAAGTACCAATGTGTCTTTTTCAAGTTCATAAAGAACTTTATAAGTTTATCTTGGATATCACAGGCAACGGTGATGGAAAACATCGTGAGGAAACCTGGACTTATATAGTTAACTAGAGGACGCCTCGCGGTTTCACCCGCGTAGTTCCCGTTCCCGTGGGAATACATGGATAAAAAGTAGCCTATGTCACCTGGGGATAAAGTAGCTTCCCAACGGTGAAAGAATTTTTGAAATCGGTCCAGTAGTTTTTGGGCCTATTCGGTACAAACAAACAAACAAAAAAATCTTTCCTCTTTATAATATTGGTATGGTATAGATGTAAACTTGCCAAGTCAGATGCTTAATTATCTCTGACACCAGGGTTGGCCAAATCCTCACAAGAAAAGAAGAAAAAGGACAATTTTAAATCTGCCATAGAATACCAAAACAGATAGAGTAGAGAGACAGATTGTTAACATACAATTCATGCCTAATTACTGTGACAAGTCTACACATAAATTCACAATCATTTCCTCATTACCTATAATGAAGTCACTTGGCACTAGGCTGTCAGCGAACAAAAATAAAACTTATTACCCATAGATGCGAAGCCTTAGCGTATTCACATCTGTTGAACACTTTATTTAAGAGTGTTCTAACGAGCAGGCAATGCTTGTGGCGGCCCCGAAATACGCGCTAAGTATGGCGTACCATGCGTAACGTGCCTATTTTATTATTCGGAATTTAAACGGAAATATTTAAAAATATGTGGATAATATTATACCGCTCTATTTGTCTGGTGAAGGCCACGTGAGTCTGTTGGATGCGAGACGCATTGGACTGGTTGATTAGACCAGCAGTGGACCCCTATGGGATGAAATAATTATGATGGGCGGCCTATTATTGTCATAATCTGGAGGTAAAAGGCATTAGCAAGTATAAAAATGGCACAGAAGTTGATCGGAAATTTATAGATACTTTTTTTTGAAACGGAGTGGTCATATCATACAAAATAATGGGAATAACAACGACAGATAAAAGCAATCAAAAATTTACATGTTTTACCCAATAAATATAAAAACAGTATTGATAGAAAATAAAGTGATTCTTATTAACTAATAAAAAAAAACATACCGTATAATCAATATAATCGGTAAAAGACCGGCAACCAAATAAATGGCCTTGTAAATTTTATTTCAAAAAAAAAGTAAAGTTATTTCTTAGAATTATTCAGAAATTATCTCCAGTATTTCCTTTCAATCAACTAGTCATTACCAGATTGTGTTTCCAGGCTATCCGGTAGCGATTCCCCTTTAATAGTAAAACACCTTTGAGAGAAGAAAATTAATTACTAAATTTAAATTATTAAATCATTACGATAATTAAAAAACATTTAAGTGTTTTTGTTGATACATTAAAACCTTTGTCTATTTTTACCCGACTACGGCAACGCCAAGGAAGATATTTTAGCATTATTTGTATGTCTGTATTTGCGAATGTTCCTCCGTAGTGCCTAAACTACTGAGCCGATCTCGGCGAATAAGGTGGTATTGTCCGGGTGACATAGGCTTATCTACCAAAAAAAAAACAATATGACGTACAATAAACAATAAGATACATCTAAAAAGTGACAGTCTGTAAATGTAGTAAACAAAACCAACCAGTTTTCAGTATTTACTACCTTTTGTTGCTATCTGTCAGTATATCTGAACATCAAACGCGTTTTTTTACCGTAGTCGGGTTATAGTTTTTAAGATCCACTTGTTAAAAGCTGGAATGTGAAACTACATACCTATCCTCATTCAATTGTTTTCAAATACTTCGTTAAGCTAAACAAAGAGCCACATTCTCTCGCACATTTGTACACACTAAGTACCCTGCAGAAATCTTAACTCAGTGTGGAATGGTTAACAATAAACTATTTGTAACACAAGCTTGGGGAACTTTGCTAATGGTACCGACATACTGGATGTATGTACAAGCATGTAGGAACCTTTTTGTTTGTATTGGTATTGGCAAGGTAGGTACAATCTGTTTCTGAAGTTCCAAAGAATATCCTGTGCTAACTAAAGCATTGCAGATTTTTCTAGATTATTTCATCCGAATTTATGCTTTGTACACTTTTTCCATCATTTGCTGGTAACATTGATTATTGAATCAATGTTTATTGATAAAAGAATTAGGATATTTTTGAATTTCATCATCATCAAACTTTTATTGTTACCACTGCTGGGACACAGGCCTACTCTCTGTGAGAAGGTAAGGGCCGTAATCCACTGCGTGGTCCAGTGCGGGTTGGTGGATGCAAATGTCTTTGAATTTATGGTTCTAGGATATGCCGGTTTCCTCATGATTTTTCCTTCAGCATTTTGAGAGTTGTGGTGATGAAATAATTTACACAAAGTAAAGCGGCTGCCTGGGTTCCAACCCACAACCTAACACTTGTAAGTCGCGGCCAGCACCACTGGGCCACCACTGCTCCTTTTGAATTTCATCAGTGATTACAATATGCCGAACGTTTGGGTACAATGATGTGAACGAAGAATAAATGCTGTATCAGCCCAAAATAAATACAAACAGTACAGTGATAGTATATTTTATTTGTAATCAGTAATGTATGTTACTTAGTTATGAATTGTTTTATGTGTTTATTTTTTCCCACTCTATACACTATGTCTACATGTATTATTTTCATCATTCCTTTCGCAGATTACTATAGAAATAAGCATGACCTCTGCACCTATTTTTCTTTTCCTTCTTCCTGTTTGTACATTAAGTGCTTGTGCATAAATATTTAAATAATGAAATTGGGCATGAGGATGGGATTTTGTCTAAACACTTATCTGTTACTCATTATAATTATCTACACATCATCATGTTGAGGTTTTTAAAAGACTTAATGATTACAACAAAATCATCTTACGGCCCTATCATATTATTCTACACTAGCGACCCGTCCCGGCTTCGCTCGTGACAAATTATACAAAAAACCTTCCTCGTTTCTCACTCTTTCTATTGGTGAAAACCACATGAAAATCCGTTTAGTAGTTTTTGAGTTTATCGCGTACAAAAGCGGCGGGAGACTTTATTTTATATTATGTAGTGGTTATCGAACACATCTGCCTACCCCAAGGTAACTCATACGCTCTAAAAGAGTACCGACACCGTCACCGAGGCTTATAAAGTGATTCATATTACTCTTAACTACAGGAAGGATTATATTATTAACAAAGTTAGACATTCTAATTGTTTAATGGATGTAACTCGGGCTGATGGAACCCATCCATAATAATTATAATAATTGGAAAGCGATCCTTCTAATTATAGACCTATATCCGTGCTTCCAGCATTGAGTAAAATCTATGAAAAAATCATGCTGGAACAGATGTTGTCTCACTTCAATTCAAATGGGATCCTGCATAGTCAACAGTTTGGTTTCACGAAAGGTAGGTCGACAACGGACGCGGGAGTAAAACTCATCAGCCACATCTTGGAGGCTTGGGAGAGGTCCCAGGATGCCATTGGCATTTTCTGTGATCTCTCAAAAGCTTTCGACTGCGTCGACCACAACACACTGATCTGTAAATTACACCACTACGGAATTCGTGGAAAATCTGCTGATCTCGTGCTTTCCTATTTATCAAACAGACAGCAAAAAGTAAATGTTAATGGGGCGACGTCCTCCGGGTCTCTAGTCAAGATGGGCGTGCCCCAAGGTTCAATTCTCGGCCCTTTCCTTTTTCTGGTTTACATAAATGATCTCCCTTTTATGATGGCCAAATTATCGGATATAATTCTATTTGCTGATGATACTTCGCTAATTTTTAAAATAGATAGGCAAGATACGGATGTTTTAAATGTCAACGAAAGTCTAATTGTTCTCTCAAAATGGTTCGCAGCTAACAATCTTTTACTGAATGCGAAAAAAACAAAATGTCTAAAGTTCTCTTTACCAAATGTACCACAACATGACCTAAACTTAAATCTTGACGGCAAAAATCTTGAAGTTATAACGGAAACTGTATTCTTGGGGATTACTATCGATTCAAAATTGCAGTGGGGCGCGCACATTAGAACTCTTTCGGGTAGGTTAAGTTCGGCTGCATATGCAGTAAGGAAAATAAGGCAGCTAACCGATGTAGCTACAGCTAGGTTAGTATACTATGCTTATTTCCACAGTATTATGTCTTATGGCATTCTGCTGTGGGGATCAGCAGCAGACGTTGACTCAATTTTCATCCTACAAAAGAGGGCAATCCGCGCAATCTATAAAATGGGTCCTCGCGAGTCCATCAGAGAAAAATTTAAAGAGATCGATATACTGACTCTACCTTCACTTTATATTTTGGAATGTATTTTGTATGTCCGTAAAAATCGGGGGCTTTTCAAAACTAGAAGCGACTTCCATAATTTAAATACACGCAGTAAGCACGAAATTGTAATACCCAAATTCAGATTAACGAAAACTAGCAAGTCTTTTCTTATAAACAGTATACGCTTTTATAACAAGTTGCCAAAGTCAGTTATAGAACTGACCGATGGAAGGTTCAAAAACTACATCAAACGTATCCTTATTAAAAAAGCATATTATAAAATCAAGGACTACGTTGAAGATAAAAACATTTGGCCTTAGCTCCTTCTGCGCATGCAGCTTCCCTGGTAACTTGTAAACGGCACAAATATGTGGATGTCTCTAACTATTCTCAATCTCATTTTTCTTTCCTTCTTTTAATTAGACTTTTACAATGGTTTTCAAACATCTTTATAGCCCTTTGCTAAGAATAGTTACAGCACTGATAACAAAATTTGTGCCACATGTTAAATTTAGTCATGTAATACTATTTTTATTTACCTTTGTATAGATTCTTTTACCGATTGTTTTGTGAATGTGTGAACATTGTAGGCCTTCTAGATGCTAGTTAACATTTGTTAACTTTTTTATAAAATATATAATCCTTTTATTTTATTTTTTTAGTTTCTTACGACTTATTGTCATAAGTCGGGCCTACGTTGTCCCCCCATGTCTAAGTACTAATGCTGTAACATGGAAATATTGTAAAACCAAACCATTTTTAAAAGAGTAACCATGGAGTTTCTTGCCGGTTCTTCTCCATAGGAAACGACCAACCCGAACCGTGCACCTTTTGTCGACGTTTTATAAGTGCCCATGTAGGCCTATGTGAAATAAAAAATATTGATTTTGATGATTTTGATTTTGAAAACTGTTTCGGTCTGTCTGTTTGTTTGTTAAGTTCTCACCCCTAAACCGCTGAACTGCTTATGATGACCTTTCTTACAGATAGAGCTTAATCTCTGAGGAAAAATGAAGGCATGCTAAATTTAAAGAGAGTATATTATAGAAATCTAAAATAATAATAAAAAAGGCTAAATTATTATTTGTAATTTTGTAGCAGTTTTTCTCTGAAAGTAAACAGGTCGGTTCTGTAAAAAGCTCACCGTGAAAACTTCAGTGAGTTAGAAGTGAGCTGCAGCCTTATTGCGTAAGTGAAGTTGGAAGGGCAAAGGGTATGACTCCATGTAAGAGTATGACAAATTGACTTTAAATAATTAGGTATTCTCAAAAATTAGTGGAAGCTTTTATTAGTGAAAATACTCTTTTCAGTTCCTAATTATTTAAAGGAAATTTGTCATATTCTTTCATAGAGTCATACCCGCGAATGGTATGACTCTATGATAGAATATGACAAATGAATTAACCTACTGAATTAACTTACGCAATTAGGCTGCTGGCTTTGCAATTATTGATTAGTATTGACAGCCCCCTTCAAGATCACTTCATCTAAGTTATCACGGTGAGATGTTCACAGAATAGCATTGAAATAGGTCTACTCTTTATCTCCGTCAACGAAGTTACGGGTCCCGTCCGAAAGTATTCCGAAACTTCGGAGTGAAAAAAACAAGTGTTGTGTTCAATTTTTCGGACCGGTAAAAACACATCGGGTTTAGGTGCAACTGTCAAATTGTCTTTCATTCTTAGTTCGGGCCCCGAACGAATCATCCATCCGTAGGTAATAGGAAGTAGGAAATGCCCGTAATGAAGGCTGAAACTTCAGACTTCTTGCATAGGGAGTAGGATCCCTGATCCGGATCAACCGGCTCAGAAATGATAAATGAATTTATTTTTACACGTCAATCCTTTTTTTTTTATCTAGATGAGGACGGCGTTTCCTATCTGACTACTCTGAGAAGAAAGGCCGAAACAAATTCAGTGGTCACATACTCTTTTAAAGGCGACAAAATCTTGCTCAGATCGTGTGAAGACCATGTAGATTGATGTCTGAAATAGTCTTTTGAGGAAAGAACCAGACAGATTGAGTTCTTCCAAAAGAAGGTTCTTCTGTCTACAATTGCACTGAGTGTCATAGAATACTGTTTATTTCATACTTGCTTCTGCCAGCAGCTTCACTCGCGTAAAAAGTATTTGTTATCCCGAGATGAAAAGTAACCTATATGCTATTACAGACTATAATCTATCTCTGTGTCAAATTGCATTCAGATCCGTTCTGACGTTCTGGCTTGATTGAGTATACATCCATCCACCCAAACTTTCGCATTTATAATATTAGCAGGAGTAGGAAGTAGAATGTCACGGGTGAGCAAAATCGCGCGAAAAATCTAGTCCAGAGTAAATAACTAAGTCTTTGTACGCAAAATTTTGATATTCTGTTCTATAACTTGGAACTTTCTCAACATTAATTCCCAGTTAAGAGACGTGAACACATTTATAGCATATTTAGACATTCGGAATAGCTTTCAACTTATTTATATTGCTGTGCAGGACTTGTTTAAAGTTTTCTTGTGGATAATGGCGTCATGAACGTGGATTTTAAGTTTAATGGCTTTGCATGAGAATGGAAAATGGCTGTGATTTTGAAGTGAAAACTTCTTTAGACGATAAACGATTTTTGGTAGGGGCAAAACTTATGGGTTCACTAAAGCGACATGCTAATTGATAGCGTCATCGAAATGCTAAAGTGACAAGTGACCAACTAAAATACACTTGTTCCAAAGTTTATTGTTTTCACTTCTGTTGGCAGTTCCCATGACTGCCTTTTTTCTTAGTGATCAAGGATTGGGTACTTTGATGCCTCACTGAAGTTTCAAGTATTTGGAAGTGCCTCAAAATTGAGAAAATATTGTATAACTATAGTTGAATAGCTGCGTAATTACCTAACGATATTTTTATGTTGCAGATTATTTTCAATACTAATAATTAACTTGACAAATGAAAATACAAATGGATTCATATTCATAAAAAAATACAACATTTCACTATCACACATCAACACTTGAGCCGTCGACTGCAGAGTACGGTTTGTAACGCAAAGGGTTTAAAACCAATGAATAAACGAGAAAAATCGTAGTGCCCACCTACCAATGCAGCATGCACGCCACTTGAGAGCTGGAGGATCCTACATGGAATTAATTTGCTATCTGTGCGTAGCAAAAAAAGGATGGCAATGATGTAGTTTTTGTTTTATATGCGAGCGAATATTATACTAGATTATTTTGTTTGGCAAGGGGTTTAGAAATACGGGTTTAATTCAAAGATTTTTTTTGCAATAAAACTGCATAGTAAGTGATGATTGTTTGTTGCTCTATAAAATCGAAGTTGCTCGGAAACTTCAGAAAAAGTTGTGTTTACTTGAAGTCTTATGAATTCAATAAAATAAAGAAAGCTATTCTGAGGCTATTGTAATAGTTCTCGTATATTGAGTCGAGTATGTTTCGATGATGTTCCTTAAAAAAGACTTAGAATGTAGTTTAGTCTAGAAAGTAAATAAGGAACAAAATTGTTTCAGTAATAAACAAGATTGCCAGAGGTATTGTTTCAATAATAAACAATTGATTTCTTGTGGGTAGTCTCAGACAATGACTAGTGGTATTTATACAAAAATATCAAAAATACGAAGTATGAAATAAAATCCACTTATAAAAGAAATTGCTCAATTACTACCAACTCGTGTTAGCCTTTAAACTGTAGGTCACGCAATTCAAGTAGCTATAATAAATTTATTGTTCGGAACCTGTTACTGATTGTAATTGGCACAATTATCGTGTAAAACAAAGGCCAAGATGGCGCCTTAGATTTAGGATAACCTAAAGACATACATAGAAGAATGGACTGAGCGTTATCTGTGCGGTTGTGGAGTGAATACGGTCAGAAATGAGTGTGAGAGACGTTCGTGTTGAACGTGCGAAGAGATAAATAAAGAAAATAAGAAAGAAAAAGATTTTATATGCGCCAGGCATGACTCATACCATTATAAAAATAATAATCGAAGAAAACTTAAGTAAAAGTAAGTCAGATCCGTGCAAAATTTGTCATTTTATTGACATCTAATGGATCCACATCAAAGGCTAAAGACGGAAACACACTTACGTGTTGTGGCGTGGCGTGGCGCCTTCTGACGCAGTTGAGTGGATACTAAATTCGTTGTGTTATGACGTAGACTGAAACTGAGTCGTTTGATTGGTGAATTCAGCGCCACGCCACGCCACGTAAGTTTGGTTCCGCCTTTAAGCTATTGCATTCATAGTGTTTTAAGTATTGGCCGTACAATCACCTTGGAACGGTATTGCTTAGTCCATTCCTCTATGTCTAAGGGATAGCCTTGACTGATTTTATTAAAGCCTGTAATCGTCTGGTTATTAAATATTAAGTTGAGGTCTGAAGTTTGAAAATTCAGTAAAATTATAATTAATTCTGTAAAGGAAGGACGGATAATGTTAAATGAAGTTGTAGTTTGTGGTTGCTATTATTAGGCACTGTCACTGTTACATTGCAATAACACCTAGCCGTCGCGGTACTTGCTACTAGAGACCGTTTTGTCATAACTTTCCATAGAAATCAAGCGTAAGTTAGTCTTTGACAAAATACATAAATTAATTACTAGCTTTTTATAGCGGCTTCTCTCGCATGTAAGTCTAAATTATCCCACAAGAGCATACCTTTTTTTTCGTCGGCCGACTACCGTACCGAGAGCATTATTATTGTCTAAGTGCTCAACTAAAAAAAATCGTAAAAGTATAGTATTTTGACTTCTTAGTGATTTTTACCGGCGATCCCAACACATAACCGCCTTGTTAACATAGTGAGACTTGTGATAGTGATCAGTGCTGCGAACTTTTTGTAATATTAGTCAATTAAATCAGAACTAAATCTAAATCATCGGTAATAACCGTCAATACAAAAACATTTAAAAGTGTCTCGGTGAAACGCGTAAGCGCCTGCATATACACGGCGCTTGTTACCTTCTTCTCGCCGTTGGTCGCTGTGCTTGACGCATCGTCGGCGACTTTGCGCCTTTGCGCACTGTGCTGCACAGTGTTTGATTGCTGGAAAGGATCGGGATCTGTGCCGTACCGTGTTATCACGCTAGCCTGGTTGTTTGCTGCTTGCCGCAATATTGAATATTTAGCGCGCTAACTTAAATCACTGGATGCCAAATGATAAACGCGCGCCCCCGTCGTCTCAGAAAGGTAGACTAAAGCATGCTCAATCAAAATCGGATCCGGACTTAACCACAGCGGCGGAAGAAGTAATAGAGCCGAGCCAAAACATAGCTACCCGACATAAACGCCCGCGCATCTCTGGTTTTCCTACGGATGAACATGACCCCTCGAAGGCTTTTTTAATCAGTTTTAAAAATGATTTGCTTGCTATGCTCGAAGACTGGAAGTCGGAACAAAAACAAACCTTGTCTCAATTGGTTACAGACGTTGCTCAACTAAAGGTACAATGTTCCAACATACAGCAATCTAGCGCTGAGCTGGACAGGTCGGTTATATCTTTGAACAAGGATTACGAGGATGTCTTGGCTAAGGTATCTCTGCTAGAAAAAGCGCAATATGAGAACAATGACTGCATCATTAAACTTGAAACAAAGGTTCAGGAACTCCAACAGAAGTGTCGCCCTTCATCAATTGAAATAAGGAACGTACCTGCGATGTCGAATGAGAAAATAGATGACCTCCTGCGGGTTGCTATGCGCTTGGAACAAGTAGCTCAGATGGAAATATCACCCTCCAATATTCGCGATATTTACCGACTGCCTGGGAAACCTGGTCAAGCAAGATCCATATTTGTCGAATTTTCTACTGTTTATTGTAAAAATAACTTTCTAGCAGCGGTACGTAACTACAACAAAGGATGGTGTGTCGAGGAGAAATTAAATACGTTGAACCTGGGCATCGTGGGCGAACGAAAGCCAATTTATGTTGAAGAACACCTAACCCCAACATTTAGAAGGCTGTTTTACCTTGCCCGTGACTTCGTTAAACGAAATGCATATACTTTCTGCTGGATCTCTAATGGAAAAATCCTTTTACGCAAAAACTCTGATACAAAGGAATCACACATGGTAAAAACAGAACAGTGTCTGTTGGATTTAGAAACGAAAAAGTGACTATATTCTCATTACTTATTTTGTTACTGTATATCTTTTAATATTTCACTTAATTACCTTAGTATATTTTTTATATCTTACTGTAAACTGTATAATGATAAAACAGAATCATATTTATTTGAGATTCAATTTAACTTTAACCATTTGGACTTCACATCGGTAATAAATACACCTGTATATAGTAATAGTGAGCTCTACACTGTGGCTGACATTTCCTTTCTAATGCAACTTCAACGTCAACCGATAAGAGTAAGTAGCTTTATATTTATTATGATTCATTATTATTGCACTACATCGGTCACGTTGAACTTATACTTTATACATTTGTTTAAAAATGAAGGATAACATAAATGATGCTGCCAAAGCGATTGATAAGTTCAAAGTTGCTAGCTCCCATATTTGTACACCGGACCAATGTACAGGACTTATTGTGGATCCTAACACTCATCTTAAAATCATACATATTAACATCAGAAGTATAAATAAAAATTTAGACCAATTTATATCGATACTGTCTGTACTTTCCGAGTGCTGGTTAAAAGGATCAGGCCCACCACCTTATCTCGATAATTATATATCTCATGCTACAACCAATAATCTGACACAAAACGATGGAGTCGTAATGTACTTTAAGAACGGACTAGGATGTACCATATCCGAACCATCGTTTTCAGATGCTAATTGTTTAATTTGTCTCTTAAATAATACTGCTATAATTGGGCTTTATCGCTCACCATCTCGTTCAGACCTAACCAAATTTTATCACAGTCTAGAGATAATAATGTCTAGTCTGAAATCAATCAAAAATATAGCTGTGATAGGCGATCTTAATGTCGATATAAAAGAGAACAATAATATCGATCAAAACTCGAGCGACTATTTACAGCTACGTTGGGCCTATTGTCGGCAAACGTGTATCCTACAAGACTCGGAAATTGCCTTGATCATATTTTATTAAAATGTAACAGTTCGGCAGAAGTTATCATTTTAGACACTCACGTAACTGACCATTTCCCCATCATTTTATGCATAAAAGAGACCAAGAAACTATATCTGGATAACAATAGTGTCATAATGCACCTAGACTATTCCTCAGTTAAAGCAGACCTAGATCAAAGTGATTTTAATTTGGTTTTGAATGAAACTGACGCGAATATTGCCACTGATAATTTGATCTCGGTTATTAGTAACGTTGTCATAAAGCATACAACTCAAAAAAAAGGTAGTAGGCGAACTCGTATTCTGAAACCGTGGATCACTAAAGGATTGCTTCGGTGTATATCGGAACAATTGTGTTCGGAACCGCGATAGGATGCACCTTAAAATAAGGAAAAATGTTGATAATACAATCCTTCAAACGTCATACAGAAGGTACCGAAACTTTTGTGATGCGCTGCTTAGAAAGTTAAAACTCGAGTACGAAAAAGATCAGTTTATTAAAGCCCAAAACAGTCCGAAAGCCATATGGGATGTTGTAAACCGAATCTCAGGTAGGAAATGTCAGTCACAGCCAGCAAGGGAACTGTTAAAATTGTCAGCTGATGCTAAACTGTCAACAAACTGTGTCAACAAATACTTTGTCAACATTGAGAAGGACCTAGCTGCGAAGCTGGTACCACCGGATAGTTCGCCGGTACCTCACCACGCCAAGGAGAATATATCACAGCACAAGTCTCTCGGGATACTGCCGGTGAGCCATGAACAGGTGGCAGCGATCATTGGTTCACTGCGTAATAACAGTGCAACTGGCTGGGATAATATTCAAGCCTTGGTAATTAAGCTCTCACAGGAAGTGTTGGTACCACCTATTACGCACATTTGCAACGTCTCTATTGCTACTGGCGTATTTCCAAACAGCCTGAAAAAAGCTATTGTGACTCCTGTGTATAAGGGTGGGGACAGGGAGCGACTTACGAACTATAGGCATATTTCTGTACTGAGTACATTATCGAAGATACTAGAAAAAATACTTAATAACTGTTTGACTAAGTATCTTACCAAATTTAACATCATATCAGAAAACCAGTATGGATTTAGGTCCGGTGTGTCGACTGAAGATGCTGTAACCAATTTCGGTGCTACGGTAGCTGATAAACTGGACAAAAGCTACGGATGCTACGGTATATTTTTGGATATATCGAAAGCTTTTGATACAGTCTCTGTCCCAATCCTTATATCAAAACTGGAGCACATCGGATTCGTGGTCTGGCATTAAATATATTTAAAGATTATCTGACCAATCGTACCCAGGCAGTCAAAGTTGATACTGTGGTGAGTGAGGACGAAGAAATCAAATATGGAGTCCCACAAGGGAGTATTCTTGGTCCCACACTGTTCATAATATACATCAACGACTTGTGCAAGATGAAACTAAAAAATTGTCATATGTTTACATATGCGGATGACACAGCACTCTTAGTGCATGGGAAAAATTGGATAGAGGCTAAGATACAGGCCGAGAGTAATCTGAGGAAAGTCATGCTATGGTTATCTACTAATCTACTTACGTTGAATGTAGATAAATCGAAATACATTCGTTTTTATCTCCCCAACACCTCAACGCCATCAATAGAAACTATAACACTTACTGCCCACACTTGTGCCAGATTAACAACACCCTGCCATTGTTCACCGTTATCCAATGTTGCCTTTATTAGGTATCTTGGTGTTCTAGTTGATGAACGATTGGACTGGCGTCCACAAGATAAGATAAGATAAGATATATTTATTTCGTAAAACATGAGTACAGTACATGGTCTTATATAAATATGAGGTGGCTACATGTTTTGCCATTTATGGCGTACAAAATTTGTTGCACTAGACAAAAAATACAGAAAAATACAATTGCAAAATTTAAATTAAATTGAAATTACAATGTCAAAATTTAAATTCAATAAAAAAACACTATGTCAAAACTTAAATTAAATTAAAACTACAATTTCAAAACCCAAATTAAATAAAAAATCACTATGTCAAAATTTAAATTAAATTGAAATTACAATGTCAAAACCTAAATTAAATGAAAAATCGCTGTCACAATTTAAATTCAATTAAAAATTACTATTTCACAATTCAAATTCAATAAAAAAATCACTATGTCAAATATTTTATTTCATTTGAGTAATACAAACAGAAAAAAAAACACATTTAGAATTCTATACAAGCGAAATATCGTTTAAAAATTCATCCACACTGTAATAGCACTTCTCTAGTAATATCCCCTGAAGAGACTTTTTAAATTTGTTTAGTGGCATACATTTAATATTATCAGGTATTTTATTATAAATATCTGGAGCAATACCAAAGAAACTCTTTTTCAATAAAGCAGTTTTACACTTGTATTGACATAACAAATTCTCATATTGGGAACGAATTGGGGTTCTCTTGATAGATGCAAATTTTTGAAATAATTGTTGATTAGTTTTTACAAATAATGCAGTTTCCAATACATACAAAGACGGAAAAGTCAGTATTTTTAATTTTTAAAGTAAGGAACGCAACTATCCGTTGTTCTTAGACCACACATTGATCGTACACATCTTTTTTGCATCCTGAATACAAGTTCTCTATTAGTTGACTGTCCCCAAAAAACAACACCATATCTCAAAATAGAAGCGACCAATCCATGATAGGCTTTTAAAAGTGTGTCAGTATTTACTTTCTTGGATAATTGGAATAATAGATATGCAGATTTACTCACACGCTTGCAGATTTCCTCTATGTGAGGTTTCCAGGTTAGTTTATTATCTATAGTTATACCCAAGAATTTTGCATTTGTAACTTCTTCTATTCTACAGTTATTATAGGCAACATTTGTAAGATAACTTTTTCTTACTCACCAGCCAGCTCAGGGGTAGATATTCTGGATGAGACAATTGCAGGGATGATTTCGCATGAGGGTCGATAGAAGTAAAAGTCTTTATATTTGGTCAACTATTTTATTAATACTCAGGCATCACTACTGCATCACAATTTTAAAGGTATCTCACTTACTTGTGGATGGTATATAAACTACCCTTTAAACTTAGCATCAGATGTATGATATCACAACCAGCATCGTTCCTTTTGTGCCGATTGCATCACGTATCTCACCAGCCGAAGTATCATGGGTGTCCGGAGCATGTTGTTGAATGCTGTGTGGCTGTTCTTAATACATGTCGTTGACCAAGTTTATTCTATATATTATTGTTAAATTAATCCTAAGAAGCCCTGTCGATGGGAGAAAATGCGGTATTAGCATCATACAAGCACATGTCTCACAAGCATGAAAATATAGTTCAATTCCACGAATACTCACAGCGCTTGCTGGCACATAACAGTTTTAAATTTAGGGCTGTTTCCCTGTCTCCTGCGAGTCATTTTAATTACTTATTTTCTTTTTCACCAGGATCTTATTTTTTGACTTGTTCGGTATCCATTCGTAATGAAAAAGAAATGTCACTCTCATCGGCCATAGACATTGAGAATTTTATTGACCCATAGAGATGTCATGTCTATATTTTCTTTAAGTAATTATGTATACCAGACATTAATAGGCTAGACATGTAGGAGATTGTGTGCTTGTTGAATTATATTAATACACACAATATCTAACAGGTTTCGTAAAGAATTTATAATAATTCCGCCCCGATCTCAGCGCCATCTAGTACTAAAGTGCCTCAACCACCTAGTGACACACCTAGGTGAGAAAGTACACTTGATAGTTACTATTCCTGACACCAGATGTCGCCGCGAGTCGTTACGGAAATATATTTGTTATAGTACATCTTACCCCGGTTAAAAAAATTGATTTACAATTTTTTTTTTGAATTTAACATATTTCCATGCATATTGTGAATCTAGCTTGCTCCCTAACAGAAATTGAGGCAGTCCAAGAAAATCAAATTCATATGAGAACTACCTACATTAAGTTTTATATAAAAAAAAAAACTAATAGTTTAAAAAAATAAAGTTCAAAACTTATTTCTCAAGTTTTTAAGTTTCTAATTATGTACAAAATGTACTAAATATTAGAACATTAGTAATAGTCCAATAACTAGCAGATAAAAACTTTGATTGTTCTCATCTAAGACTAATACGACATACTCAGTGATTGTCCCAAAACAGATAGCAATAAAAAGCATCCATATATCAAAACACAACCGCCAAGTAGTCAGTTTAAATGCTAGTTATGCCATTAACTAAGTTTATTTAAGTTAATGTTTGATTCATCAAACATTTAAGTATCAAAAAAAAAAAAAGAGATTTAACCTTTTATTATTTTTAAGTTTAGACCAATAACTGATCAAGTTAAGTTTTATAAACAACAGAAACACTGCTTTTTTAAATCGGCAAGTGTTATAAGTATCAAGTTGTTCAAATGTATATAAGTAAATGTAGACAAGTACTAAATCAAGTTAAGATTCGCAACAGAAAGTAAAATTGCCTTTTAAATCAGCAAATGTTCCATTAAGTACCCATCCATTGTATAGATATAGGATAATACCTAAATCAAGTTAAGATTCGCAACGAAAAGTAAACCCGCCTTTTTAAATCAGCAAGGGTTACAGTGAGCACCTATCCGTTGTATAGATGTAGGTAAATGTCTACTTTAATTAAGTTTTATAATTCAGAATACTACTAAGTTTTTGCATCATTGTGTTTCCTTTCATCCATCCATATACATACCCAGTTATTAAATTACCGCTAACGTATTATTCTTAAAAAAAAATCCTTATACCCTACCAGCATTCATTCATCCCTTTCTTAGTTAAATATTTGCACCTCCATTATTGAATTATGTGCAAATATTTTAACACAACAATGATTATAACTAGAGAATCTTTATATTTTACATTAATGTATTTAAATCAATTGAGGACCATTTTTAACATGGACACTTATAGGCTTTCTGTGTACAAGAAACACTATTCACGATAGCATTGTTTGTTGTAATCCGTATAGGAAACAACATAACATATCTACCATAGTGATCAGAGTATAATAAATACCACATTGTATTTCTTTTAGTTGACACAGGAAAAAAAAGACCTAATAAGTTTAAGTATTGTTCACATGTACAAATTTAGGTAATGTTGTGTACAAGAACCACTAGTAATTCAATCAAAGTACTGCTTGTTGCATTCCGTATAGGAAGAAATCAACATAACAATTAGAATATACTATAAAATTGTGCTTCTTCTAGTTGACACAGTAAAACATCCTAATAAGTCACTACAAATTGTTTATTTTAAGTTTGGGCGCCAGTGGGATCATAATAAATAGTTATTATAGATGTCCCACATTTTTTTTTGGCATTAATATCTTCCAAAAGAATTTAACAATTAAGTTATATTTATTTTTAGTATAAATTATTAAGTATGAAAATAATTATTAGAGAAATTCTCATTAAGTAAAGTTTAAAGCGAGCTACAATACATATAATTGTAAAAGTACCTCCTGAATTTAACTCTTTATTTTAAATGAACAGCTCAGCAACAGGTTTCCGAACACCAGTGTACAACATCAGATAACAACATATGTGCGGGATAATCCATCTCCTTGATGCTTCCACTATGATTCAACTACACAGGGAACGATACTGCTTGCAGACCACATCTCCAGTTGCTTTATGATCTGTTGAAATATAATAACATTTAAGTATATGAACCAATTCTTCTTTATGAAGATAGTCAAATAAAATTGCTATAAGCATGTTGAACAAAAACACTTTTTGTTCTAAATATACAAAACTAATTATCAGTTAAACAAAACATTCACTGGTGGAAAGGTATATAGTTTTAATAAAACATGTGACTATAACCCCACTTTTAAATTTATATATAATGTTAAAGTTTTGTTTTTTTAGTTTAGTTTTAAGTAATGCTTTATGCATGTTGAACAAAAACAAATTATTGTTCTTAATATTTAAATCTAAATAACAGTTACTATAACGTTGTTATATTAGAATGGTTTATAAGTTTAACAAAACATTTACTAGTGAAAAGGTATATAGTTCAAAATAACACATGTGACTATAACCGCACTTTTAAATTTTATATAATGTTAATGTTTTGTTATTTTAAGTTTTAAACTAAGTAATCTTAACGTTAACCTATAGCTTGGTTAAGGTCTTGAGTGTTCAAGTTGTTTGCAGTTACAGAACAAACAGTTAAATACTTCCATCAGACCTCATGCCCCACGTTGGGCGCCAATTGCAAGATAACTTTTTCTTACTCACCAGCCAGCTCAGGGGTAGATATTCTGGATGAGACAATTGCAGGGATGATTTCGCATGAGGGTCGAAAGAAGTAAAAGTCTTTATATTTGGTCAACTATTTTATTAATACACAGGCATCACTACTGCATCACAATTTTAAAGGTATCTCACTTACTTGTGGATGGTATATAAACTACCCTTTAAACTTAGCATCAGATGTATGATATCACAACCAGGATCGTTCCTTTTGTGCCGATTGCATCACGTATCTCACCAGCCGAAGTATCATGGGTGTCCGGAGCCTGTTGTTGAATGCTGTGTGGCTGTTCTTAATACATGTCGTTGATCAAGTTTATTCTATATATTATTGTTAAATTAATCCTAAGAAGCCCTGTCGATGGGAGAAAATGCGGTATTAGCATCATACAAGCACATGTCTCACAAGCATGAAAATATAGTTCAATTCCACGAATACTCACAGCGCTTGCTGGCACATAACAGTTTTAAATTTAGGGCTGTTTCCCTGTCTCCTGCGAGTCATTTTAATTACTTATTTTCTTTTTCACCAGGATCTTATTTTTTGACTTGTTCGGTATCCATTCGTAATGAAAAAGAAATGTCACTCTCATCGGCCATAGACATTGAGAATTTTATTGACCCATAGAGATGTCATGTCTATATTTTCTTTAAGTAATTATGTATACCAGACATTAATAGGCTAGACATGTAGGAGATTGTGTGCTTGTTGAATTATATTAATACACACAATATCTAACAGGTTTCGTAAAGAATTTATAATAATTCCGCCCCGATCTCAGCGCCATCTAGTACTAAAGAGCCTCAACCACCTAGTGACACACCTAGGTGAGAAAGTACACTTGATAGTTACTATTCCTGACACCAGATGTTGCCGCGAGTCGTTACGGAAATATATTTGTTACACATTAACTAGTGGGTTCTTACGGCGCTGGTGGAAATGCATAACTTTTGTTTTATTTAAATTAATTACAAGATTATTTTTGTCAAGCCAATTTATAATGTCACTCAGAGAATTATTTATGTCATTTTGGTAATTATTAGGATTAGTATATTCCACAATAGTCGTGCTGTCATCTGCAAACAGTACCATTTTATGATCTACAGTTTTTGGAAGATCATTAATGTATATTAAGAAAAAGGGTGGCCTCAGTACGCTACCTTGAGGGACACCATATTTTATATGCCTTGGCTTAGATAGATATTTTATCTCCAATTTAGTAATAGGACAAATTCTAGTGATTTCTGTACATTGAGTTCGGTCACTAAAATATGATTCTAGGAGTTTCAAAATGTATCCTCTTATGCCATACCCATGCAATTTCTGCAACAAAATCTTATGATCCACGAAATCAAACGCTTTTGTCATATCGGTTAGTATAGCACATACAGGCTTACCTTTATCTACAGATGTCATTACACTAGATAGCAGGTCAAATAGAGCCAAATTAATATTTGTATTCTTTCTGAAGCCTTTTTGTTCATTGCAAAAAAGTTTAAATTTTTCGAAATAAGAATATATAGAATTATATATTACTTTCTCAATAATTTTTGAGAATACTGGTATTTTCGCAATAGGTCTATAATTTTGAACATCACTTTTATCATTCTTTTTATAAAGCGGTTCAATGATGACTTTTTTTAGGCTATTTGGGAATAAACCATCAGAAGTGCAAAGATTAATTATGTGTGATAGTAGAGGTGCTATAATTTCCTTAACGTATTTTATAACTTTAGTTGATATGCCATCAAATCCTACCGTACTTGTATTTTTTAGGCTGCAAATTATTTTGATTATATCAGAATCTGAAACAGGTAGCATAAATAGTGATTGCGAATTCGAATGTTCAATAACGTAATTATTGGTTAATGTTCCTTTAGTTTTAATATTATTTTCAATTACCTCTACAAAATAGTTATTAAATTCGTTTGCAATTTTCATAGGATGTGTAATAGTTAAATTATCTTTGTTTATAGACAGTATAGGTTCTTGTGGTAAGTTGAATTTTGATTTTTGAATGACTTGCCAAGCAGCTTTTGACTTATTTTTTGACGTATTAATTTAGTGGTTATTTTGTGCTATTTGAGTTAAGTTTATTATTTTTCTATATGTTGAAGAATATTTTTTAAACGCAAGTCTATTTTTTATATTAGGATTGAATCTATATGTCCATAGCAATCGCCTTTGCTTTTGACTACAGATTTTTATTTCACGAGATATCCACCTATTCTTTTTATTCGTAAACACCGTCACAACTCTATTTGGAAAGCATAATTTGTACAATAATGAAAAATCATCCATAAAATGTTCATAGGATTCATTCGCATCTTTGGCTTTGTATACCTCCGAAAAAGATAAGCACTTTAGATGACTTTTGAAATTTTCCAAGTTGCCTACTGAGATATCCTGTTTTGTAGATTTCCAATATTTCAGTGTGCAAGTTTTTTTAATAGGAACCTGGAGTAATTGAGACGTATGATCTGAAAGTACTAAGTCCATTATTTCAGCTTTACATTTTTTTCGGTAGGTGTGAGCAAAATTATCTATGCAGGAATTACTACTCAATCTAGTCGGTTTATGAAGTTCTAATTGTAGGTTATATTGCAAAAGAAATTGTTCGAATTCGAATGTAATTTTATTCCTTTTTAAAACATCTATATTAAAGTCTCCAGCTAAGATAATATTTTTTTTTTCCGAATGAGCAATATTTTCGCAAAATATAGTCTAGTCTCTCGTAAAATATGTTGTAATTATATTTAGGTATTCTATAAACACATATAATGATAATACTATAAGATGTCAATTCTATACCACAACATTCAAAAACGCCCGTCACTGACTGTTTAGCGATATCCAATAATTCTCGATACTGCAGTCCTGCTCTAACAAAAATGCAAGTGCCACCGCGTTTAACATTTCTAGTAAAGAAAGCTGCTGGGCAGAAATTAGGTATATGTAATATATTCTCGTAGCCTGTCTCAATGAAATGCTCCGTTATACAGATTATGTCTATACTAATTCTTTTACTATGAAGCTCTTCTAATTTTACAATAAGCGAATCTGCTTTATTCATAAGTCCTGCAATGTTTTGATGGAGAATATTAAGATAATAATTATAGAAAAACTGAGACGTGTTTTGTTCCATTTCAAATTGTTCCTTTTGGGTACAATCAACCATTGATTGCATGGTGTTTACGTTGTCTAGGTCTAGGATGAGGTCTTGCAAGTCAGATATTACGATTCTAAAGCCTTTATTATTAAGATTACTATGCCAGTGGTTGTAAGTGTCAAGTGTGTAAGGAAGATTTAGATTCGAGTCTAAGACAAACGCATAGCTGTATGTCTGGACGTCCATATAAATTAAATTATTAAAAGTATCAATTCGGCTATTAAACATAATATTAGAATTATTTATGTATTTGAAAGTAGGTAGACATATAATAAAATTAGTGTGTTTCAATTGTGATAGTTTGTCACGAATTAATGTCACTAGTTCTATATATTTATTTGTTTTTTTTAAATCCTCCTCACCAATAAAAATAATACAATAATCTGAGCAAGTAAAATTACGAACTTTGTTTTCAATATTTCTTAAGATATGCTCAATTCCACATTTAGGCGTACGATAACGACACATATTATAATTACGTAGATGAGTGCCTTCACTCATGGTATATATACCTATTTGACAATTCACTGCTTATGACACAAATTTTACGTTTCAAAGCAAGCGATGATGTATTAGGAGTAATTTTATCATTACAATTATGTGTACTTCCAATATCAACATCAATTTGAGGTGTGCTTTGCATGATTTCAATATTTTCTGAAGTTAGAGCCTGTTTTGTTTTAATATGTTTCGTTGTTGTATTCTTCCTTGGAGTATTCATTTTGCTTTTGTTCCTGACTGGAGTGTTATAAACGACTTTATATGTTTTATTAATTTCCAATAATTCAGCATTAGACTGTTTCAAGTTTCTATTCTCTAGAGACAATTGATCAATTTCTTTGTGTGCGCTTTGTAATTTAGTTTTTAGACTTTCTATCTCTTTCTTTAATATGTTAATTTTTTCTTCATTTTCATCGTCAAACATATCAGGCAGGGAATTTGTGGTACAGTCCAAAGTTTGCGAAGTTACATCATGGCTGTTGTCAATGTTGGATTCCGATTGAGTGCGTGTTCGTCGGAAAGTAATGTTTTCTAAGAAATTCATGTTGATTGATGGTTTAAACCAGTAGAAAATTGAAATGAAATCAAAATAAATCCTAAAAGTATTCCACTTGGTAGGACTCGAACCCTCGACACTATATTTGCAGGCCGACACCTTAACCGCAAGGCCAACTGTACAATTACTTTTCTGACAAAAGTAGTGATGTTATATCTTCATAGCGTTAGTTCGTAGAATAGATGTCAGTTTCATCAATAATAAAATCATTATTACAGCAAATTTAATAGTCTGTCAACACTATTAGATATTTGGTAACACAAATTGTTTCGTTGTTTAGATGATATGCGCTAGATGGTGTTGTACGCAATACTTTTCAAATGTTGTGATGAAAAAAAACGATTTTTTGACGGTCAATGTTCGAAGAAAATCACTCGCAGTTAATTACATTCCTAATTATAAATGTTATTACACGTTAACTAGGATTATATGCACAGGGAACACTTCATGGAACTCACTAAAGGTCTTGAGTATTAGAATGTCACGGTTTTGTAATTCACTGTTCAGATGTTCACTTAATTTTTAAAGTACGTTTTTTCAGTAGTCTCTCACCAAAACTTGCTAATAACTCTGTCACTATTATATTGCAAGTCAGGCTTGATAATTATACACTGTATACAGCGAAAAACTTGATTTTTATATTTAATTTTAGTAGCAGCACAACTGATTGCAATGTTTACTTGACAGCGCCCTCTGTCGTGTGATGTGTTGATGACAAGTGGAGACCCTCACCGGACGTGTCAGAAAACTACTGTACGTTTTTAAAAATCTTCGTCACTCTGCCGACCGTACTGTACTGAATACAGTCTATCTTGCACTATGTCAATCCATATTGGGTTATTGTGTGCCTGCGTGGGGTGAAACTTACAAGACTTTGTTTTTGAAGTTGGAGAGGGCACAAAGGTCTATGGTAAGCCGCGCGACTATTCTACCAAAGAACTATACAGAGAGTGCAAGATGTTGACGGTACGACAGCTGTTTATTCTCCGCACGATGCTCCGGCGAAACTCACTGCTTCCCCTGAATAAGGAAGGTTTAAAAAAACGAAGTGGTGCGCTTGTTTGTCCCTCTGTGCAATGTAGAACAGCTTTCGCGCAGCGAAAATATAACGCATTGAGTTCCAGGCTTTACAATGAAATTAACAAAAGGATCTCACTATACAAACTAAATAAGCATAATTTTAAAGAGAAGTTAACTAATTGGTTGAAGTTGTTAAGTTATGATGAATCTGAAAAACTTATTGTAATAGTTAAATAAAATTTAGTCTTTGAATTTTAAATAATAATAATTTAGAACGAAAAATAACTTTATTATGTAAAGTTGCTAATTGAGTAAAATTGCTATGTGTAATATTTTAGCGTTAATTATGACGGTGATATGTATACGACATCCAAAACGGCCGACCGCCGACTACCCAAGATACGAGCATGTCTCAGTTTGGGAGTCGTTGTCTTAAATTAAAATGACTCTGTACATTTACCTCACAAACATAGATGAAAATGTTGTTTCTTGTAACGCTTTTGTACTTTTTGAAGAATAAATTATTTATTAGTATTATTATTACTTCGATAAAAAGTCCGAATCCAGGTCATGGTATACCTGTGTTCTATTAACCGAAAGGTATTCTTTTAATAAGTATACGGTTGAGGCGTGATTGATTAATAAACATCCAATCAGTTTACTTTTACATTTATATAATTGTTAATATTAATAAGAATTAGCAAAAGAAAGAGAAGAGGAGTGGGGAGTAGTGATTATGACAGACCATCTTATTTATGTGACGAGTCATTTAAGTTAGTGCACAGGTAGGAGGTATGCGGAACAGGGTGTGAAGTCCCACACACCGCCATTGAAAAGGGAGGAACCTCCGACCAGACAGCTGTAGTGTCTGGTCCGGGCAACTGCCCAATGTTTACTGTCGGACGGTATGTGTTCAAATTGCGCCGAAAACTTTGCTTTCGCGATACAGGATTTGTGTGACGTCATGTTATTACTTCGTAAATGGCGGCGTTGGTGCCGCTACAATTATTATTTTTCTTAAAATATTAGTAATTTTGCGTCACATTGTTATCCTAGTATACATAGCATCTACAAGCTAATTACCAGTCCCACAAAACCTCTAAAAGCTACAGCAACGTTGCCAAAATCCCAAGCAGGCAATATTGCCGCTAACATAAAAAGAGCCTTCAAAAATTAAGCCCCACCGTCAGACGGTGAGCACATTTCAGCGCTCGAATAACTCTGCTCGGGAGGAATTTAGCAAATCTCCCTTCATAGGGATAATCTGCCGTCTAAAATGGCAGTCCATGGAGAAGTTATGGAATTGGAGTGCTGTTCAAATTCGTTCGGTCTGCCAATCTATTTGAGTTCATGATCACCATGGTTTTATATGATTTTAATGCTGATGATATTTTGTAATTATCTGCGTTTAAAAAATACTTTTCACGTTTAATAATATTTTAGAACTAGATGGGGTCGGTGTTTCCTACCTTCTTATAATCAGAGAAGAAACACAGGGCCTCAGAGCGTGTTTTACGTAATGTAGAATAAATATTTAATGTGGTGGCACTTTACAAATACAAGTTTAGAATTTGTCGTTGCCACGACTGTTTCAGGTACAAAGGAGTTTTAGTGTTTTCACCAAACTTCACTGACACTACCAGAGACCATGGGATAGACGTACCGGCAGCGGCAACCGAAGCGTTGAGTCTCCGTGCTTTATGATTGGCACTGTTCACTGCACATTATCACTCCATTTGTGCATTCTCCGTATTTTCCACCGTGCGTTGTTTTCGGCTTAATTATTGTATTTGATGGAATCACGTCAAAGCCGTAACGTTGGGCTAAGAGTTAGTGCGTGTAGTTACAAGTTGTTTTACTGAACATCTGATTGAGTTGTTTGTTCCTCCGTTAACGTGATTCTCCTTTGTTTTGGGGTTAATTGTGTCATTAGTTAAGACAATGAATGCTGTTGTTTCTAAAGGTAGACATTATAATCTACGATTTCTTGAGTAGGTACTGCAAGTCAATTGAGTCGGTTGCATCTATTTAAAAATTTTCTTTGAACTTGAGAGCTATAACTTATATGCACGACATTCTACCAGCTATAAGGGTTGTCAAAAGTACTTTTTTTTATTTCGGTATTGCTATGTATGTGGCCTTCTTTGTTATATATTTACTTCGTTTTTGGATTATGTCATGTCATCATTCTGTCACTGTGATTTTCATTAAACCTATTGAATATAAAATGAGTGTAATTTTACATGATACATAATATTGGCGACGATGGAGGCAGAACTGGCGCGACTAACTCGCCTGCGCGCAACTATACGCGGCATGCTTACCAAGTTCGAAAGTACACTGGAACAATTACAAAATCCTTCGGATTACGAAGTAAGTTCACGTCTGACAAGTCTAACAAATTACGAACAAAAATTTGAAAAACTACAATACGAAATCGAATTGCATACATGTGACGGTGAAGCAGAAATTGAGCAGCGACATTCTACAGAAGAGCCCATATTACAATTAAAGCTTAAGCTGCATGGCTTACGCCCTACACCACCGACAGCACCATCGACTTACGTCACGGCTTCACGTGAAAGCACACCGGAAACTACACCAAGAATTAATTTTCAACCGTTTCAGGAACGAGAAAGTTTCAATAACTTTGTTCAGAGATTAAAAACTTATATGAAGCTAAATAATTGTCACAATCCACAAATCCAGACCCTCACGCTGCTTAGTTTATTACCACCAGAATTACACCAGAAAGCTTACGACTTGGGCGCACCGAACGATCCTTGTGAACTAGAATTCGGCAGGTTGGTTCAAATATTACAACACTATATAGATCCAAATCCGAGCATTTGGGCTAGTCAACATAAATTTATTTCGCGACTTCAAGGCCCTGACGAGACGGTCATGTCATACTCATCAGAGTTGAAACATTTAGCCCAAGATTGCGAGTTCAGGTGTAATAATTGTAAGAAGTCGATCTGTGATAATTTTCTTACCTTACAATTTATAAGAGGATTAAATGACACCGATATTCGAACCAAAATACTACAGGAAACAATGGTGACTGATTTTTCTGATTTAATTAATAAAGCAACCACGATTGAACTAGCAAAATCTGACAGCACCTATATGTCACCAGCAGTTCACTCCTCAAACCAAGGTTTACTACATAATATGAAAACTGTTCAAGCTGACCTCAAAAACCGCAGTCCAAAGCAAGAGAATAAATCTCTTACCATTAGAGACTTACGAGGCAAGTGTTTTCGTTGTGGCAGCAAAGACCATCGAGCAGGCAGGTGTCGCAACATTAAGGATACGTGCAGCAAATGCAAGAGAGTTGGTCACCTTGCTCGCGTCTGCTTACAACCAACACTCAACCAACTGGAGCCTGAGCATGTGGAGCTGCAGGACACGGACATTACGGACAACTCCTCAAATATAGTCGATGACACCACCCTATGGGATGTGAATTTAATACGATCCAACAACACAGACAAATTTCTGATAAATGTACGCATCAATGACTCGAAACTGAAAATGGAAGTAGATATAGGAGCTGCTCTGTCATCTATCTCTCACAAAGATTTAAAAAAATTGAACACTGGATGCAAGATCTACAAAACAAACATCACGATGAGAACATATACAGGAAAAAACTTCGCACCACTCGGAGTGGCATTCGTTACGTGTAAATACAATGACCAAACACTTGAGGGAAAATTATACATTATCAAACAAGACGTTGACCCTATCTTCGGTCGGGCATGGATACGAGCAATCAACTTGGATCTGGCAAATATAAACATAGTTAATGCTAAAGAACATCCAGAACTGGATAAGCTACTTTCTGAATACTCGAAGGTATTTGATGGCTCCCTTGGGTGCATACCTAATTACTAGGCACATTTGACCCTAAGGGAAGAGGTATCACCAATTTTTGTTAAGCTTAGACGTATACCATATGCTCTTAAAAATAAAGTTGACGATGAAATAGTACGACTCTGCGAACAAGGGGTAATTACAAAAGTTGATAGCTCTGAGTGGGGAACACCAGTGGTTCCTATTGTCAAACCAAATGGCAGTATACGCTTATGTGCAGATTACAAAGTCACCTTAAATAAAGTGATACGGGATGAACAATACCCTATTCCGATCATAGAGGACATTCTGGTAGAGATGAACGGAGGTCAAATATTTTGCACACTTGATATCAGTCAAGCTTACCTAAACATGATGATGGACGAGGAGAGCGCTATGATGCAAACATTAAGCACACACAGAGGAACATTTAAAGTAAATAGACTTATGTTTGGCGTCAAGGTTGCCCCGAATCTATGGCAAAAGTTTATGGATCGTTTGCTTCAAGGAGTAGCTGGAGTAAAATGTTTTTTCGATGATATAATAATACAAGGACATTCAGAAGACCAACTTCTTACGAGACTACGCTTGGTATTACAAAAATTACAAGAAAAAAAATTGAGACTCAATAAGGACAAATGTAATTTTTTTCAAGAAAGAATCGAATATTTGGGTCACACCATTGATAAAAATGGACTTCACAAAAATAGAAACAAGGTAAACGCTATTCTAGATACAAAACGCCCCAGCAACATCAACGAACTGCGGACATTTCTAGGAATGGCTAATTATTACAATAAGTTCATACCAAATTTAGCTTCAATATCAAGCTCTCTTAATAACCTACTCAAGAAGGACATTAAATACGAATGGACGCACAAATGTGATGAAAGTTTCAAGAAAATTAAACAGGAAATCTTCAGTGAGAGAGTTTTAATGCATTTTGACCCTGAGAAACCTTTGGTTCTCGCTACAGATGCTTCACCTTTTGGACTTGGAGCAGTTCTATCGCATCGATTATCAGACGGATCTGATCGACCTATTGCTTTTGCATCACGTTCTTTGACGAGTAGTGAAAAAAAGTACAGTCAGATAGACAAAGAAGCGACGTCCTTATTTTGGGGATTAAAGATTTTTTTCACTACTGCTATGGAAGAAAATTCATACTTATTACAGACCATAAACCATTAACTACAATCTTCAATCCACACAAAACTTTACCGGCTATGAGCACAATGAGGCTCTTTCACTATGCACATTTCCTATCTGGTTTTAACTACACTATTGAATACAGAACATCGGATGATCATAGCAATGCAGATTATCTGTCAAGATTTCCAGTAGAAACAGTAGCAAATAACCTAATTGACGTACATTGCGCATTTCAATTAAATCAGATGAAGACAATTGCCGTCGACCGTATAAAAATCGCCGAAAAGACCCAACTCGATGATGAATATAACCGTTTATTGGAAGCTTTGAAAAACGGTACCTCAGTGAGAAGATACGGCCACAATGACAACGAATTGACCATACAAGACGGATGCATTATAAAAGGAACACGAGTGATGATTCCAGCAAGCCTGAGACAACAGGTTTTAGAAAAACTACACACAGGACATCTTGGAATAGTAAAAATGAAATTACTGGCACGTGGATACGTATTCTGGAGAAATTTGGATCAAGACATAGAAAACATAGTTAAAAGCTGTCGATTGAAGTCGATTAAAGCAAAATGAACCTGCAGGCGCAGTTCTTCATCATTGGGACTTACCATCAGGCCCATGGCAAAGGATCCATGTGGATTTTGCTGGGCCGATTAAGGCTTATTCCTTATTTATACTAGTAGATGCTTTTACAAAATGGGTGGAAATTATAGAAACGAAAACAACCACAAGCTCATGGTGTATCCGCCAACTGAAAGAGCTTTTCGTGACATTTGGATTCCCGCTTACTTTAGTATCAGACAACGGTCGGCAATTGGTTTCAAATGAATTTGAATCATTCCTCAGAGAAAGCGGGGTTCTTCACAAAACCACAGCCCCTTACCATCCGGCCACGAACGGACAGGCGGAGCGATACGTTCAAACAATAAAAAAGCAATACATAGCATCAGTGCAGAGCCAGGCACTTTACAGGACAAACTGTTGAGTATTAAGGAACGCCTACGGAGGACGCCGAGCAGCAGCAAAAATAAAAGTCCATATGAGCTCATGTTTGGCAGGGAAATAAGAAACACCCTAAGTGTTCACTTCAAGGCGATGACGAGGCATGAAACACGTCCGCCAACTGATGACGCAACGGTACGCTCATTTATTGTTGGGCAGAGAGTGCAAATACGCAGTTACACAAACGACCAAATTAAATGGGAATTCGGAACCGTTTTGAGGATATTTGGCCGATTGCATTATTAAATAGAAACTGATTCTGGTCAGATTGAGTGTAATTTTACATGATACATAATAGGTATTCCACGACAATTCTATACATTTAGGACATTTTCACTGTAGGTATACCACCTTATCTAGACCCCTTTGTCAATCAAACGCCGTTATGAACGATTTAACCAAAAATAAATCTATACCAATCGCAGATTTTATTTTGCAACTGTATATCCGTATTTTCACAAAATGGCACAACATTTAAAATGTTTTCCAATATTAAAGCTGAAAACACCACAATTTCATCTATTCGAGCACTAAACCACGATCCAGTAAAGATATAAAGCAGATTGCATTAATATTTTATCTCGTTCAAGTACATAATACCAATCGCAGTCCACATTCAGAAAACAAATTGAAATACATTATTCTATAACGAGTGAGATTTTCTCCGGCTCTTGGAAATTCAATTGTTAAAGAATTCTTGTTACTATCCCGGATTAACTGAAGCCTACAGGTACAAAAGATTGAAGGAATCGATTGGGTACTGAATTCTGAGTAAAATTTATTTTGCAGGTGTTTAATTTGTAATTTAAGTGGCGTAGTTCCTTTGCTACGCCGTAGCTGCGTAGTAGGCTACGGCGTAGCAGATTCGTAGGCGCTGGTAAACAAATCTAAAGTTTTTGTTTGTTGTTGTAAATAATTAAGAAGGCAGCTAGCTGATGGTTTGTGGTGGCCGACGCCTGTAGTAATTTATAGGTAAAAGGCATAGACACTGGTGCGGCGCTATTTTAAAGGTCTACAAGTAATATAGCATAATGCCACGCCTTTCTAGGGTTCCGTTCCTGAAATCTAAAAAAGGAAACCTTATAGGATCACTTCGTTGTCTGTCTATCCGTGTATCAAGACCATTTTCTCTGGAACGCCTGGAGGTATCGAGTTGAAATTAATATCGTACACTTAAGTCTGCAACTCCTTGCAACTGTGAAAAATCATACTTCTAGATTAAAGCAATCAATAGATACAGCCGTTTTTGACGCATATTTGACACTCGAAAGGGAATTAAAACCTACAGGGTAGTTCCATTGACCTAGAATCATGAAATTTGGCAAGAAGCAATGTCTAATAGCACAAGTTAAGGAAAAAATCCGACCGTAAATTAAACCGTTTGTTATCCGTAAATTTGTACTTTTATAAAAAAACGAGATTATTAATTTACTTCTAGTTGACTTATATCGAAATATAGGGACGATGGGAAGTTAATTTTGTCCCTCAATTCTGTTTATCTTTTCGTTAGAGCAATGATGGGCTTTCATTGTTTATGAACTTCAGTTATGTTTTATTTTGGTGAATGTATCTGTTTGTACGGAACCCTCGATGCGCGAGTCCAACTCGCACTTGGCCGGTGTTTTTCTCCGAAGTGTACCTAGTCCTCAAAGTGAGCAAGTTTGGTGGTGACGGTAGCTTTATTGATCTCGCACGGGGTTCTTTTTAAATACAATTATTGTTTGATTTTTTGTTTTATTTCTCGTGTCTCTTAAGTGGGTCACAAAAATAAACTTTATTTCTTTATTTTAGTATCTCCTTCGTTAAGAATTCAACTAGTAGGTCTTAATATGATCAAAATTTATTTATTAATTAAATTAAAGGTGACAAGGTTGTATTCCATTCATAAATATTTCTTCATATATACGAACGAAGATGTTCCAACATTATATCGAAGTCAGGAAAGTTCACTCCAGACTTCCAGTTTCGCGATAATTAACAGATAACGTGGAAAAAGGCTGCTTATTAACAAAGTTTACTTAAATTATGTCCTTGCTCAAGTATTTATCGGGCTCTTTGGATACTTTCAAGAATGAAATTGCTTCATACAGTATAATTATGTAAGTACGTGGAATTGTGAGCATTCTAGGTCAATTAAATCTATTTTTTAAATTTTCAACAATAGGTAGGATCTTTTTACGTTTGTCATATTTCAATGTTAATTAATGGAATTGGTATTGTTTCGTTTTAATTAACTATATAAAAAGATCATTTTTTTTTGTAGTTTGAATATCAGATTAGTAATCAGTGAGGGTAATAAGCTATTTATAATTTAATTATTATGTTGAGTATTGTGATAGCTGTTTTGAAATTTCGGGCAAGAAAATCTAGGAAGTTTATATTTACGAATTGGTTAGCAAAAGCATAGCTAAAAATAAACTCACAATAAAATATGTGTTTGGGTTGCATTCTATTCTTAAAACTCCAACAGAGCAACTCAAATAAATAATGCCTTATTTACGAAAAAGTTTAGTAATTGCATCATCTTATTACCTACTAGCTTCTGCCAGCGGCTTCGCCCACGTGAAAGTCGAAAATTATCCCGAGGGAACATATTCTCGGGACAAAAAGTATCCTACGTTCTATGCCTGACTATAATCTATCTCTGTGCCTCCAGTTCCGTTCTGTCGGTCAGGCGTGATTGAGTAACAAACATACACACTTCCATCAAAACTTTCGCATTTATAATATTAGTAACATTTATGTATACTTCAAATACATGAACGAATTTCTCTGCAAATCAGCCTTCGTATTAAAAAGTCTATACCTAAAATCCATACAAAATTAAACCCAATATGTTAACTTCCGTTCATCCAATCTTTATCTTTTGCAGCATGAAGGCGACCCTGGCCCAAATCTAGTCTAAACTGTATCGCCCATATTATGTATATAAACAGTACTTTATATAAGCAGATCAGGTCGACTCATATAATAATAATATCTGTGGCTCGACTTGACAGACGGATGCCAAAATTTTTCTCTACCAAATTTATTACAAAATATAAAATTTCAACCATCTAAATAGTGCAGATATATATATACAATGAAACCAAGAAAAAAAAAACATAATACAATAACATTATCAAAATTATGACCGATTTATAAACTGAATTACAAAATATGAGAAAAATGAAAACTACGTCATGTTGACGAGAGCTGCCGCTGCAAGACGTGCACGCCCACCATCTCCGGCCTCGTCGCCCAGCTCCGCCTCGCCGCCGCCGGAAACCAGCCCCACCGTGAGTGCTGTGACACCGGCTGTGGCAGTTGCGTCGAGCTCGAGCGACGAGTACTTCTCTCCGCCGACGACACCACCACCTGCGCGTCGACGGGGAGGACGCCGGCCGCCGGACCGCTTAGGACCTCGAGGCTTACCGGTCTCTGATAGGGTCCCAGCACCCGGCGGAAGTGTGCAGCGCATGAGATGGACACAATCCATAAACGAAAATGTCATGCGCGCATACTTTGGGGCTACAGAGGGAGGAAACAACCTGACCGCATACCGTGTCCGGATGCTCTCTTTGTTTCAGGTGCTTGAGCCAGCCGTCAACGTTTCGGCCCAACGACTTTCGGATCAGGTGCGGGTCATCCAGCGTAATCGTATGTTGGATGATACTGTACTTGATCGCCTCCGAACGGAAATGGGTAACCGTGTCACTGCCCCAACGTCGCAGGCTGTGGTGCTACCACAGTCCAACCACGCTGATGAGGAGAGTAGTGACAGGGTTACAAACGTAAGTACCCAGTGCAATGAGGAATTGAGGAGTGCTTTGGAGTGTGCTATTCGGGAGTATCGCAACATGCCACCCGAACTTAGGCCACGATTACCTCGTTTGCCCATGCATAACAAGAATAGGGCGCTGGTGGCTGTTCTGGATTCGCAGTTGTCAAACTATTTTGATGACTGCGAAGACCTCACTGATACACATTCGATTATGTACTGCGCGGCTGTAGCGGCATGTCGTGTAGCTCATGTCAAATTTGCAGATGACAGAGCTACACGACCGAAACCAGCCGTACCGGCTTGGCAGTGCAGGATCGAGCGTCGTATTGGTGGGGCCAGAGCACTCATCGGCAAACTAATGAGTGATGCGCTTTGTGAGACGGGCGTTTTCGGGGACTGATGTCAGCCCCCGGGACTATATATCCCATGTCACAGAGCGCATCGACTTCCTGAAACAAAAAGTGTATGCATGGGCAAACCGTATTCGTAGGTACAGGCGGAGAGTGGAGCGATACACCCAGAATCGCACATTCCAAAGTAATGAAAGGTGGGTTTATCGGGCTTGGGAGCGACCCAACCAAGGTGTGACTGATACGCACCTGCCGGATGATGACGCTATGTCTTCATTCTGGCGCAGCATCTGGTCGGTGCCTGTCAGTCACACCGAAGGTGAATGGACTCGGGAGGTCGAACGAGCGTGTGATCCAATACAAGAAATGGGGGCTATCACGATCAGCCCCCAAGATGTAGCCCGTGCAGTCCGTCCGTTGCCGAACTGGAAATCTCCAGGACCGGACGGACTGCACAACTTTTGGATCAAGTGGCTACAAAGGTCACACGCTCGTTTGGCATCTCAGTACCAGGCAGCCTTAGAGTCTGGTTCGCTACCCAAGTTCCTTACGACAGGTATAACCCACCTGCTCCACAAGTCTGGTAGCACCGCGGAACCCAAAAATTATAGACCAATTACATGTTTACCAACGGTCTATAAGGTTCTTACATCCATTTTGAGAGTAAAAATTAATAAACATGTTGACAATAACTCCATCATGTCGGTCTCTCAGAATGGATGTAGGAACGGGTCCCGCGGTACTAAGGAGCTACTCCTTATTGATATGGCCATTAGCCAACAGGTTCGGCGTTCCCGAAAGGATCTGTCGACATGTTGGATAGATTATAAGAAGGCCTATGACTCGGTGCCGCATACATGGCTCATGAGGGTGCTCGAATTGTATAAAATAGATACAACTCTACGCACCTTCCTGATGTCGTGTATGAGGCAATGGAGCACAGTCCTTCGCTATCCAGGATGTCGAAATATCCAGAGGAATAGCGAACCTGTAAGGATCGAGCGAGGTATATTCCAGGGCGATAGTTTGAGTCCACTTTGGTTTTGCCTAGCCTTGAATCCTCTAAGCATGAGGCTGGAGAATTCAGGGCTAGGCTATCGGTTGAAGAGAGGTGGTCAGGTTATATCTCACCTCCTTTACATGGATGACTTGAAGCTTTTTGCCCCCAGCAATCTTCAGCTGATGGAGCTACTAAAGGTAACTGAAACTTTTAGTAGCGCCATCAGGATGGAGTTTGGTGTGGACAAATGTGCGGTCATGCATGTAAAGCGAGGGGAGATTGTGGAATCCGTAGGAATTCAACTTGCGGATTCCATAAACCTGAGATCCCTCTCTCCAAACGAAACCTATAAGTATTTGGGTATGTCGGAAGCGTTAGGTATCCGTACTATAGACATGAAGCAATCGTTGAGGGAACGCTTCTTTGGCCGCCTGAAGAAGGTATTCAATAGCCTTCTTTCGGGCGGAAACAAGGTGCGCGCCTTCAACGGTTGGGTCATGCCGGTGCTGATGTACTCTTTCGGCATACTCAAATGGACTCAAACGGAACTTGACGCCCTGGATAGGCGGGTCCGTACACTGCTGACTGCATATCGAATGCATCACCCACGATCGTCAGTCATGAGATTGTATATCCCGCGGAAGTGTGGAGGCCGAGGCTTTTTAAATGCCAAAAATCTCCACAACCGCGAGATATGCAATCTCAGAGAATATTTTCTAAACACCGACGTGGGTATTCATCGAGATGTAGTAGCAGTGGACAAGGGACTCACCCCGATCTCCTTGGCGAATGAGAACTGGCGCAAGCCTGTAGTGCTTGACACTAACGACCGCAAGGAGGTATGGCAGAGTAAGGAGCTTCACGGACGCTTTTTCCGGGCCCTACATGGGTCCGAAGTAGATCAATCAGCGTCCGTAGCCTGGCTGCGATTCGGTGACCTCTTTGGGGAAACCGAAGGTTTCGTCTGTGCAATTATGGACGAAGTTATCATGACGAATAACTACCGGAGATTTATTGTAAAGGATGGCACGGTTGACATCTGTCGGGCATGTCACCGTCCGGGTGAATCGATCCGCCACATTATCTCTGGTTGTTCTCGTCTAGCTAACGAAGAGTACTTGCATAGGCACCACCTTGTAGCCAGGATTATCCATCAGCAACTTGCTCTGAAATACACTCTTGTGGCGTCGGAGGTGCCGTACTACAGGTATGTGCCCGACCCAGTTCTCGAGAATGGCAATATCACATTGTACTGGGATCGGTCCATCATCACTGACAGAACTATTATCGCTAATAAGCCTGATATAGTGGTGGTGGACCGAATCGAGAGGCGTGCAATGATTGTTGACATAACTGTCCCGCATGACGGGAACCTCGTGAAAGCCGAGAAAGATAAGCAAATCAAGTATCTTGACTTGGCTCGCGAGGTTGTCGACATGTGGGATGTGGACTCAGCGATCATTGTACCGATAGTCGTGTCAGCCCATGGCTTAATAGCCACGAGCCTCGACCAACACCTTAGGAGGCTCTCGTTAGGCGGCTGGGTCAAGGGCCTGATCCAGAAAGCAGTACTGCTGGACACGGCTCGTATTGTTAGGAGGTTCCTCTCTCTGGAGCCCTGACCGCCGGTAGCTTGGACCCTGTTCCCGATACCGGTGGGCCTCTATTTTTTATATTTTTAAATGTTTTTCTTTTTTGTGTGTTTTGTAAAAATATTTAAAAATGTAATAAATAAGAAAAAAGTTAAATAAAAGAAATAATAATAATGTCTACATATATATTTAATAAAACAACAAGAAGAAAACATAAACTATAATTAAAATGAACAACATACAATAAACCAGTATGACAAGCTGAGAAGAAAATGCTGACACGAAGCCAGGCCCGAGCCAAAAACACACGCCCAACATCTTCGGGTTCGTCGCTCAGCTCCGCCTCGCAGCCGCCGGGATCCCCTACAACCGTGAGTCAAGCGATCCTGGACGCTGCAGTTGCGTCGAGCTCGAGCGACGAATACTTCTCTCCGCCGACGACACCACCACCTACGCGTCGACGGGGAGGACGCCGGCCACCGGACAGCCTAGGACCTCGAGGCCCATCGGTCTCTGACAGGGTCCCCGCTCCCGGTGGAAGTGTGCAGCGCATGCGATGGACGCAATCGATTAACGAAAACGTCATGCGCGCATACTTTGGGGCTACAGAGGGGGGAAGTAACCTGACTGCGTACCGTGGTCGGATGCTCTCTCTGTTTCAGGTGCTTGAGCCAGCTGTCAACGTGTCGGCCCAACGTCTATCGGATCAGGTGCGGGTCATCCAACGTAACCGTATGCTGGATGACGCCGTACTTGATAGACTGCGTGAGGAATCACAGAGTAGCCGTGTCTCACCTGTCTTGCCACCGGCCGCGGTGCAACTGCAACCCAGTGTTTCACCGCGACCCGACCATGTTGGCGAGGACGACGACGACGGGGCTATATCTGTGAGTACCCAATGCAATGCGCGTTTGAGGAGCGCTTTGGAATGTGCATTCAGCGAGTATCGCTCCACACCGCCTGAGCTTAGACCTCGACTACCTCGTTTGCCCATGCATAAGAAAAATAGGGCGCTGGTGTGTGCTCTAGATTCGCAGCTATCAAATGTTTTTGATAGCAGCAAAGACCTTGCCGACACCCACTCGATCTTGTACTGTGCGGCTGCAGCAGCATGTCGTGTAGCTAATGTCAAGTTTCCCAAAACTGACAGAGCTACACGACCAGCTATACCAGCTTGGCAGTGCAGGATTGAGCGTCGTATAGGTGAGGCTAGAGCACTCATCGGCAAGCTTATCTGCTTCAGGGAGGGCAACACTCGCCCTAGAGTGATGCGCTTTGTGAGGCGGGCGTTCTCAGGGACTGATATCAGTTCTCGAGATTATATGTCCCGCGTCACAGAGCGTATCGACTTCCTGAAGCAGAAGATCTATGCATGGGCAAACCGTATTCGTCGGTACAAGCGGCGAGTGGAGCGATACACCCAGAATCGCACATTCCAGAGCAACGAAAGGTGGGTTTATAGGGCTTGGGAGCAACCCAACCAAGGTGTGACTGATACGCGCCTACCGGATAACGACGCCATGTGTTCGTTCTGGCGCGATATCTGGTCGGTGCCTGTCAGTCACACCGAGGGTGACTGGACTCGGGAGGTCGAACGGGCGTGCGATCCGATACCACAAATGGGGGCAATTACCATCAGCCCCCAAGATGTGGCTAGTGCAGTCCGTCCGTTGCCTAACTGGAAATCTCCAGGGCCAGACAGACTGCACAACTTTTGGATTAAATGGTTCCAAAGATCGCACGCTCGTTTGGCAACTCAGTTCCAGTCTGCCTTAGAGTCAGGATCACTGCCCCAGTTCCTAACGACAGGAATGACCCACCTGCTCCACAAATCAGGTAGTACTGCGGATCCTAAAAATTATAGACCGATAACGTGCTTACCGACGGTCTATAAAGTTCTTACATCCATTCTGAGAGCGAAAATTAATCAACATATTGACAATAACGCCATCATGTCTGCTTCTCAGAATGGATGTAGGAACGGGTCCCGCGGTACTAAGGAGCTGCTCCTCATAGACATTGCTATTAGCCAACAGGTTCGCCGTTCCCGCAAGGATCTGGCGACATGTTGGATAGATTACAAGAAGGCCTATGACTCAGTGCCACATACATGGCTCATGAGGGTGCTGGAGTTGTATAAAATTGATGCAACTCTGCGCGCCTTCCTGACGTCATGTATAGGGCAGTGGAGGACGGTCCTTCACTATCCAGGATGTCGACAGATTCAGGAAAACAGCGAACCTATAAGGATCGAGCGCGGAATATTTCAGGGCGCCAGTCTGAGTCCTCTGTGGTTTTGTTTAGCCCTGAACCCTCTCAGTACACTGCTGGAGGGTTCAGGTCTGGGCTATCGGTTGAGGAGAGATGGTCAGGTCATATCACACCTCCTTTACATGGATGATCTGAAGCTCTTTGCCCCCAACAACTTGCAACTGATGAAGCTACTGAAGGTAACAGAAACCTTCTGTGACGCCATCCGTATGGAATTTGGTGTGGACAAATGTGCAGTTATGCATGTAAAGCGAGGGGAGATTATGGAATCCGTGGGAATACAACTCTCGGATTCCATACAGCTTCGATCCCTTTCCTCAACCGAAACTTACAAGTATTTGGGTATGTCGGAAGCACTAGGCATCAATGCTACTGACGTGAAACAGTCGTTGAAGGAGCGCTTCTTTGGCCGCCTGAAAAGAGTACTAAATAGTCTTTTATCGGGCGGTGACAAGGTCGCCTTCAACGGCTGGGTCATGCCGGTATTGATGTATTCTTTCGGCATACTCAAATGGACTCAGACTGAACTTGACGCCCTGGATAGGAGGATCCGCACGCTGCTTACCGCAAATCGTATGCATCACCCACGTTCATCGGTTATGAGACTGTATATCCCTCGGAAGTGCGGGGGTCGTGGCTTTTTAAATGCTAAGACCCTACACAACCGCGAGGTATGCAGTCTTAGGGAATACTTCCAGGCCGCTGACGTGGGTATGCATCGAGATGTGGTAGCGGTGGACAAGGGACTCACCCCGCTCTCCTTGGCTAACGAGAACTGGCGCAAACCTATAGTATTAGATACTAATGACCGCAGGGAGGTATGGCAGAGCAAGGAGCTTCACGGACGCTTCTTTCGGGTCCTACATGGGCCCGATGTAGATCTTTTAGCGTCCGTGGCCTGGCTGCGATTTGGTGACCTTTTCGGGGAAACCGAAGGTTTTGTCTTTGCGATTATGGACGAAGTTATGATGACGAACAACTACCGGAAATACATTGTGAAGGACGGCACGGTTGACATCTGTCGGGCATGTCACCGGCCGGGTGAATCAATCCGTCACATTATCTCCGGTTGTTCTAGTCTGGCTAACGGAGACTATTTGCATAGACACAACCTTGTAGCCAGGATAATCCATCAGCAACTTGCTCTTAAATACAATCTTGTGAAGTCGGAAGTGCCTTACTATAAGTATGTGCCCAACCCAGTTCTCGAAAATGGCAATGTCACGTTGTATTGGGATCGGTCTATCATCACTGACAGGACTCTTGTTGCCAATAAGCCTGACATAGTGGTGATAGACCGACTTGATCGTCACGCAATGATTGTTGATATAGCGGTCCCACATGACGAGAACCTCGTGAAGGCTGAGCGAGATAAGAAAAGCAAGTATCTTGATCTGGCTCGCGAGGTTGTCGACATGTGGGACGTGAATACAGCGATCATTGTGCCGATAGTCGTTACGGCCAATGGCATAATAGCCAAGAGCCTCGACCAACACCTTAGGAGGCTCTCGTTGGGCAGCTGGATCAAGGGCTTGATCCAGAAAGCGGTACTCCTGGACACGGCGCGTATCGTTAGGAGGTTCCTCTCTCAGGAGCCCTGACCACCGGTAGCTTGGACCCTGTTCCCGATACCGGTGGGCTACTATTTTTGTATTTTTAAATGTTTTTTTATTTTCTTTTTTTTATAGAATAATATTTAAAAATTTAAAAATATGTATATAAAACGAATAAATGGAATAATAATAATATAGGGCTTGGGAGCAACCCAACCAAGGTGTGACTGATACGCGCCTACCGGATAATGACGCCATGTCTTCGTTCTGGCGCGATATCTGGTCGGTGCCTGTCAGTCACACCGAGGATGACTGGACTCGGGAGGTCGAACGAGCGTGCGATCCGATACCACAAATGGAGGCAATTACCATCAGCCCCCAAGATGTGGCTCGTGCAGTCCGCCCGTTGCCTAACTGGAAATCTCCTGGGCCGGACGGACTGCACAACTTTTGGATTAAATGGTTCCAAAGGTCGCACGCTCGTTTGGCAACTCAGTTCCAGTCTGCCTTAGAGTCAGGATCGCTACCTCAGTTTCTAACGACAGGAATAACCCACCTGCTCCACAAATCAGGTAGTACTGCGGTTCCTAAAAATTATAGACCGATAACGTGCTTACCGACGGTCTATAAAGTCCTTACATCCATTCTGGGAGCGAAAATTAATCAACATATTGACAATAACGCCATCATGTCTGCTTCTCAGAGTGGATGTAGGAACGGGTCTCGCGGTACTAAGGAGCTGCTCCTCATAGACATTGCCATTAGCCAACAGGTTCGCCGTTCCCGCAAGGATCTGGCGACATGTTGGATAGATTACAAGAAGGCTTATGACTCAGTGCCACATACATGGCTTATGAGGGTGTTGGAGTTGTATAAAATTGATGCAACTCTGCGCGCCTTCCTGACGTCATTTATGGGGCAGTGGAGGACGGTCCTTCACTATCCAGGATGTCGACAGATTCAGGAAAACAGCGAACCTATAAGGATCGAGCGCGGAATATTTCAGGGCGACAGTCTGAGTCCTCTGTGGTTTTGTTTAGCCCTGAACCCTCTCAGTTCACTGCTGGAGGGTTCAGGTCTGGGCTATCGGTTGAGAAGAGGTGGTCAGGTCATATCACACCTCCTTTACATGGATGATCTGAAGCTCTTTGCCCCCAACAACTTGCAACTGATGAAGCTACTGAAGGTAACAGAAACCTTCAGTGACGCCATCCGTATGGAATTTGGTGTGGACAAATGTGCAGTCATGCATGTAAAGCGAGGGGAGATTATGGAATCCGTGGGAATACAACTCTCGGATTCCATACAGCTTCGATCCCTTTCCTCAACCGAAACTTACAAGTATTTGGGTATGTCGGAAGCACTAGGCATCAATGCTACTGACGTGAAACAGTCGTTGAAGGAGCGCTTCTTTGGCCGCCTGAAAAGAGTACTAAATAGTCTTTTATCGGGCGGTAACAAGGTGCGCGCCTTCAACGGCTGGGTCATGCCGGTATTGATGTATTCTTTCGGCATACTCAAATGGACTCAGACTGAACTTGACGCCCTGGATAGGAGGATCCGCACGCTGCTTACCGCAAATCGTATGCATCACCCACGTTCATCGGTTATGAGACTGTATATCCCTCGGAAGTGCGGGGGTCGTGGCTTTTTAAATGCTAAGACCCTACACAACCGCGAGGTATGCAGTCTTAGGGAATACTTCCAGGCCGCTGACGTGGGTATGCATCGAGATGTCGTAGCGGTGGACAAGGGCCTTACCCCGCTCTCCTTGGCTAACGAGAACTGGCGCAAACCTATAGTATTAGATACTAATGACCGCAGGGAGGTATGGCAGAGCAAGGAGCTTCACGGACGCTTCTACCGGGTCCTACATGGGCCCGATGTAGATATTTTAGCGTCCGTGGCCTGGCTGCGATTTGGTGACCTGTTCGGGGAAACCGAAGGTTTTGTCTTTGCGATTATGGACGAAGTTATGATGACGAACAACTACCGGAAATACATTGTGAAGGACGGCACGGTTGACATCTGTCGGGCATGTCACCGGCCGGGTGAATCAATTCGTCACATTATCTCCGGTTGTTCTAGTCTGGCTAACGGAGACTATTTGCATAGACACAACCTTGTAGCCAGGATTATCCATCAGCAACTTGCTCTTAAATACAATCTTGTGGAGTCGGAAGTGCCTTACTATAAGTATGTGCCCGACCCAGTTCTCGAAAATGGCAATGTAACGTTGTATTGGGATCGGTCTATCATCACTGACAGGACTATTGTTGCCAATAAGCCTGACATAGTGGTGATGGACCGACTAGAGCGTCGCGCAATGATTGTTGATATAGCGGTCCCACATGATGAGAACCTCGTGAAGGCTGAGAGAGATAAGAAAAGCAAGTATCTTGATCTGGCTCGCGAGGTTGTCGACATGTGGGACGTGAATACAGCTATCATTGTGCCGATAGTCGTTACGGCCAATGGCATAATAGCTAAGAGCCTCGACGAACATCTGAGGAGGCTCTCGTTAGGCAGCTGGATCAAGGGCTTGATCCAGAAAGCGGTACTTCTGGACACGGCGCGTATCGTTAGGAGGTTCCTCTCTCAGGAGCCCTGACCACCGGTAGCTTGGACCCTGTTCCCGATACCGGTGGGCTACTATTTTTGTATTTTTAAATGTTTTTTTATTTAATTTTTTGTAGAATAATATTTAACAATGTAAAAATATGTAATATAAAATGAATAAATGAAATGATAATAATAATATATTTATTTACATAAGAAAAAAGAATACAATTCAGTGAAGTCCCTGACTCCTGTGCTAGGTGATTAACCTGTGTTACAGGAGCCAGTGCCCCCTCCCGGTAACAAATACAGTTCAATCTTATGCAATAAATATCAAAATGAAATTAAAACCAAAGTTGGAAAGACACAGAAAAACAAAAAGGTTTGTTAGTAATAAACTGTAATGGTGTGTGAGCGTGTGTTGTGTATGTGTGGAGTGTACCTACATCAATTGTATGTACTGAGGAAAGGATTGGTGTCACAAAAGCGTTATTAAAATCTGCTCAGTTTCTTTGTATCTGAGAGACATTAGCCATGACTTAAGGTTCTGTTTGACACTATGCGCAGTGAGTTTGTATATTGCTAGAATCTTGTTTATTCGGTTGTAAATGTGGGAGCTTTGGGCAACATAGTGTCGTCGTGCTAGTGCAGAACGACATTGAACAGATGGACATACAGGAAAGCCTATTCGTCGACTAGTGATGTTACTGTCTAATGGCATCTTGGAATGACGACGCAAGACAGTGCGGAGAATGTATAGCTGTCTCACCGTTAGTACCTTGGCATCGGAGTAGAGCTGGGCTGTGGGGTAGTCTCTTTTCCGGAAATACATCACTTTGAGTACGGCCCGCTGAGCCCGCTCCACCCTAAGCATCACGGTTTTAAAAGTCCCACCCCACACAGGAATGCAGTAACTTACTATAGACTCACACAGGGAACGATACACAAGAGAAGCCGTTTTAATGTCAGCCGAGTGTCTGAGCTCCTTAAATAAATACATAAGTTTACGAAGCCGGGAGCACAGAGAATCTGTGTGAACACGCCAATCCAGCCTTTCGTCGATATGAATACCTAAGTATTTAATGCTTGGGACCATAGTCAGACACGTACAGTTGCAAGATGCTGCATCGTGACAAATATGTGCAATTACTGTTTTAGAATTTGAAGGTGGTTTAGGTGCGTTTGGCGGTAGATACTGAATTACTTTGGTCTTGGATATATTGAGCGTCAGTAGGTTAGTGGAAAGCCAGTTCATAACAGTTCGCAAAGCAAGTTCAGTTCTATGCTTAGCTTTGTCCCAGTCCTTATCGTATATCAACAGTGCTGTATCATCTGCATGGGTAAAAATGTCACATTGAATGAGCGGTAATTGACAGAGATCGTTAATATATATTTGAAATAGCGTGGGTCCCAAAATACTTCCTTGAGGTATGCCGTAAACGATAAACTCTTCGTCACTAAATATGGAATCAATCCTAACACTTTGACTACGCCCACTGAGGTAATCCTTGAAAATATTTAGGGCCACACCTCGTATTCCCATGTGCTCCATTTTGGCCAAAAGTCTGGGAATGGAAACTATATCAAAAGCCTTGGTAAAATCTAGGAAGACACCATAGCATTTAAGGCGTTTGTCCAGCTTGTCGACCAAGGTGTTTGATAAATCAGAGACAGCGTCTTCCGTGGAGACTCCTGAGCGAATATGCAGCTAACATTAGCATGGCTAATTCTATACGAATTCGTTTTAAGTAGCCTCTTCGGACTTACTTTACTTGGTTTTTGTGGTCATGCCTGGTTTTTAGAGGTTTTATAAATATGTATGACAGTGCAGGAAGCGATGGCCGGAATCACTTAAAGGCTATCCTGGGACTTTATATTTTTGACCGACTTGAAATGAGGTTAGTATCTTTTTCATCAGGTATTTTAACATAGTAATTTCACCGACTGTTTCCAAATGTCGAGGCCGATTTACATAATTATATATCAATAAAATAATGTCACGATAAACAGTCGCTGTTAATGCAGTGGTGGCGCAGTGGTAACGGCCCCGACTTACGTGTCTTAGATCGTTAGTTCAAACCCCAGGCAGGTGAGGAATCCTAGAACCCAAAAATTCGAAGGCATGTGACATTCACCAACCCGCACTGGGTACGCTTGGTGGATTAAGGCAAATTACCTCTCTCACAGAGAGGATGCCTAGTGTCCCAGCAGTAAGAACATACAAGGCTGATGATGAAACAATCGCTGTGTCCCATGGTATATTGTAAGTATATACTTACATTTGTCACCAATTGTAAATAAATAAATAAATAAAAATAAAATAGTATGTAAATAGTAGTAATTGTATCTAAACAAGCAGATCCTATTATTATGTTCATGTTCGTTTAAAAGAAAAAGCTTGCGAGCTAGTCGCATACCATTTTAATACTATTTATTTATATACAATGCTTTCCCTAATAGACCGATAGCGCTAGGTTTTGAGGTTTCAAAAATATTAAAGTTGTTTGTTTTTCGCATATAGTTGCCGGACCATTTGCCCAACCTAATACCTTAGTTTGTGTCATCCTAGGTATTTGCATAGGTAGAAATTTAGCTGTTTGTCTTTTCGACCAGTATCGGACGAAAAGAAAATTAGAGATGAAAATTTTACTTTCATGATAATAACGAAGTAGTAACTGATGTACATAGGCATTTTGTGTCATCTCTGTCCACGAGAATCCTAATACTTAACCAGTACCTAACACGTAGCCAACTAGCTCTAAAAGAATATTACAGTCGGTTAAAAAGGTATTACGCGTTTTAGAGTACTGATATCTGTTGTTTAAAATGTTTTGTGTCGAATTCATCCACGACTTTTAAAGATATTTCATTTTTTTACTACAACACCCTGTAAAATCCACAATGGTGTGACAAAACACTATTCATAATTTGTGTCGTTTTTATCCACGAAATCGTATTATTAAAAAAAAAAAAACTAGACTTCTTCGCACGAAGGGCGAGCGCGGGGATAAGCGCAGTCACAAGCGGTGCGGGTGCCGGCAAGCCATGCGCGCGTCGCGTTTATTTGTTTACATTCGGTCTTTGCAAGTTGCAACAAAAAAGTGCTTGCGTTATTTATAATGTATTTGATTGATTAAGGCCCACTTGCATGAAAAACTTAACTCTGAATTAGTTGCTAACATGTGATGAAATTGACAAAGGTTAAATTGACAATATTGTATAACAAACTGTCAATTTAACCTAGTCTTACCCTGAGTTTCCCACCTTAAAATTATCGGAGAATTAATGTGACAAATTGTCAAACACGCGTTATCTTCTGTGATTGGCTGTTGAAAATTCATTCAACCAATCACAGCAGATAACGCGTGCTTGACAATTTGTCACATTAATTCTCCGATAATTTTAAGGTGGGAAACTGAGGGTTAGCAACTGAGTTAAGTTTTTTGCGCTAGTGGGCCTTAAAAGTTAGTTATGTATGAAGCTGTGAAAGACTAAAATGGAGATTGAATTTAATAAATGTGGTCTGTCGACACCCAATATGAATAACATAGTAACTCAACATTGCATAGTATTCAACACAGCTATTTTCTTTTTTTGTAAAGTTTATTGTTTATTTGCTTTATATTAGGTTTCATGATACTAATTTTAATTGCTCTTTCAGTTTTGATAAAACCACTGCAAGTATAATTTTCGCAATGTTACAATTTACAGATATTTAGCATTTTTAATATGAAAAACATTGTAACTATGGTTACAATAGAGTCTTGAAAACATTTGAAAGATTTTTTCTGTGAATATTATTGTACGATTACGAAATATACCGACAAAAAAAAACTTTGTTAAATATTATTGTAAGCAACAATTACAACGTGTGTCAATGTTAGATTTAGATAAAAAGACATGTAAAGTACTATGGAAGAGCTAATAAAACTCTTCTTTGTTTTTTTAATAATTATTATAATTCAATTAATATTCACAACGCTTTGGGCTCTGGTGGACACAGGTAAAATTATCTATGCCCGTGTCTACCGTTCGCACAGCGGCGATCAGGAGACAAGCAGGCTCACAGATTACCTCAGTTAAGCGGCTGATGCGGCACAGTAGTGGTACCCTTCCGCCCAATTAGTGATCCCGGGGGACTTTAATGCTCACCATCAGCAGTAACGTGGTTCTTCCCATACCAGTGCAGTAATCATGCTGGATGGGAAATGCATAAGCTTTCGTTAGCGGTAATCCGCCAGCTGGTTCAGGGGGCAACAGCGCGGGGGAGTCCAACACCTCACTCCCCCCCCAACCCGAGGTCGTGGCCCGCATGGGCGGGCCTGCACTAGCCGGGGGTTGCGGAAGTATCGTTGTTCCCGCGATCCCCGGTGTAGGTGTGAGATGGAACACCGGGGTGGTTTTTAGTCAGTAGGAGTCTGACAGACCCCTCCGCCCCCCCCAGGGTGGTGGACATCCATTGAGGATTTTACACCCCGAAAAAAAAAAAAGGGGGCAACAGCAACGGGGGAAGTTGATTCGCACACGGCCAATTGCTTGGACCTTCTGCTGACAATAGATCCAGGCCGATACTCGGTGTCGATAACTTCACCTTGGGAATGCGAGTGACGTATGTCAGAAAAAAAAGGCCTTCAACAGTGCTGCCAAGTCCTGCAAGAAGGTGTTGCAAAGGGCTCGGTTCGACCACATTGGCCGAATAGGGACATAACTTGCTTCTTACCCAGAAGATAGTAAAGCGTTTCGGTCCCTGGGTAATTCGGTTCAGTCGAAATTCTGCCATCCCTCACTACCACCACTGCTGAAACCCGACAGGTCGCTGGCCCGCTTCGTTAAGGAGAAGGCAAACTTTTTTGCCTCTTTTTGCATAATCTTCGCGTTCTGGTGATGCGCGGATGTATTCTTTCTCCTGGTGGATGTGAGACATATACGTCGGACATTCACATCCATAAAAAGGATGTTCGTAGCAACCTCGACTTGAACAAAGCTAGTGATCCCGACGGGATGGAACGGGATACTTACACTTGCCCTTAAAACTTGTGCGCCCGAACTGTCTCCGATTTTGACACGTCTATCCTTTCGTGTGAAACTGTGAAAGAGTCGAATGCTTGGAAGTAAGCAAACGTACAGCCCGTGTCTAAGAAGAAAAGTTGAGCTGACCCTGCCAATTATAGACCCATATCTTCGTGTGCTTAATATTAAGCTCCTGGTATACCTAGAAGCTAATGACATCCTGAAGTGATTGCCAATACGGTTCTACAGGGGATCTAGCTTATGCCGTTCACATCTGCAGTAAGGCCATCGAGAGGCGCGGGGGGGTGCTTGTCCTTCGATAACTCGAATGGTTTCGATAGGGTCTGGCACGGAAGCCTTATTAGTAAGCTTCCTTCATTCGGTCTGCCTGGTGATGGTATGCGTGATTGGATTGCAGATTTCTTGTGGGATCGGTTCATTCCAGTCGTTATCGATGGGTTCTCGTCTGACCAATTGGATATTTATACCGGGGTCCGCTGCACATAAAATATCTGCTTGAAACTTGGGTATGCAGACGACAGCACTGTTGCTGAGAGGTACTGTTCCATCCTTGTCCTTCGTGAGGCTGTGATGGAGCGTTTGAGCTTATCCTTGAAGCCAGTCTCCAAATGGGGCGATGCCAATTTGGTTCTTTGCTGCTAAAACTCAGGCGTGTTTTTCTCTGTTAAAATGCGCCAATTCTACTCAGCTCTTTCCTTCCGAGGTGTAAACGTGCCGATAATGGACCATCTTGTGCTTCTTGGCGTTACTTTTAACACGATCCTCAATTTTGATCCATACATTGAGGCAAAGGCTCAACTGGCTGCCATAAAATTGGGGATCCCCACAAAAGTGAGACGGTTCTTCACGCCAGAACAATTGCTCAAGTTGTGTCAAGCTCGTCAAGCGCTAGTTAGATGATGCATGGAGTACTGTTATCATTTCTGGGCCGGATCTGCCAAAAACCAGCTTCATGCACTTAAGTTGATCAAAAAACGGACCAAGAAGATCGGCAATGAGACACTGGTCGAATATTAGCTCCAGAGCCTTAAACAACGTCGCCGAGTTGCGACCTTGTCGGTTTTAATCGGTTAAATTTCGGGAAGTGTGCGATGGAAATGTACGATCTAATTCCACCTAGCCCGTTCCATAATCGGACTATAAGACGTACGACGATGTGCCACTGGTACATGGTGGACATCCCACCCATACACACTAAACATTTTGGGAATACGTAGATTGTACGTACAGCTAAAGAGTGGCATTCCCTGCCGGAGTTTGTGTTGCTCGATAGAATAGAATAGAATACTCTTTATTATGTACACCATATAAGTTACAGAAAGTATAGATGAAGAAAAAATTACACTGGGTGACACAATGGGCGGCCTTATCGCTAAAAGCGATCTTTTCAAGACAACCTTTGGATGGATTTTAAAAAAGAAAGGAAAGAAAGTACTGTAGGTAGTCTATTGGTGTGATAGCTAGTTAGGAGTGTTTAAGTCAAGAGTGAATAGGTAACTTTTAGGCAAGCGTGTTTAATCGTCGACCACGACATCGCTTACCATCAGGTGAGGAAGTGGTCTAGCGCAAGCCTACCAAATATAAATGAAATGCATTCCCCCTATTGCAAAGCTTACCATGCAGTGGATTGTAGTAGATCCTAGAGCAGTGATGGCCCAGTGGTAACGGACACAATTTACAAGTATGGTCAAACCCAGGCAAGTGCTTTAATTTGTGTAAATTATTTCATCACTATTGCTCTCAAAACACTGAAGTAAAAATGCATTGCATTGCAATGCAAATCTAAGACATGTAACTTCCATTAAACCACATTGGTCCCACGTGGTGGATTTCGGCCCATTACCTCTTACAGAGAGGAGGCCTAAACGCACAATAGACCAAATGGGAGTGTAAGTTCAGAAAAGGTGGTCCATCTATCCTGTCCTATCCTAACGCTTACGACGCCTATCGTTTGCAATTAATTCGACACATTTTTTTGTATTATTCTCCTTACCCACATATCTGTAATATTGAATGAGTCTAAAAACATGTTTATTACATTCCTACTCTTAGTTTTTCTCCAAGACCATTTATGCTGATACTACTATATTCAAACGATGTACTAAAAACCTATGCCCGATGTCAACACTGCATCTTTCTTTACAATGATAACATTTAAATTAACTGTTTAGATTTAAGAAGAAAAGCATTGTAACTTAAAATTACAATATAGTAAAATATAAATAGAGCAAAATTTAAAATGTATTACATTGTATGTCAATTTAAATAACTTTAAAACAAAGAAATCCTTGTTACCAAAACTTTTGTTTAGGTATTGGAACTTGATCGACAAGTATACTTCAGTAGAAACATTGTTCATTTTTAATTACAATGAAATTATTCCATTTTACAAAAGTAATTCTTATCCTTTATTTCTGCCTCTTAAATACGGTTAAGAGGCAGAAATAAAGGTTTGTCCTTGCTGATTTTATATGACATAAAGTTGTACCAATGTGTAACTAAAGTTATAATGTTATTCAAATTGGGTGTTGATATGTGGATACTGGACGTTACATACAGTGATTGTCCTTTGTGAAAGGGGATTATTAAAGTTCATAGAATCAAGCATTGTAAGGAATGACGGAAAAGCAGACTGTTTTAAGGACCGTGCTGAAATAAAACTACACCAATAAACACTATCAACACACAACAAAAATATCTAGTATTTTTTTTATTTCGTGTATTATTTGTCTTACTGACTGTAGTTACAATCGGCCAAAGCTATATCTGATCACCGTAAGGACTATTTTAGATTGCAGGGCTCGCCCGCTAAATTAACGCCGACATACTCATCAACCAACATTATCGCAGCATCGGGTGACTGTTTCTCTAGTACCTGTCAGCCCCTTGTTTTTGTAATTAAAAAAAGACGGCAAAAAATCAAACAAGTCATTCGGCTATGGTCGACGCAAAAAGGGCGGTACCTAGTACACTACCTAACCGAAGCGGGGCGCGGGATATCGAGATGCAGTATAACGAAAAGGCGGTAGGTAGGTAGGTGTCGGCATACCTACCAACCTACCGCTTTCAGGTTTAAATTCGAAGCGAATCGAAGCGTCAATCTAAAATAATATTGACCACATTGACCGTCTTCTAAGCATTGACCATTGACATTCGTAGGTAATGAGATTGCAGACGCGGTGTGTACAAAATTAGCACATCATTATTTTTATCTCTATAGGTTACACATTTGTTCATTACGTAGCGAAGATAAGAGTCAATCAATACTCAATATGATAGGTATGTTATTTATTTATGAACGCTTCGCATCTAAGAAGAAATTGTACCGAACGAACGAGTTTGCGTGCGTTTGCCGCCGCCGCGTCCGCCCGCTTCGACCGCAACCATTTTTTTTGTGTTTTATTCATTTTAATACTTATCGTGAATGAAAATGACACAAATTTACAATGTCGATTTTTCATGCATTTATGATATTAAATAAGTGAACTCTAATGATTGTAATATTTTTTTGAAGCGTTTGTAGCATATAAAAACAAAATAATTAAAAATCTTAAAATTGCGTGCCCTAATTTGGCACAATTTTTTTTAATAGGCATATGTAAGTGATCTGATAAAGGAAATAGTTATTTCATAAACTGTAATTTTTTTTTGCACTATATTTTACATATTGACCCTATGTCAGTTTGCATTGGACGATTATGACACAAATTGGGTTTGCACACTCCGCAAACTATCCTAGATATGATACCATAATTATTTTAAACTTTAAATATTTTTTGCCCGTTTTGATTTGAATAAAAATTATCAACCACAAATCAGCGAATTACTGAAAATGCAAGTATCAGATGTGACACAAAACGCAATAATAACCTTCATAGGTACGACTGTATCCACAGGCAAGAAATAAGCAACTTTAGAATTTTTTAAACTTATGACATCAAAATAGCCTAGCGCTATCGGTCTATAAAGCACGTAAGAATATGAACTAATGGACTACTTATTTGTAATTCGAGTCTTATTAGATCTGTGTGTATTCAAATGTCGGTCTAATTACTATTGTTTGTTAATATTATTGTCAACAAATCACAATGCGCTGACATGTGATGTGATATCTCGTTTACTAATCAGAGACTACCAGGATATTAGTATTCAGTGGGTAATTATGGCTGGCCGAGATCCTAACCGAAATTGCAGCGCGGTTACCGAGTAGAAGGGGAGCTGGAGGCATTTTTTTTTTGCCATTTCTATTGAAGATGTGGAAGCGGAAAAAAAATTAATTTATCTTGATTATATTGCCGAAAACTTTGTTGTGGCCGAAACACATTTACGCACAAAAACCTCGATACAATTGAATGGCAAAGTAACCTCTTACCGTGATCTTCAAAAAATTTTATTATTATATTTTATTATATTATTTGTAATTCGAGTCTTATTAGATCTGTGTGTATTCAAATGTCGGTCTAATTATACTATTGTTTGTTAATATTATTGTCAACAAATCACAATGCGCTGACATGTGATGTGATATCTCGTTTACTAATCAGAGACTACCAGGATATTAGTATTCACTGGGTAATTATGGCTGGCCGAGATCCTAACCGAAATTGCAGCGTGGTTACCGAGTAGAAGGGGAGCTGGAGGCATTTTTTTTTTGCCCTTTCTATTGAAGATGTGGAAGCGGAAAAAAAGATAAGTTAATCTTGATTATATTGCCCAAAACTTTGTTGTGGCCGAAACACATTTACGCACAAAAACCTCGATACAATTGAATGGCAAAGTAACCTCTTACCGTGATCTTCAAAAAAAAATATTATTATATTTTATTATATTATTTGTAATTCGAGTCTTATTAGATCTGTGTGTATTCAAATGTCGGTCTAATTAGACTATTGTTTGTTGATATTATTGTCAACAAATCACAATGCGCTGACATGTGATGTGATATCTCGTTTACTAATCAGAGACTACCAGGATATTAGTATTCAGTGGGTAATTATGGCTGGCCGAGATCCTAACCGAAATTGCAGCGCGGTTACCGAGTAGAAGGGGAGCTGGAGGCATTTTTTTTTGACCTTTCTATTGAAGATGTGGAAGCGGAAAAAAAGATAAGTTAATCTTGATTATATTGCCGAAAACTTTGTTGTGGCCGAAACACATTTACGCACAAAAACCTCGATACAATTGAATGGCAAAGTAACCTCTTACCGTGATCTTCAAAAAATTTTGCCAGTAATACTGACCAGCGTGCATTTGTACAATTAACAACAATAACGTATCATAACAGGACGCAAAACTTCATTGTCGTATATTTTGAACTTTCATTCATTATTTTTAAGTAATCCATATTAAAATATTTTATAAAAAAATCTATACAGATTCCATCGTGATTCTCTTTCCACCCAGTTCAAATCGACAGTGACCGCTTTATGGCGTTGCTAGGAGGACGTATGACACTTTCTTTCGCAAAATGCAAAAATATATTCGATTTATTTCTCGTCAATTCTATCTGTCAAAAAAAAATATCAGGTACAATGCAGCCAGATCATGTAGCCTGGTTGCTTTAATTGGAACTAACGAAATCACAAGGAAAATTGTCAAACTCTGTATTATTTTTATTCTCTGGCACTACCACCGTCACTAGCATCTACATTTTTGTGTAATACAACAGCATTTGTGTGTATGTCACTAGCCAGATTCCCTTTTTTAGTGATCTTTATTTTCGTAGCAATAAGGTTGCATTCATAGGCCAAACAACAGTGAACGATCTGATGTTAGATGCTAGCTGCCAGTTTGAAATAAGAACTTGCGCGGTAATATTTTTGTAAAAACCATCGGAAGAGTCCGTTTATGATTTGGGCCTCTGTGGTCAGCTTTGTGTATTTATATTCAAATACTTTTCGCTCCAATTTAAAGTTTTCCCCTAAGCTATCGATGACAGTGGGCGTGGCTTAGAACCTCAGATTTTGATTGTCAACAGTTCGACAACAGCCCCTTAACAAGAAACTACTTGTAACACAAGCTCAGGGAACCTTGCTAATGGTACCGACATACTGGATGTACGTACAAGGGTGTAGGTATAGTATATGTAGGAACCTTTGTAATTTTTATTGGTATTAGCAAGGAACGAGGTAGTCAGAATCTGTTTCTGATGATTTTAAAGAATATCTTGTGCTAAGTAAAGCATTGTGGATTTTTCTAGATTATTTCATCCCGGGTCCCGGTCTCAACTGTCCCGGTCAAACAATACTATGGTTTTAAGAGAAAGCTGTCGACTGGGCCGGTGGAGTCCGTGGAAATGAGTGTACAGAGCATCATAGTGAGTGGTTTGCCGAGCCGCGCCGCGTCGCCATCGCGCTGCTTACTCACACACCAGTGCTGTGTGGGTCACGCAGATGTATGTGCAGCGTAGACGGCGCGTTCCGGCCGCCCGATGTGTTGGGTTGAATTCCCAGCAATATTACTTAGTTATGAATTGTTTTATGTGTTTATTTTTCCCTACTCTACACACTATTTATTTATTGTTTTACCCTCGCACTATGTCTACATGGCTTATTTTCATCACCCCTTTCGCAGGTTTGCTGAAAGAGATTTCTATAGAAATAAGCATAACCTTTGTACCTAGTTTTTTGTTCCTTCTTCCTGTCTGTATATTATATGTTCCTGCATAAATGTTTAAATAATTAAATTGGGCATGAGGACAGTGATAAAATTGGTTTTGTCTGATCACTGTTACACATACAATTATCTACACATCATCATGTTGATGCTATAAAATGACGAAATGATCACAACAAAATCATCTTACGGCCCTATCATAACATACTACACTAGCGACCCGTCCCGGCTTCGCTCGTGACAAATTATACACAAAAACCTTCCTCGTTTCTCACTCTTTCTATTGGTGAAAACCACATGAATATCCGTTTAGTAGTTTTTGAGTTTATCGCGTACAAAAGCGGTGGGAGACTTTATTTTATACTATGTAGTGATTATCAAACACATCTGCCTACCCCAAGGCAACTCATCCGCTCTAAAAGTTACACGTCACGTCATGTCACGTCACGTCTTAAGTGATTCATATTTGCCGGAATTTGTGTCAGGAGCACAAAGGTGCATTGAAGGAGGCATACATATATGAATGGTTTCTTGATTTTTGTTATTTTATTTTTATTGTTAATATTTTATGTATCTACTCGTATACAGTGTATAACATTATTTATTATGTGGTATAACATCATCTTGGGAAAACTGTAAGATGTTGTACTTATTGGTGTCAAATAAATAAATATTACTCTTAACTACAGGAAGGATTATATTATTAACAAAGTTAGGAATTCTAATTGTTTAATGGATGAAACTCGAGCTGATGGAACCCATTCATAATAATTATAATGATTGGAAAACTGTTTCGGTCTGTCTGTTTGTTTGTTACGTTCTCACCCCTAAACCGCCGAACTGGTTATGATGACCTTTTGTACAGAGTCATTTTAAACACTGAGGAAAAATTTAGGCATGCTTTATAACAATACATCGGCCTTTAAATATGTGAGATAGGATGTTAAAGAGAGAGTATATTATACAAATCTAAAATAATATTATTAAGTTAAACTATAATTTATAATTTTGAAGCAGATTTTCTCGGAGTGTGAAGTGAGAATGAAGTGGCATTGGCATTGCAATTGAAGATTGGTATTGACAGCCCTTTAAGTAGGCAATTTTTCCCTTTTCCCTCTCTTGTAGTTGTTTAGGCATTAGATCTTTCCTTTTCAGTAGCACGTCTTTAGATAAATCTTCCTTGATCCTGATGGTTGATCTGATTTGATTTTCTTTTATGTTTCTTTTTCTGAGAAGAAAGATAGATAAACTGATCGTAAAAGATCCAAAAAAGCTAACCTAGTCAAAAGAAAATGAGATCCAAAGGAGTCCCCTAACGACAAACATTGTGCAACCAGACCAGCTCCCAACAAAACAAAAACAAACAAAATTTTCGACTATGTAACCCGAGGACGATCATCGTCTTTATCATCTTATTCGAAATCAAAAAACTAAATAACAACGTCAACCGGATCAAACAGAATACCAAAAAAATAATCTGCACCCCAAGCCGGCCGGTCACCGTGGGGGAAGAAGACCGCTACCCTCCAACCAAAAATAACAACAACAAAAGGACAAATCAAAACACACTTAAAATTGTTACCTATAATGTACGATCCCTATCATCGTTTGAAAAATATCTTGAATTAACCTATGCTCTCAAAAAAATCAACAGCGACATAATAGGCCTCTCAGAAGTCAGACGAGAAGGCTGTAACATTGAAGAATACTAGGACTATGTCTTGTGTTATATAGGAAAATCAAAGGGTCTACACGGAGTAGGATAAATCATTAATCTCAGAAAGAGTAGCACTCTTACAACTGGAATTTGAAAACTTTCCGATTTCTCTGATACAGGCTTATGCTCCAACAGAAAGATCAACCGAGGCCGAAATTAGCAAATTCTACGTAGACTTAAACCAAGCCCACTCTCTAATAGACGACACAGACACAGTTCTGGTAATTGGAGATTTCAACGCAAAAATAGGCCAAAGAACTGATGATAACCTAATCATAGGGTGATTCAGCTTCGGTGAAAGAAATGAAAAAGGCGAAAGGCTATTAGAATATGCCTCTGAATACAAATTATCAATAATGAATACGTTTTTCAGAAAGAGAAACAATAGAAAATGGACTATATCCGGAGATATCCATCTCCGGATAAAAAAACTACTAACGAAATCGATTTCATAATAACAAAAATCCTAGGGATTGTGACGAATGTTGAGGTTGTTAACAACATAATCTTTTCGCCTGATCACAGGCTTGTAAGAGATACTCTTACCCTAAAACCATCTAAAATGTCCAGGAAAAACTTCAGAAACACGACAGGCAGACCCAAAACAAGCGAGGCAGTTGACCAATATTTGGAAAACCTTACAGAAATTATGGACACTTCAGATAAACTAAGCAAAGTTACCGACGTACAAACTTACTATAATCAGCTTGAAAACATCATAATTGATAGCCTAATAGCACAACAGGAAACAGAAGTCAAAACGCATAAAATATTCAGCAAGGACACGGAACTATTAATCCAAAAACGCACAGAATTAATAAAAACAAGAACAACGAAATGAAAACTGAACTAAGTAGATTGTACGAAACAACAAATAAATCAATAAAAAAAGATGACGGTAACTACAGATACAAGATCATAACTAAAAATTCAGATAAATTCAGAAGTACAAAAAGAGCATTCAAGGAACTATCCACACATAAAAAAATGGATACATAACCTTAACCACGTATCAGAGGGAACCAAGAAAAGGAAAAATTTGATCGACCATGCAACCAATTTCTATAGAAACCTGAACAAGAAAAAAGACCACGATATCACTGAAAACCAAACAAACAATGAAATAAAAACTAACACTGTCCAACCAATAGATGAAATAGAGGTGTACACACACATAAAACAATAAAAAAACGAAAAACGCCCTGGCCCAGATGGAATCAGCAATGATGTTATAAAAATGGGAGTACCAGTCTTACTATACCATCTAACTATTTTTTTTCATCTGATCATAAAGACAGAAACAGTTACCAAAAAATGGTGCTCATCAGATATCATTCTACTTTTTAAAAAGGGCAATCCGCAAGACATAGGAAACTACAGGCCAAACAGTGTTCTGTTAAGCACTTACAATTTCTTTACTTCAATAGTACTTAAACGAATTAGCCAAGAAATTGACAACGCACAACCTGTAGAGCAAGCGGGCTTCCGCTCAGGTTTCAGTACTATCGACCACCTACAGAAAATCGAACAAATAATAGAAAAATACAGAAAATTTAACAGACCCCTCTACGTGGCGTTCATAGATTACAGCAAAGCCTTCGACAGCATTAGTCACAGGTCCATCTGGAATTCACTTAACTCGCTAAAAATAGACCAGAAATACATCAACATAATAAAAAACGTGTATGAAAATAGTACAAGCAAAGTAAAACTTGAGACCAGTGGAAAACCCTTCAAAATAGAGTGAGGTGTAAGACAGGGTCACTGTCACCAAAACTTTTTATAGCGGTTCTTCAAAACATTTTCAGTCAAATAAATTGGGCTTAAAAAGGCATACTGATAAACGGAAAGCACTTCAACCATCTAAGATTTGCAGACGACATTGTGGTATTGGCTGAATCACCTAAAGACTTAGAGGAAATGGTAACGGCACTCGATCAGGAAAGTAAAAAAGTCGGACTCGATATGAATATAAATAAGACAAAAATAATGACGAACAATTATAAAAGACCAATACAAGTGAACGGACACAATAGAATATGTTGATAATTGTATATATTTGGGTAAACAAGTCTCATTCAATGCAAACAGTAACTTAGAAGAAATATCGAGAAGAATAACGCTAGCATGGAAAAAGTTTTGGTCGCTAAAAGAAATATTAAAAGGCAACTATAGCCTACACATGAAAAAACTGTGATGGATACCTGTATTATGCCATGTCTTCTATATGGCTGCCAAACCTGGGTATTCACAAAAAATATCAAACAAAAAAAGAGAATACACAATAAGCAATGGAAAGAAGCATACTACGGATCAGAAAAATACATAAAGTGCGAAGCGTGGAGATAAGAAAGAAAACAAAGATTACGGATGCACTGAGACAAGCACTAGCAATAAAGTGGCAATGGGCTGGTCACATCGCACGCTGCACAGACAGAAGGTGGACAATAGAGACCACCAAATGGAAAGGACCATCAGGCAAGAGAAAAACCCGCATACCAAAGCAGCGATGGGCAGACGACATCGTGCAGGCGCTAGGGAGTGACTGGATCGACCAGAGCAAGGATAGAGAAAGGTGGAAAAGATTGTGGGAGGCCTATACCCAAAATGGGGTCCATATCCTATAATAAATAGATTAAATTTAATTACTTTTAACTTTAACTAACACTAAATATTAAGCAAATCTATGAACAAATACTAACAACATTTGAAATGTAAAATGTAAGGGTTATGGAATAAATGGCTTCATTATTATGTCCTTTATTTATTCAATTTCTTATTTATCTACATTTTTAAATATATTTATTTTTATTTAAAAAAAAAACAATTAAAAATAAAAAAATAGAGGCCCACCGGTATCGGGAACAGGGTCCAAGCTACCGGCGGTCAGGGCTCCAGAGAGAGGAACCTCCTAACAATACGAGCCGTGTCCAGCAGTACTGCTTTCTGGATCAGGCCTTTGATCCTGCCGCCTAACGAGAGCCTCCTAAGGTGTTGGTCGAGGCTCGTGGCTATTAAGCCATGGGCTGACACGACAATCAGTACAATGATCGCTGTGTCCACATACCACATGTCAACAACCTCGCGAGCCAAGTCAAGATACTTGATTTGCTTATCTTTCTCGGCTTTCACGAGGTTCCCGTCATGCGGGACAGTTATGTCAACAATCATTGCACGCCTCTCGATTCGGTCCACCACCACTATATCAGGCTTATTTGCGATAATAGTCCTGTCTGTGATGATGGACCAATCCCAGTACAATGTGATATTGCCATTCTCGAGAACTGGGTCGGGCACATACCTATAGAACGGCACTTCCGACGCCACAAGATTGTATTTCAGAGCAAGTTGCTGATGGATAATCCTGGCTACAAGGTTGTGCCTATGCAAGTACTCTTCGTTAGCTAGACGAGAACAACCAGAGATAATGTGGCGGATCGATTCACCCGGACGGTGACATGCCCGACAGATGTCAACCGCACGGGTGACATCTGTCCTTCACAATAAATCTCCGGTAGTTATTCGTCATGATAACTTCGTCCATAATTGCACAGACGAAACCTTCGGTTTCCCCAAAGAAGTCAACCGAATCGCAGCCAGGCTACGGACGCTGATTGGTCTACATCGGACTCATGTAGGGACCGGAAAAACCGTCCGTGAAGCTCCTTACTCTGCCATACCTCCCTGCGGTCGTTAGTGTCAAGCACTACAGGCTTGCGCCAGTTCTCATTCGCCAAGGAGAGTGGGGTGAGTCCCTTGTCCACTGCTACTACATCTCGATGAATACCCACGTCGGTGTTTAGAAAATATTCTCTGAGATTGCATATCTCGCGGTTGTGGAAGTAAAGTTTTTGGCAATTAAAAAAGCCTTGGCCTCCACACTTCCGAGAGATATACAATCTCATGACTGACGATCGTGGGTGATGCATTCGATATGCAGTCAGCAGTGTACGGACCCGCCTATGCAGGGCGTCAAGTTTCTTTTGAGTCCATTTGAGTATGCCGAAAGAGTACATCAGTACCGGCATGACCCAGTCGTTGAAGGCGCGAATTAAGTGATTGACACTTGAGTAGTTTAAAAATAAACTTTATTTAGACGAACAGCGTTACAGTAATTAAGATAGTAATGTCTATTCTAATAAGGAGACATGTATTTATATTTAATTATTGCTAAGTTAACAATATTCTTATACACTACTTATTTGTTACTTTGAGGTGGAGGGGGATTTGCTGATAAAGCGAATAGCGTTAGGGTGGTCACACTTAACTCCTCCCTCCCTAAGAGAGAAATTATCTAAAGGCAACTCTGTCGTCTTTAGAGAATTTCGTCTAATTTTCTTAGTCAATAACTCTCTTTTTTGAAACAAAAATCCAATGACGAATACAATTATAATGGCGTAAATACTTATGGTCCATACACTGATTTTGTCACTGACTATAATGGTTTCACCATCACTGACACTATCACTGTATTTGGCTTGGTTCAGCAGTTCCTTGACGTCGCCTAGATCTACTCCTCTGAGATCCATCTGCTTGGCTGACGGGGTGACATCTCTGCGTAGTTCGGGCATCTGTACTGGTGGCAGTCTGAAGGAGACTAAACTGGTGTTTATGGGTGTTGTGATTGAGATATCAGCAATCTGTAAGGTACCATTGTACCTTACAGATTGCTGATTGACTTGGCACTAGTATGTATGTGCCTCGTAGATTGTGTCTGCGGGTCTCCTCTTCGCAGTGCTCCGTTGCAATAGTTTCTTTTTCCGTGTATATCAACCAGTGAATGCTGGATATAGGCTGCACCTTGGTTTCTTCTATCTGCACCTGGTGTTGCTTGCAGTTACTGAAGTTATGTTGTAATAACATGAGCTGTTGGATACATGTTTCCTCTGCGTACTGTACCACGTTTTCATCGGAACAGAGATATGTCTGATCTTCTATTTCCTTACAGTCATCGACTACGGATCTGTATTTCGACTTGTTCACTATTAGGTAAGGATATTGGGGTATAATGATATTAGGTTTTTGGGTTATCTGGTTATAAATCGGGATAAGAGTAACTTTATAATAATTGTATGTGTTTTTGTCTATTAGTGGTACTTCTAATACAAATATAATTTTACTATTGTCTATATATCCCTTAATTTCTATATTTCCTTCTAATTTTACTAAGTTATCTAATCTTAATGGATAAATTAAGTTATGATGTTTTCTTATGACATTAAGAATATTAAATAATTCTGTGGTATTTACTATGGATGGATGTAATATGTGCATTTTACTAAAAGCAATAGCAGTTTCCAATTCAAAAATAATGAAATAAATGGTACGACAATTATTCAAAACTTGATTCATACTATTCATTATGGTTAAAAGGTTAGAGTACTTGGTTTGATTTTGAATAAGTGTTTGGAAGTGTTTTATTTTGAAGTCCAAATGTCTAGTATTAAAGTTAATGTCATCAGAAACATTGAGTAATTTATCGAAAGCCTTCTGCATTAATGATACTTTTCGTTCTATTGAATGTTCCCTATTTCCTAAATTACTAATTTCTACATTATATTTCCTAGCATCTTCGTTATCTAAATTTCCTGTTATTACCTTAATAAGGGATCCTAATGGGTTTATAATTCCTCTCCTTGTTCTGCTAGAGGGTAGAATCTGTTTTAACCTATCTTTTGTCAATTCTATAAATGATTCAATTTGTACTGTCAATCCTAAAAGTTCTCTATGTATCTCGCTATTACTATGACTTATCATTTTTAACTTATTATACTCTTCTATATTATTTTCTAACTGGATAGTTAGCGAATTTAAATCTATAGTCTTAATAATATCCCAATGGTTAGTCCTCATCAGAGCTGTTCCAATCCGGATCGGAACTATTCCCGGATTCTGGTCGATCCTCTGGATGTTCAGGGTCGTCCCTTGATCCGCTAGGACGAGCAGTATCAACCACCATCTGTGAAGGGCGTTTGACATTTCTTAATGCTACTTTAGTGTTTCTATTTTTAAGCTTAACTGGTACTATGTTACGTTTAGGTTTGCCGGTGACCATTGCCTTTTCGTATCGCGGCAGTTCTTTTGCTTTCCTAGTCCTAGTATTTTTCATGAAAACCGTGTCACCATCCACTATTTTTGGTGGGTCCTCCCCTCCTTTCTTATCTCTAACTAGGTTTTTATGTCCAATCATTTGGCTGCTTAAATGCTCATAAAGAATTTTCAGTCGTTTACGGTGATCCTGTAATATCTTTTGCATTAAAGTTTTGTCCCTGTCAATATCAAAAGCATTTCCAGAATCTGTGTGCCCGAAAACTACTTCGTAAGGTGTGAAATTTGTAGCGCTATGAATAGTATTGTTATAACCCATGATCGCATATGTCATAACGGAAGCTGCATCTAAACTAGATTGTTCATATTTTGCTAACCTATATATTTCAATGATTGTAGAATGAAACCTTTCTACTATTGCCATTGAATTAGGGTTGTTAGGTGTCCCTATGTGTTGCTCAATTTTATATAAACTTAACATTTCCTTAAGCAATTCATTGTTAAACTCAGTGCCTGCATCGCTACTTATTTTTTTGGGTATTCCATATGTACGAGCAAACCCGTACATATCAATAGTATCATTTTTATGCTGACATCGACGCGCAGCGAATGAATAAAAATCACACATTAGAGTAAAAGTAGTAGTTGCATAGCATCGTTGTTGGGTTGACTCATTCGCCGCGGGTCGATCATATATCAGTTTTCCGGGTGTTTATATCAATACATTATTTGCAATTAAATCAGTTTATCATTTAAATGTACCTTACCCGTACATTTTTGGTCCTTCGAGCCGGATGTCGCGTGTGTACATCACAGTGTAGCAATCAAGTACTGTAAAGTATTTCACTAGTGACGTCAAACGAACTAGCAGTGAGGGTGTTTTGTACTGCCAGCAAGAGTGCAGTACATAGCAGCAGCAACAGCAATCAGCAGGGATCAACAGGGATCCGCATTTCGTGAGCAACAAAGCTCCCGCTTGGACAATCAAGTAAGATCGTTTCATTTATTATCATTTCCATCAACGATATGTCTTCAATGGAGGACGTTCTCGCCCAACAACAGCAGCTACTCAATCAGATAGAGCAAGTTTACACCAACTTCAAAAAGGATGGCTCCGATCGCAAAACCTCGGACTACATACGCCGAAGGTTAGAGAATTTGGATGCATGCTGGCAAGAGTATCATTCGAATCATATAAGATTGTCTAGCATCGAATATGCCAGATCGCATACTTACTTCACTTCGAAGCAATTTGACACTGTGAAGGAGAGATATGAGAAAATCAGAGCGGTTATTCAGAATCATCCGCCAACAGAGGAAAGACCATCAACACCGCTTCTAAAGCCTGCTACTCCTTTAGCTGCCTCAAGCACCGTACAGCAAACTTCGGGTCAATCTTTAAAGTCTCAGGGATCAAACAGCAAGACCGATGAGATGATGAGGAAACAGATGACCAACTTCAAGGCTTTTGAACATACTGTTTCAAGTATCGACATGGATACTGTAACGGAGAAATGGGAATTCGATCATCTGTTGAGCATGGTAATGTCTCGCTGGGCGAAGATTGACACTCAGCACTGGGACTTAGACAGTGAGCTGGGAGACCGAAATCAAGAGTATCATCGTATGTACCTCAAATACGAAAACACATACAATGCTGCTATCAAAGCAATCAACAAGAAGATGTCGTCCATTTCACATAGAGAGCATACTACGCCAAAAATAGAAATACCTACATTCAGCGGTAATTACCATCAGTGGACATCTTTTAAGGATCTCTTCACAGAAGCAGTTCATAGCAACCCAACATTATCTGGAGCTCAGAAGATGCAGTTCCTCAAATCGAAAGAAAAAGGTGAAGCAGAGCGTCTCATACAGCATCTTCCCATCAGCTCGGACAACTACATCATAAGTTGGGACATCTTGAGCCATCGTTATGACAACAAAAGGATGATATTTACATCGCATATTAACATTTTATTAAATATGCCCATTTCACAGCAAGCATCAATTAATCATATCAAACGAATCCATGATACTGCACTTGAAGCGATGAACGCCATACAGACTCTCGGCGTAGACGTGAAGTCATGGGATCCGTTGATCGTGCACATCCTGTGTCAGAAATTGGATTCAGACACGTTCAGCGAATACAACGCAGCTATCAAACAACCTCGAGAATTACTCGAATTGAATGAATTTCTAGCCTTTCTAGAGGGGAAGTTCACGAGCATGGAAGCAAGTAGAAGAAAACAGGAGATCAATCATCAAAAAGCCTTTTCTTCGAACACCAATAAACCATCAGAATCAAAACATTATCATTTCAAGCAGTCATATTCAAGCAACAAGGCTATTTCGCAATCACCAAGTTACAGGAAATTGCAAAACAATCGGCCAAACTGTCCAGTCTGCAATGATGCCCATGCAATATTTTTATGCAAACAATTTGCTGACTTTTCCCCAATGAAGAAAAAGCAATGTGTTACTAACTTGAATTATTGTCAAAACTGCTTATATGATCATAGAGGAAAAGAATGCTTATCAAAAAAGCGTTGCCTCGAATGCAATGAATTTCACAACACATTGCTTCATGAATCGTATTCAAAGGAATTATCAAAACATGGAAGTAATTCGACGCCTTCTACACAGCAAAACAACATCCGTTATAATCAGGAACGTGCAAATCAAGGCAACACGCACGTGACACAACAATATAATAATATGATGCAAGAAACTTTGCTTTCAACTGCACTGCTAAAGGTTCAGAAAGCAGATGGCACATATCTGATCCTGCGAGCACTTATTGATCAGGGCTCACAAATGTCTCTCATCACAGAAAACGCTGCTCAGCAATTAGGTTTGAAGCGTTCCAGGTGTGACGGCATTATCACAGGCATAGGGCAAAAAGAAAACAGTTGCAAAGGAATTATCAACCTGAACTGTATGTCAAACTTAAAAATCAGACTATATCAATTTAATATCGATGTTTACATCATGAATAACCTAACAAAACATTTACCATCATACTCATTCCCGAAAATAGTATGCAAATTTCTGGATAATTTAGAATTAGCAGATCCTGAGTATAACATCAGCCGACCCATAGACATTTTATTGGGTGCGGACGTATATTCGAATATTCTTTTAACGGGCATGTGCAGATTAAGCGAATCACTTCCGCTTGTTCAAGAAACGTATCTGGGTTGGATATTATGTGGAAATATCAAAACTAAACTAATATGCAACGTCGTGCAATTTGATTTGGATAGTATAGAGCAATTCTGGGAGATGGAAGATGTTATAGAAGAAAAATCACTTTCATCAGAAGATCAAGAGTGCATTCAGTACTACAAAGCAACAACAAATCGTTTGGAAGACGGAAAATACCAAGTGAGGCTTCCACTTATACCACAATTTGAGGAGAAATTGGGGTAGTCCAAAAATAAGGCTGTTGCTCAATTCATACATTTAGAAAAGAAATTGCATAAAAACAATCCTTTATTCAACGCATACAAGTCATTCATTACCGAATACAAAAACTTAGGTCACATGAAACCTTCACCTCGCAACCAGACACTGGAATGCTTCCTACCGCATCATTGCGTATTGCGCGAAGAAAGTGCAACGACTGCATTAAGAGCTGTTTACAATGCTTCAGCAAAAACATCTACAAATAAAAGTTTAAATGACCTGATGTACACGGGGCCCAATTTACAGCAAGACCTTCAGTCTCTTATCATTAAATGGAGACAATATCAGTTCGCATTCACGGCTGATATAGAAAAAATGTTTAGGCAGATTTGGGTACACCCAGAAGATCAACCTTTACAAAAAATTGTGTGGAGAGATAACCCGTCACAAAAAATAGTAGAATATCAATTGACAACCGTGACGTACGGCACAAAACCTGCTCCATTTCTTGCAATGATGACATTAAGACAATTAGCGGCTGATGAACGGGATAAATTCCCAGAAGCCGCCAAGGTCATCGAAGAATCTTTCTACATGGACGATCTGGTTCATGGAGCCTGCTCCCTATCAACAGCACAACAGTTGCAGCAAGATTTGATGAATCTGCTGAAATTAGGAGGCTTCAACTTGAGAAAGTGGACATCAAACGACAGTCGTCTGCTGCAACTAGAAGATCATGACTATTATAAACAAGAAAGCAAGAGTTTTAATCAAGCAGGATTAACTAAGACATTAGGACTTCGTTGGAACCCTACACATGATAACTTCACATTTATATCAAAAATTGAACCATCAAGCACTAATATCACTAAAAGAATCATACTATCAGACATGTCTAAAATATTTGACCCATTGGGATGGATCGTGCCAGTAACAACAAAATTGAAGATTTTATTTCAAGAAACTTGGTTATCCAATCTTCAGTGGGATGAACAAGTACCAGATAAAATCAGCAAGGAATGGATCAAAACCAGGGAAGAATTAGAAAGTATCAATCAGTTCAATATACCAAGATGGTACGGTACGGAAACAGCGAGTAGTGTAGAGTTACACGGCTTTTGTGACGCATCAACAAAAGCATATGCATGCGTCATTTACTGCAGGGTAAGAAACAATCCATCAACAATATTAGTAGCAGCTAAATCAAAATTAATTCCTACGAAAAAACAAATATCACTATCTCGATTGGAACTATGTGGAGCACTGTTGCTGGCCAAACTTATGACCAAAGTCAAGCAATGTTTAGCAGGTCATGACCTACATATATTTGGTTGGAGTGACTCTACTGCCGTACTGGGATGGCTTCAAGGAAATCCAAGTCGATGGAAAACGTTCGTAGCAAATAGAACAATACAAATTACAGATAGCATTAAACCAGAATCTTGGCGATATGTAAAATCAAGCGAAAATCCCGCTGACTGTGGAAGCAGAGGACTCACAGTGGCTCAATTGAATGAGTATCGTTTGTGGTGGCAAGGACCAACATGGTTACAATCCTTTGAAGCAACGAAAGGATATCAAGCAATCTATGAATCAACAAACGAGGAAATAAAGAAGCAAGAAGACGTTCATATTGTTACAAAGCATGAATCAAGCATCATTACAGACCTGTTAAACAAATATCAATCAGTCAACAAAATTGCACGTATTCTAGCATTAGTTATGAAGATTACGACGTACAAAAGAAAAGCAAAAAAGCATTATCTATCATTATCAGAAATCAGTCAAGCAAAGCAAAAAATTTTCAAGCAAGTACAGCAAGAAGAGTTCGCGAATGAAATAAGATGTTTAAAGCAAGAGGGAAAGCTAAATTTAAAAAGCAAATTGTTAAAATTAAACCCTTACCTCGATCAAAATGATATCTTAAGAGTCGGAGGGAGACTAAAAAAGGCACATATCAGCCATGACATGCAGCACCCTATTATTCTGCCGCACAGTGGACGTCTGACAGAATCAATAATAGAGGACGCACATCTAACCATGTTACATGCCGGAGCCCGGCTGACATTGGGTTTTATCAGACAAAAATATTGGATTCTAGGAGGGAACGTCGCTACAAAGAGGCAGCTTCGTCAGTGCGTAACATGTAGAAAACAAAATCCACACTGCCAACAGCAAATTATGGGGCACTTGCCGGAGGCCAGAAGTAATCCATCCCGTCCCTTTTCACACACAGGCGTAGATTTTACCGGTCATATTTACGTCAAATCAAGCAAAGGACGAGGCATCAAGAGCACAAAGGGATATGTGGCTGTCTTTGTGTGTATGGTAACGAAGGCAGCACACTTAGAACTAGTTAGTGATTTAAGCACAACTTCATTCATCGCAGCATTGAGAAGGATGGCGGCTCGCAGAGGGACGCCTAGTCATATTTATAGTGACAATGGTCGCAATTTTGTAGGTGCCAACAAGGTACTACAACAGGAATATCAAGCACTAATGAATATCATGCAAGACAAAGATCTAAAGGCAGAAGTATTAAATATGGAAATCGAGTGGAGCTTTAATGCGCCCTCATGGCCATCTGCAGGCGGTCTTTGGGAGGCGGCAGTTAAAAGCTTCAAATATCATTTCAAGAGGGTTATTGGTGACCAGATTCTTACATTTGAGGAACTATATACGGTGCTTACACAGATTGAAGCTTGTCTCAACACGAGACCTTTATGTGCTATATCAGAAGATCCAGACGATGTGGATTTTTTAACGCCTGCTCACTTCCTAACAGGTGGGTCAAAGGTTTCCATACATGAGACTGAAACGGATTTGAGAACCCGTTGGCAGTTGACACAAAAAATTGTACAGGATCTCTGGAAAAAATGGAGGAATGAGTACCTAGTACAAATAACAGAAAGAAGTAAGTGGAGACAAGCTACAAGCAACCTCAATGTTGATGATATTGTCATGATTCATGATGACAATCTTCCGCCGGGAAAATGGCTGATGGGCAGAGTCATCGAACTACATCCCGGTTCCGACGGCAAAGTTCGCGTGGTTACAGTGAAAACCAAAAACGGAACACTTAAACGTCCTATCACAAAATTATCAAAACTCCCAGTTAACAATGAAACCTCGCAAATCAAGCAAGTAAATACCGCGCGGTTGGGAGTTTCTAACATAAATAAGCGCTCTGAAACAAGGAAAGGAGGCACTCGTTACAATATAGCTGCAGTATTTGCAGCAATCATGTTATTCTTTAGTATCATAACAACTTCCCAATGCGCACTTAACGTCACACAATTCAGAAATAATCAACATATTTACTTCGACAAACTAACAAACATGCAGATCATACGCGACGACTGGAAATTAATCATATATTACGATTTAGATCCTTATTGGGAAGGAATTACCGCACTTAACAAAAGTATAATGGCCCTGGAACAAACATGCAGTACGATCCAAGAGCAAACATATTGTGACATAATATTATTGCAACTACGTCATGGGTACAATGAACTCGATTACAATAATCATATGTTACTCAGTCAGCATTTTGCAAAGCAAGCGAACAGGTGGCGGCGAGGTCTTATCGACGGTGTCGGTTACATAGCAAACGGCCTCTTCGGTGTATTGGACGCTCGATTCGCAGAACAATACGAGAAAGATATCACTCTTCTTCGTAAAAATCAAAAGCATATTGTATCATATTGGCAAAATCAAACTTCGGTCATAGAAGCAGAATTCAGTCTCTTAAAGAGGACGGAGGCTACAATGCATAAACAACATAAAATGATTCATCAGCAGTTTGCAAACATCGAAAATACATTAGAAGTATTAAAGGCTGCAACTCAAAACATTTCGAGAGTAAGTGAAGTTTCTATGGGAGCTGTGGTCGCCAGCAATCTATTACGCGACTTGAAAGTTTTACAGAATGCTTTAGTGGACACAATCATAGACATCTATCATGGTAGATTTAACCCACATTTAATAACAGCAGAACAATTACAGGATCAGCTGAGCATTATAGCTAGTCATTTGTCTAATGACGTCACGTTACCTGTAGAAAACATTCATGCAGATCTTGCACAACTTTTTAAACTTCTACGGGTCAAAGCAAGAATGCTTAAAAATTACTCAATATTTGAAGTACAAATACCCTTGATTAGCAGGGACTCCTATGAAATATTCAAGCTTATACCAATTCCTACAGAGAAACCCAACGACACAATGCTTTCAATTAAACCAGTGTCAGATTTCATAGCTGTGAACCTGAAAAAGGATGCATACATTATGATAACAGAAAATATCATAGATTCATGTCTAGTGACAAATGTACATCTGTGCTATATTCATTCTCCTATCTATAAATTAAGCAGAGATAAAGACTTCTGCCAATCAAAGTCATCAGTGTGTGAAGTCAACGTCGATCCCTGTAAAAATCTATGGATGGAAAGCCATTCTATCAACAATTATATCTATTTTTGCTGCGGTCAATGTAACCTACGAACAGTATGTGGAGATCAAGTTACCGCGCATCAGCTGATTCACTCCGGACTTATAACTATAGATTACGGCTGCATAATCAAATCAGATAATTTTGAAGTAATTGCGCATCAACAAAGAAAGAGCGATGTTAGTATTAGTGCTAACCTATACTCACCAGTCATTGCATCCATAAACCACGTTATAAACGTGTCTATTCCTCAAGATGTCTTGAATGACTCCAGCATAGAGAGCGATCGAGAGCTTAAAACGATTGAGGAAAAAATCAGAATCATGAAAGAGAGTGGATTGTTATTTGACAATCTGTCATCTCATGACATTCACCATTACACCGCGATCTACTCTACGATCGGCGTGGTAGCAGCATGTCTCGGAGTGTTCGCGTGGCCCCGCACCGGCGCCGGCGATGCCCGCAGCAGCTGGCGTGCCCGGCGGTGGCGCATGCCCGGCCACGCAACGTGCGTGTGTTGGTGATAGTGTAGTGTACCAGTGTGACAATGAAAGGGCGAAGGTGGTAACAAGTGCGCGAGTGTTAGATAAAGCCACCTCCCCTATGTTAGGTTCTTACACAAGCATTTCAAATTTGTGAACAGTGTGTTAACATAGAGACACTAAGAAATTAGATTAATATCAAATCATTTATTATAATTATTTGTTTCTTCTCACATTGTCTTTATATCTTTTCCTCGGGGAGCATGTACGAGCAAACCCGTACATATCAATAGTATCATTTTTATGCTGACATCGACGCGCAGCGAATGAATAAAAATCACACATTAGAGTAAAAGTAGTAGTTGCATAGCATCGTTGTTGGGTTGACTCATTCGCCGCGGGTCGATCATATATCAGTTTTTCGGGTGTTTATATCAATACATTATTTGCAATTAAATCAGTTTATCATTTAAATGTACCTTACCCGTACACCATACATACAAAAATATTTGATTAGAGCTCTCACTACCTCGGGTGTGCTTTTATTAGGAATCTGTATTGCTTGACCCAATTTACTAAATGAGTCTACTATGGTTAAGTATTGATTTTTCTCTATATATAACAGATCTATAAAAACTTCCTGGAATGGACTGTCTGTAGTTTGTGTTAATTGTATAAATAGATAGTGCACCAGGATGCGATAATATCAGCAGTAGGTTTTTGAAACAACATAAAAATATTCTTGTTCAACCACTCGTAAAAATTTTCAATGATTGCTTAAAGGCTGGAGTGTTCCCCTGTTCCCTAAAACGATCAGAAGTGTGCCCAATCTATAAGAACGGAGACAGAAGTCGTATAAACAACTATAGGCCGATATCCATTCTACCCGCAATATCCAAAATTTTAGAAAAAATTATTAATATCCGTCTTGTAAAATATCTCGAGAGAAATAAACTGCTATCAGAAAACCAATACGGATTTAGGAAGGAAAAATCTACAGAACAGGCTGTGAACAAACTGACAGAATTTATTAGTTCCAACCTGGACAAAGGGAAAAAATGTCTTTCTATTTTTCTCGACCTAGCCAAGGCATTTGATACGATTTCTGTCTCTCTCTTACTAAACAAATTGGAGGCGCTGGGTGTGCGGGGCACCCAGCTTGAACTTTTCAGTAGCTACCTCTCTGGGCGAACTCAGTGTGTCCGAGTTGATAATCAAAAAAGTACATACCTCCCAGTTACACATGGCGTGCCTCAGGGAAGCATACTGGGGCCGACCCTATTCCTCGTGTACTTAAATGAGCTTACTAGTCTTAAACTTATCAAAGGTGAAATTATCTCTTTCGCGGATGACACGGCGCTGGTATTTGCGGGTGATAGTTGGGAAGAGGTCTTCTCTATTGCACAACATGGCTTTGACACGACTAGGGGTTGGCTGCAGAAAAACATACTTACCCTAAACGTTGATAAAACGAAGTATATCTGTTTCAGCATTAGGCAGGCGGTGGGTATCCGCGGCAACCTACGAATTGTCTCACACGAGTGCATCTCTGGTGACTGCTGCGCATGTTCACCCCTGGAACGCGTTGATACTCTAAAATACCTTGGAATTACTCTAGACAAGAACCTCAACTTTAAAGAACATGTCAAAATTCTCTGTAATAGAGTTCGTAAATTAATTTATGTTTTTAAAAACCTACGTCATATCGCGGACCCCACATTGCTGAAGCGAATATATCAGGCCCTGTGTCAGTCGCTTCTTAACTACTGCATTTCATCTTGGGGAGGTATCTGCAAAACCACTATAAGAGCAGTTGAGGTCGCCCAGAGAGCTATATTGAAGGTAAGCACGTTTAAACCAATGCGTTACCCTACTGTTGAACTGTTCCAGTTGTGCGAGGTTTTGACAGTAAGACAGTTATTTATACTTAAAATTATCCTCCAAGAACACAACAAACAGCACTACAACCCAATGTTATTACAGAGACGTCGTAAACATCACGTATGTGACAATCTAAACACATTTAAAACAAATTTTGGTAAGAGATTTGTAAGTTTTCTGGGCCCATACCTTTATAATAATCTTAACAAAAAATTACACATATACCCCTTGACTAGAAAACAATGCGAACGTATGCCTTTATTTTCAGAAATTAAGCTATGAGGAGACGGAACACCTACTATACATACCACACTAATATTAAAATCAAGAGCACAGTTAACGAATATACACTCTACATAGCTCATCTTTACACTCACGTATTTTCACACCCACAAACTCACCACATTATTTACACTCACACCCACTCACACCTACATATACTCTTATACAAACGCTATTCACACTCCTACACATTCTCAGAAATATACACCATACACACGAACACAAACAGTCACACCCACACACTAAATCCATTCAATAATAAATTGAAATTATGTACTTATAAATTCCATACCCAAAGTGTCACGGTGTGTTTGTGTCACACTTATATTTTCTGTAGTATTCACTGAATGTATTATGCTACCATTGCTTGGCACTTATTCTTGTATTGTAAAAACTCGAGGGGAATGGTGCTGATATCCGAAATACAGGATATGCCTAGTTCGGCTACAGATGCTAATCTCTTTGCCCAAATTGAAATTGCTGCCACATTGCCTTTGTAAAGTAGTTTTAAGTTTTTGGAAAATAAATAAATTATTATTATAATTATTATATTATTATAAATGGTTTTAGAGGTTTCCTGTCATACTTCATTTTCTTACATTCTTCACATGCATTAATAATAGCTGTAACTGTTTCTTTCATATTGCTCCACCAATATGCTCTTTTTAACTTCATTAGAGTCTCTCTAATACCTCTATGACAAGTCTTCCCTTGATGATATTTGACAACTAGGTCTTTCTGGTCGCTTTCATCCGTAACATTCACAACTCTTTCAGTACATTCGACAAAGTTTTGCGTTCCCTTTTTGTAAAGTGACGTAACTACATTAACAAATGTTTTTCTATGACAATGGTCTTCAAAGTAAATGAAGTACTTATTTTTGTAATCTATATATCTTTTAAGAAAATTTTGACTAAGATTTCGCTGTTACTAGGGGGTAGATGGACTTCAAAAATGTTTTGTTTGTTATTAGAAATATCTTTCACACAGATATCGTCCCTGTACCATGTGAAAACATGAATTTGTCTAGCTTTGGTATCTACCGCTTCATTAAGAATAGGGATACCTTCATGTTCCCTATTAGATATTGAATTTGCTGTCGCGGCGTCGCTTTCAGAATCAGATAATTCTATCGTCTCTATTTCTGGTTCTGTAACGCTAAGTTTTACGATTTCGTCTGTTACTTCTTTCAAATGTTGCTGTAATCTCGCTTCCTTCTCATCTACGTTAACTATCATTGATTCCGAGTCATCTTTTGTAATATTAATTTTGATACGCGACAAGGCATCAGCATTCGTATTTTGTTTACCTTTCTTATAATATATATCGAAATTATAGTCCTCTAAGCGTAAACGCCATCGAGTTAGCTTGCTATTAGGTTCTTTTAATGAATTCAACCATGCCAAAGGTCTATGGTCGGTATATATTGTAAATTTTCTGCCATATAAATAGGGCCTGAAATGTTTAACTGCCCATACTATGGCCAATAACTCTTTTTCTATCGTACTATATCTAGATTCTGTATCGCTTAGTTTTCTACTGGCAAATGCAATCGGTTTGTCTGATCCTATAGTACCTTGAGAAAGTACTGCTCCTACCGCAACGTTTGAAGCGTCCGTTGTAAGAATAAATGGTTTTGAAAAATCGGGGAATTGTAACAAAGGTGCATGTGTCAGCAACTCTTTACATGTTTCAAAACTTTTTTTATATTCATCATTTATCTCAATCTTTCTTCCCTTCTTCAGGCATGCTGTGAGAGGTGCGGTTATCTTAGAAAAATCTTTTATAAACTTTCTATAATAACCAATTAATCCTAAGAAACTCTTAATTTCTGTTATTGTTTTGGGCAAAGGGTATTTCAGAATAGCCTCTATTTTGTCGTTGTTAGGCTTAAGGCCATCCCTAGTTATTGTATGACCCAAGTACATTACTTCCTTTCTCAAAAATTCGGATTTATCAAGCTGGACTTTTAAGTTAGTTTTTCGAAATTGCTCGAAAATAGCTCGTAGTTTCTCCATGTGTTCTTGTAAACTGGTGGAGAATATGATGATGTCATCAAGATACACAAGACAATGCAAACCTTGCAGACCTCTGAGGACATTATCCATTGCACGTTGAAATGTGGCAGGCGCTGTTTTCAAACCGATAGGCATTCTGTTGAATTCGTATAAGCCGAATGGTGTTGAAAACGCGGTTTTTTGTCTGTCTTCCTTCTGGATTTGTAATTGATGATAGCCAGACGCAAGATCTAAGGTGGAAAAATACATACTCTTTCCTAGTTTATCAAAAAGATCATTGATGTTTGGCAAAGGGTACTTATCGTCCACAGTTATCTCATTCAAACGTCTATAATCTACTACCATCCTCCACTTTTGTTGTCCAGAGGCATCTAATTTCTTTGGGACAAGATGGACCGGTGCACTCCAAGGAGAATTTGATTCTCGAATTACATCGTCCTTTAGCATTTTATCCACTTGGCGCCTAATCTCATCTGTTTGAGCGGGCCGCAACCTATAGGCTTTTACATTAATGGGATCTTCGTTTACCGTTCTAATTTTATGTTTCACTTCATTAGTGAAAGACAACGGTATGTCCTCACAATAAAAAATATCCTTATATTCCTTACAAATATTCTTAATCATCGTTCTTTCCTCCTCATTCATATGATCTAACCTTAATTTTTTTAAGTTATTTAATAATAACTCATTCATTCTGTCTCTGTCGCTTAAATTGTTAACTACGATCTCTCGGTGATTGTAAGGTTCTACCTGAAAGGGGTTAGTGACCTTGAGGGTCATTTCTATGTCCTTGCAGTTCTGGATAACCGTATATGCATAACCATTTACACAGTTAACTAACGCACAGGGCATTCGAATTCCTTGAGTCAATTCTTTAAAATCTAAAATAGCCTCGCCATTAGTTAAATTTACGGGCAGTTTCACCCTTAACTCACTACGTGGCGGTAAAATATAAGTATCTTTTAGCGCTGAAGAATAAACAAAAGGTATATCAGTATTCCTCGTACATAAAGTTAGTGTTTGGTAATCAATTTTTGCCTCTAATTGCTTTAATAAATTACTGCCTAATAAACCGTCATAGTTATTGTCAACATCGTAAACGTAAAACTTATGACCTTCGGAATTTTTAAATATTTTGGGCAAGGGAGTTAAAACAACTTCTGTATGCATACTCACACCATGAGTACTGACTACTTCGAAAGGTTCTTTGTAGATAGCATTTTTTAAATAATGGTAAGCGACACGTCGACCTATAAATGATCTAGAACTACCAGAGTCTAACATAAAAACTGCATTACCTAGCTCCGGAATTATAATATAAGGCAAAGAACGATAATTGGTACAATTTAAAACTATTTTTTCTCTCTGTGTGAGGCTCTCAGGTAAAAAATTTCAATCTGTTCAGTTTCATAGGACGTGTTTGCTTGCGGTTCATAATCGCAAGTATTTTGTTCATTATTATCGTAAGTCATAAGTGAGTCATTTTTCGTATAATTTACGCGTCTAGAGCTTGCAGTTCGCATGGTAACATCGGTGTTTGAACCCGAGTTTGCTGGCGTTGCATTATACGCCGGTGACGTCCGCGGCGCGGCCTGCTGATTCAACCACGGCGTTGACCTACTTTGTTGTGGCGACTGATTTTGCGCATTATTTTGGTTTCTAAAAGAATTTCTATATTGAGTTGAATTATTTGGAGAATTCGTTTGAATAATATTTCCTATTGAACTATTTTGTACCGGTGTACTAGGTTGGTTTTGTGGATTGGGCGAACGTCGGGAATTGCCATTATTATTGGAAAATTTTCCTGGCGGTTTTGAACCACTTTTATTTCTATTATTTCTAGATTCATAAACCGTCTGAAAGTTTTGCTCTTCTAACACTACTTTCAAGGCGTCTTCTAGTGTCGCCACATTCCTTAATCGTACCAATCTAACTAAATAAGGAGGTAAGTTATATAGAAAAACATTCAATGACGAATTAGTATAAATATGCTGTTTGGCTTGGCGTAAATTCGCATCGTCTACAGTTTCAATCATTTTTGCAATCAAGACACTGCGCAAGTTTTGAATCCTATGACAGATATCTAAATAACTTTCGTTGTAATTTAGTTTCATAGACTCCAACTCTAATACTAAACAATCTTCGGTTCTAGGGTCACCAAAATGTTGTGCCAATAATGTTTTCAATTCCAACCAAGTACGAATATTATCCCGTTCCCCTACTAGATTCGCGGCTTCCCCTGTTAATCTACTAGTAAGAACGTGAAAAAGATATTCGTTCTGTACTTCTCCCCCTTGAAATGTATTTATAATATATTCACATTTCTTTATAAAAAGTGGGAGCTGTCTAGAATCGCCACTAAACTCTGGAATATTTTTTGCCATTGTTGGCGGAACCTGCACGATTTGATCCATTTTGAAAGAACAGAAACACCGAAAAAAAAACTTAACACTTAATACCTAACTAGGTTAATCTTATTACGCAAGTTATATCGTAATAAAATAAAATAATGTTATTACGGTATTGCTCAACCCCTAATAACACAACACATACAATTAAAACAAAGAGAAAAATGATAAAGGAAAACAGAGAGGATAGTGAAAAAGTTTTACTCACAGTCCTGTAGTTACTCCCATCTCCTCCTTGTGACTACTATCAGATACTGCGCCAGCCGTTGTGCCTGGTACTTAATAGATTTGTTTGTTCGGGGATCCCTGTTGAACTGTAGAAACAGACGTCCAGCTGCGCTTGTAGAGTTATATACGTCGCAAACTGACTACAGAGATCCTACCGGCTGCGCCAATTAAGTGATTGACACTTGAGTAGTTTAAAAATAAACTTTATTTAGACGAACAGCGTTACAGTAATTAAGATAGTAATGTCTATTCTAATAAGGAGATATGTATTTATATTTAATTATTGCTAAGTTAACAATATTCTTATACACTACTTATTTGCTACTTTGGGGTGGAGGGGGATTTGCTGATAAAGCGAATAGCGTTAGGGTCGTCACACTTAACTCGCGCACCTTGTTTCCGCCCGAAAGAAAGCTATTGAATACCTTCTTCAGGCGACCAAAGAAGCGTTCCCTCAACGATTGCTTCATGTCCGTAGTACTGATACCTAACTACTCAACAAATACTTATAGGTTTCGTTGGGAGAGAGGGATCTCAGGTTTATTGAATCCGCAAGTTTAATTCCTACGGATTCCATAATCTCCCCTCGCTTTACATGCATGACCGCACATTTGTCCACACCAAACTCCATCCTGATGGCGCTAATAAAAGTTTCAGTTACCTTTAGTAGCTCCATCAGCTGAAGATTGCTGGGGGCAAAGACCTTCAAGTCATCCATGTAAAGGAGATGAGATATAACCTGACCACCTCTCTTCATCCGATAGCCTAGCCCTGAATTCTCCAGCATCATGCTTAGAGTATTCAAGGCTAGGCAAAACCAAAGTGGACTCAAACTATCGCCCTGGACTATACCTCGCTCGATCCTTACAGATTCGCTATTCCTCTGGATATTTCGACATCCTGAATAGCGAAGGACTGTGCTCCATTGCCTCATACACGACATCAGGATGGTGCATAGAGTTGTATCTATTTTATACAATTCTAGCACCCTCATGAGCCATGTATGAGGCACCGAGTCATAGACCTTCTTATAATCTATCCTGTTGGATAGATTACCTGTTGGTTTGTCGACAGATCCTTTCGGGAACGCCGAACCTGTTGGCTAATGGCCATATCAATAAGGAGTAGCTCCTTAGTACCGCGGGACCCGTTCCTACATCCATTCTGAGAGACCGACATGATGGAGTTATTGTCGACGTGTTTATTAATTTTAACTCTCAAAATGGATGTAAGAACCTTATAGACCGTTGGTAAACATATAATTGGTCTATAATATTTGGGTTCCGCGGTGCTGCCAGACTTGTGGAGCAGGTGGGTTATTCCTGTTGTAAGGAATTTGGGTAGCGAACCAGACTCTAAGGCTGCCTGGTACTGAGATGCCAAATGAGCGTGCGACCTTTGTAGTCACTTGATCCAAAAGTTGTGCAGCCCATCCGGTCCTGGAGATTTCCAGTTCAGCAACGGACGGACTGCACGGGCTACATCTTGGGGGCGTGATAGCCCCCATTTCATGTATTGGATCACACGCTCGTTCGACTTCCGAGTCCATTCACCTTCAGTGTGACTGACAGGCACCGACCAGATGCTGCGCCAGAATGAACACATAGCGTCAACATCCGTTATTATTATTATATTATTTATGACAGCCCACGTCAAGTCATTTGTCGTCAATTTCTTACACAGCATGGTAACTTTAAAAGTAAATTATTTTCCTTCAAGCTTGTTGCCTCGCGTTTATGTCAGCGTTCTAAATCTGACTGCGAATATGTACAATCTGCACATCATATCTTATGGAAGTGTATTCTTTGGCAGAATTAACGCAATATTATGTTGAATAATGTACAGGCTGCATCAGGAGTTGTTAACTATACGGATCTTGTGTAAACTAGAACAAATTTCCGTGCGTTCAAGCGTTTTTGCCATACCTATCATTGGAAACAAATATAGCAGCTCACAATGTTAGGACCCATTATTATTAATGCTAATTTTTATCCGTGGTGCTAGGCCACTGGGCGTATCCCAGTTGTAAACAACCCTTTGTGCCTATTGTCCTTGTTTGTTCTGTCTCCTGCTTGATATGGAGGGAAGTGGAAATTATTATTTTTTCCTACTCCTCCGTTATTCTTTTCTGATTAATATCATCATGAACGTGGTTTGTTCTTTGCATGAGAATGGAAAATGTCTGTGGTTTTGAAGTGAAAACTTCTTTAGACGATTAAGCGATTTCTGGTAGGGGCAAATCTTATGGGTTCGCGTAAGCGACATGCTAATAGATAGCGTCATTGATATGCTAATGTGACGTGCGAAAAACAAAAAATTTAAGTTTTAAGTTTTCACTTCTGTCGGCAGTTCCCATGACTGCCTTTTTTCTAAGTGATCAAGCATTGGGCACTTTGATGCCTCACAAAAGTTTCAAGTATTTGGAAGTGTCTTTAAACTGAGAAAATGTTGTATAAATATAGTAGAATAGCTGGGGATTTGCCTAACGATATACCTACCGCAGAAGAAAACTACAGAATATTTATGTTGCAGATTAGTTTCAATTCTAATAACTAACTTGACAAATGAAAATACAAATGGATTCATATTCATTAAATGTTACATTTCATTGTGAAGAAATTTCTAACTAGCAACTGTGTCTGTCACCCTGCATAATAAATAATTAAGGACTAAAAATAAACCTATCGTACATCCAAACTTGAGCCGTCATCGACTGCAGAGTACGGTTTGTAAAGCAAAGAGTTTAAAACGAATGAATAAAGCAGGAAAAAAATCGTAGTGCCCCTAACAATGCAGCGTGCACGCCACTTGAGAGCTGAAGGACCCTACACGGAACTAATTTGCAATCTTTACGTAGAAAAAAAGTAGGGCAATGATGTAGTTTTTGTTTTTTATGCGAGCACAGATCATGCTAGATTATTTTGTATTGTGAGGGTTTCGCAAATACTGTTTTAATCAAGGAAATTGAATTAATTTTTATAAAACGTATATCGAACCATTGTTTAAGAATATCTTATTCATATCTGAAACACTAATCTCAATACACAATTTCAAAACAAATAACTAAAGACAAAAAAACCAATCGTAACTTCGTACTTGAGCCGTCGACTGCAGAGTACGGTTTGTAACGCAAAGAATTTAAAACAACCATTAGTTGTGCCAACCTACCCATGTGGCGTACACGCCGCTTGAGAGCTGAAGGACCCAACATGGAACTAATTTGCTATCTGTACATAGAAAATTAAGCATAGCAATGATGTAGATCCTGTTTTTAATTTGAGCGAAGATTATGCTGAATTTTTTTGTTAGGTGAGGGATTTAGAAATACGGGTTTAATTCAAGGAAATTGATTTTTTTTAGTTATAAAACTGTGTATTAAGTGATGTTTGTTTGTTGCTCTATAATATCGAAGCTGCTCGAAGAGTTCTGAAAAACAAAAAAGATATAAATTTAAAATTCTGCAACGTTTACTTCAAGTCTTACGAATTCAATAAAATAAGGAGAGCTATTCTGAGGTGATTGTAATAGAATCTTGAGTCGAGTATGCTTCGAGGATGTTCCTTTGAATAGACTTAGAATGAAGCTTAGTCTAGAAAGTAAATATGGGAAAAAATTGTTTAAGTAATAAATAAGATTGCCAAAGGTTTGGTAATCCCAGACAATGGCTAGTGCTACTTACACAAAAATACCTAAAATAAGCAGTATTAAATAAAATCCACTTATAAAAGAAATTGCTCAATTACTACCAACTCGTGTAAACCTTAAATCACACTACCACACCTGTCACCTTAGAACACGCATTTGAAGTAGCTGTAATAACTTATTTGTTTGGAATCCAATACTCAATGTAATTGGTGCAATTATCGTATAAAACTAAGGCCAAGATAGCGCCTTTTAAATTTAGGAAAACCTAAAGACAGATATAGAAGAATGGACTGAGCGTTTTCTATGCGGTTGTGGAGTGAAAACGGTCAGAAAAGTGTGGATGTTCGTGTTGAATGTGCGATAAGATAAATAAAAAATAGCGCCAGGCATGACGCATAAAATTATAAAAAAAATAATCGAACAAAACTTAAATGCAAATAAGTCACAATATACGTAAAATCCTTGCAAAACTTATCTTTTCCTTGAATTCTAATCGTTCCACATCAAAAGCTAAGGCTATTGCATTCATAGTGTTTTAAGACAGACGGTATTGACCGCACAGTCACCTTGGAACGGTATTACACAGTCCATTCCTCTATGTCTATGGGATAGCCTTGACTGATTTTATTGAAGCCTGTAATTGTCTGGTCATTAAAGATTAAATCAAGGTTTTAAGTTTGAAAGTGCTGTAAAATTATAATACATTCTGTAAAGGAAGGTCAGATAATGTTAAATGAAGTTGTAGTTTGTGGTTGCTATTATAAGGAACTGTCACTTTATCATTGCAATAACACCTAGCCGTTGCGGTACCTGCTACTAGAGACGGTTTAGTCATAACGTTCCATAGAATCAAGCGTAAGTTAGTCATTGACAAAATACATAAAATAATTACTACCTTTTTAAAGCGGCTTCTCTCGCATGTAGGTCGAAATTATCCCACAAGAGCGTACTACTTGGTTAATTAGTCCGAATCCAGGTCATGGTATACCTGTGTTCTATTAATCGAATTCGGTTGAGGCGTGATTGATTAATAGACATCCAATCAGTTCACTTTTACATTTGTATAGTTGTTAATATTAATAAGAATTAGGAAGAGAAAGACAAGAGGACTGGGGATTAGTGATTATGACAGACCATCTTATTTATGTGACGAATCAATTAAGTTCTTGCACTAATTCCATTCAATAACATCAGTAACAATTATTTGGAGGTATGTGGAATAGGGTGGGGTCCCAAAAACCTCCATAGAAAAAGGAGGGTCCTCCGACCAGACAGCTGTTGTGTCTGGTCCGGGCAACTGCCCAACGGTCATTGTCGGACGGTATGTGTTCTAATCGCGCCGAAAACTTTGTTTTCGCGTTGCAGGATTTGTGTGACGTCATATTATTACTTCGTAAGTGGCGGCGTTGGTGCCGCTTCAATTATTATTGTTCTTAAAATATTAGTAATATTGTTATTTATCCCAGTATCATAATATACACATAATCTACAAGCTAATTTCCAGTCCTGCAAAGCCTTTAAAAGCCACAGCAACGTTGCCAAAATCCCAAGCAGGCAATATTGCCGCTAACATAAAAAGAGCCTTCAAAAATTAAGCCCCACTGTAAGACGGTGAGCACATTTCAGCGCTCGAATAACTCGGCTCGGGAGGAATTTAGTAAATCTGCCTTCATAAGGATAATCTGCCTGCAAGATGGGCGTGGGGGAGGTTGCGAACATGTTCATGAGGCACCCGAAAGGTAGCCTCGCGAGTTCCATCCTAGGGGAGGGATCGTGACCCCAAAAGACAAGTCTCTGAGGTACCAACTAGCATTTCCTCAAAGGAAATTAGCAAAATTATAAAGTCTATGACCAGGTCACGATGGCCTTAGCATAGAACATTTTCAGTGTGCTGGTCCGCATCTTCCTAGGGTCTTGTCAATGTTATATAACTTCAGTGTCAGGCACTCCTATCTTCCCACTGAACTGATGAGGACAATAGTTGTGCCCATAGTCAAGAATAGAGCCGGGGTTGTCTCAGACAGACCTTACTATAGGCCAATATCCCTGGCGACTATAACTGCAAAGGTTCTGGGCGGTGTGCTTGAGCGGAGAGTAACTGAACAGCTTAGTCTGCAGGATGCCCAGTTTGGTTTAATGGCTGGGCTTTCCACGGAGACTGCTATTCTGCCGCTCAAGCACACCGTCAGGTACTACACTGACAGAAGCACGCCGGTATACGCTGCCTTCTTGGATCTATCCAAGGCATTTGACCTGGTTAATTATGACATCCTGTGGTCAAAGTTACGCGAACAGGGTCTAGCTGATGAGCTAGTTGACTGCAATACTGGTATGACAAACAAATTAACCAGGTCAGATGGTCGGATGTATTTGCCGGGATCTATTGTCTGGAGTGTGGGGTCAGACAGGGAGGTCTGTCCTCCCCGGCGCTCTTCAACCTATACGTCGATCAGTTGATTGAGGAGCTCAGCGGTACAGGTATCGGATGCTCCATTGATGGGCAAATGATAAATAGCATAAGTTACGCCGATGACATGGCTGAGCCCTTCAGTTGACGGACTCAGACGGTTGCTTGAGGTGTGTGAAGGATACGCCGAATCACATGGCCTCCTGTATAATGTGGGGAAGAGTGAGGTTATGGTGTTCCGGGTGGGTACCAGGAAGCCTAGAGTAGTTCCTCCGGTGTGCCTTTATGGTGTACCACTAAAGAGCGTGACAAAATTTAAGTACCTAGGTCACATCCTAAACGAGGATCTGCACGATGACGATGACATCGAGAGGGAACGGAGGGCGTTGTCAGTCCGATGCAATATGCTGGCCTGCAGGTTTGCGCGATGTACGAGGGAAGTAAAGATTACACTTTTCAAGGCGTATTGCCAGACCTTCTACACGTGCAGCCTGTGGGTTAGACGTACGCAGAGGGCTTACAACGTTCTCCGGGTCCAGTATAATAACGCTTTCAGGATACTGTTGGGGCTCCCACGTTTCTATGTGCATCAGGGATGTTTGCAGAAGCGAATACTGATAGTTTTCAGGCGATAATGCGGAAGAGGACAGCATCCCTGATGCACAGGATGCGGGGGAGCGTAAACGGTGTCCTGGAGGTTATTGCTGATAAACCGGACTGCCCTTTCCTGGGGTACTGGACCTGCTTGCACAGCGGTGGCTCAAGTGCAACGGGAAATCGGTATTTGAACTGATTGAATTATTTGTTAATTTATTTGTTATTTATTAATTTTATTGTGTGTATGGATTATTATTTTTATAAGAATGACATTAATAAATTATATAAATTTACTTACATAGTCATAAGTGTATAACTAACAAATTATGGATCATGGTCCGAAATAAATGATTGATTTATTGTAAAACGGCGGTTCATGGTGAAGTTATGCAAATGCAGTGCTGCTCAAATTTAATTTCATGATCACCATCTTTATACATGAATTTAATACTGATGATATTTTGTTTTTATTTAGGTTTAAAAAATACTTTTCCACGTCTAATTATATTTTAGAACTCGATGGGGTCGGTGTTTCCTATCCTTCTTATAATCAGAGAAGAAACACAGGGACAACCTTAGAGCGTGTTTTACATAAGTAAGATGCCTGAACAAGCGATCAAAAAATATTGCATGTGGTGATTGGACTTTACAAATACACGTTTAGAATTTGTCGTTACCAGGACTATTTCGGGTACAGAGGAGTTTTATGGTTTTCACCAAACTTCACAGACACTACCAGAGAGCATGGGATAGACGCACTGGTAGAGGCAACCGAAGCGTTGAGTCTCCATGCTTTATGATTGACACTGTTCACCGCGTATTATCACTCCATTTTTGCATCCTCCGTGTTTTCCACCGTGCGGTGTGTTCTCGGCTTAATTATAATATTTGGTGGAATCACGTTAAAGCCGTAACGTTTGGGCTAAGAGCTAGTGCGTGTTGTTACAAATTGTTTGACTGAAAATCTGATTGACTTATTTGTTGCTCCGTTTACGTGATCCTCCTTTGTTTTGGGGTTAATCGTCTCATTCGTTAAGACAATTAAAGCTGTTGTTTGTGATAAAATAATCTACGATTTTTTGAGTAGGTACTGCAAGTCAATTGAGTCAATGCATGCATTTGTACGCTTAGAACCTACAAGTATGCACACTGTAGGTTAAGGAAGATGCCAGCGGGTCATGTACCAGTCGATGAATATGTTAAAAGGATTTTGATAATGATGAGCAAGCATAAGATGTCGAGTAATTGAGTCTATCGGCCGTATTATGTTTGACCGAACCAGTAGATTCTGGTGGAGGTCGGGGTCTAGAGAGACTGTTGTGTGAGAGAAATGCAATTGCTGGTCGGCTATAGAGCCGTGGCGTTAGAGGTTTTGCTCGAGGGTTTCTATAAGCTTGGTTGTTTTTGCTGCAGAATAAGTTTTAAAGTTTGTTTGGAGTGACTAGTGGTACATGGCCCAGAGTAATGATTTTGTTTAGATGTCTCACGAACCCAATAATCCAGTTTGGTCAGGACTAGTCGAGCGTTGTGTGTAGGCCTGTGTGGCAATTGGAGGCCTTTATGGTGACTGTAAGCTAGTGTAGCAACTGTAGGCCTTTGTAGCAACTGTAGGCCTGTAAGTTTGTGTAAAAAACATGTTTGTGTAAGGAACCTTACAGAAAATTCCTATTGAGTCATGAGTCAAAAGAAAGTAAACTCACATAGTCACGCGAGAGGTGAGGTCACCATGGTAATGTTAATAACGTTCGAATCGTGAAGCCATAATTACGAAAATGTTGGTTTTCTAATTTTTATTTCTATGCGTAGATCGTGTTAGTAAGACACAAAAAGCTCAAGTACCAATTGATATAGTAGATGAAGTAGATGACGAATTGACACATTACGTTGTTATTACCCTCCTTCGGCAGTCGGGTAAAAACTAGTTTTATGTTAAATCAGATTTACAATTTTCCGATCCTTCAGCTCCCATTCTTCTACAAAACACTTCCGTAATGACAAGTTCCCATCCCTGTTTACAGCCCAACTGTTGTTTTCACGTCTGCGGCAATTTGAAGGTAGATTAAATCGGGATCGCCTCGAATGAGTCCGGGTGGCTATGACCGAGGGCCATAATTCCCCACAATGCAGACAGTACTGCAACTACCATGTAGTGAACATGATTTTCAAGTTATAAGCTTTTTGCTTTGTCATTTTATGGTCTTCGCTGGTATCGCATGAACTATATGAAAACAGTTGCGTAGTAAATAATATAAGCAATTTAACAAGGCATTGGCGGTGTTCATGCTGGAATACTTTGGATTACTTTGGTATTTGTGTTGAATCACACACAAACGCAGACTAACATTGCCTTTTCACCACAAATATGCACGTGGAAGCAGAATTTGTGCAAGGGACGTTGTAGCCAAGCCAACAAAATATTATGACTCTTTCCATCAAAACTATACAAGTGGTGCGTGAATGCGTGACGTATGCGAGGACTTAGTTTTTTACAAATAAAAAAAAACAACCTAAGATATAACGCACACATCCCTCGTACGCATTCCTTGTACGTCTCACTCGCAAAAGTTTCTCCATTCACTCGGGTACACACAATCAGCCGGGTACAGTCGGCTTAAATAACGAAAACTGTTGCTACTTCCAATAAAATACAGCAGTTATTACAGGACCATTTTTTTTTAAACAGATGTATCTTTTAACTTACACCAAGCTGTCTAGGACCGACCCACGCTGGTTTGATTACCGTTTTCCGTGCACCACGATCGACTGTTGTAATTTGCTAGCTATCATAAAACCAAACGCCCTTATTTGCTACACGCCAATATATTATTATTTGTGTACAGACTTTACAGCCCCTGCCTATAAATTGTGAGAAATGCCGCTGAAAATGAATAGCGAAGCCGCTTCAAGCGATGTTTTATGCCGGAGGCGGAATAACATGATTTTTATAGTTTCTACCAGTATATACTTCGGTATGGCGTGTTCGATCGAATAAAGACGTTTAGTTTAGTGATTTTAGTTACAGTTAAGGCGCTTTAAACGTTGAAGGAAAACAGCGTGGGGATACCGGTATTTCTGACTAAAAAAATTGAGACATGTGACATCCACCAATCCGCAATATGTTAGATTATGGACTAGACCCTCTCACAGAGATGAAGCCCGTGTCTTAGCACTGGGAACGTTGTAGGCCGATTCTGAAGGCGCTTTCAGCAGTGAGTAAAACCTGTAGAGATTATCGCCGAAACAACTAGACCGATATAAACACGATTAACTTGCCTCTCAGAATTTAAACAAGAATCTTTCAGAAAGCTTATAAAATACTGCAAATGTTTTCGCTCAATATTGTTATACCCATACGCCATTGCCAGGCCTTATTGATAATAAATCGGAGGCAGCTTAAATTCGAGATACTAAAAATATATCAACGTAATCTGAAATCACAACTGAGTACCTTGTTACCAATGACATAAAAACCGTTGATCTAGATTCTACCATTCGTATCGTTTTCAAATTTATTTTTGTCGGGGTTACGATGTTTTAAAAGGCTTAAAAGGGTTGCCTTTGCTTTTTTTTTTATTTAAATGATTTATGTACAGGTGGGTTATTGCAAAAACGGCGATATGATGAATGTATGCAATGGTTGCGAAGGGAAAGGTCTGGTCGCTATAAAACTCTTTATATATTGAGGAATTTTTGTGCATGGCAACATCAAGAAGTTAAGGAAAAGAAGATGGATTAGCAAAATATTGGCTTTATGAAAGTGTGTCTGTGAAGAATACAAGAATACGTTTATTCCCCTAGATAAATATATCTTAGAACCAAGTGAAATAACAAGGTTCGATTGCGAACAATAAAATAAATCTTCGTAAAGATGAAATAATGTAATGTAGCGAGTACTTCGTTCGTTCAACAATAATAGTGAGGCTTTTTCTTTATTTTGTTTGGAGGAAAGAATACCTGTTGCTTGTTTTATTTATTTTTGTTTTCTACAAAGATTTAGTTTGAAATTCAATTTCGTTACAGTTAATCCTATTTTGTTTGCTAGTACCTAAAGCTGATATTGTGACTGTAAATACTTTCTAGTTCTTTTTTTGTTCAAGCATTTATTATTAAGCAAAGTTTAGTTATTTTTTTGCTTAAAATGAATCAAGATTAAACGACTGAGTTCATTGACGTGGGTGAAACAAAACCGCCTTATTTGCCGATTAAGCTAAATAGGCATTATTTTCTACTTTCTATATTTTTTTTTATTTATGGTGATTATATATCAAGGCCATACCATGAAATATTAATATTAGAAATAAAGAAAAGAAAGAAAGAAAGAAAAATATTTATTTGTGACCCGCACAGGAGACACGAGATAAGCAACACAAACAATAATAAAAAATTAAAATAAATAACCCCGTGCGAGACCAAAAAGGCTCCTATCTCAGCATGTGCAACGATATTAAAAAGAAAATAACGCTGCGCTATTAGGGGTAGGTAATGCTTACTTAATAATGAAAAGTGTTAAGAAAAGCTTCCATACACTCAAAAATTGCCGAAAATCGACTTGTGTCTCCTACATTCCACAATACGTATCATTTTAAACCGTATCACCGTACAGTACTATGCAAATTAAGGGATTACCAAACGCTACGGAAACCTGGTCCAAAACTCCCGCATTGTATGCCAGGAGCCTATTGTGGATGAGTACTTCTTTGTTACCATTTTCCAGATTGGATTTGAATCCTCCTGGATTTAACAATATAGATGTGTGTTGTGTTGTTCCAATATTGGGTCAAATAGTTGGACGGACTATGAATGTTTATGTGGAGTTGTGTTCTTCCAATATTGGGTCAAATGTTGGTCAGCCTATGACAGTTTATGTGGTGTTGTGTTGTCCCAATATTGAGTCAAATGTTGGACGGGCTATGAATGTTTACATGTGGAGGTTCAACGAATCGTAGGTACGGTAAGGTTATGAATATGGAATTCTTGTTTTGACCCTAGAATTGGGTATATCATACGGTATGTTATGAAAATTGTTATGTGGTTATGTTGGAAGAGTTGTACAATTTCATGTTGGAGTAGCACGGATCTTTTATTTTAATTATTCGGTTGGATGTAACTTCTTTATCAGTGTTAGCCTCATTTGTTTCACTTTAGTTTCCATACAGACGCGTTGGGTTGTTTGCATATAGAGACATGATTTTTGCTTGCCTAAAACGTGACTTGTACCATTACACATATTATTATAGTGTACGACCGCTTAACAACATGTTTTACCTAAATAGGTACATAAAGCGCATCTTAGAGAGTCAGTGGCGCTATCAAACATACTGGCTTTGTTTTATTTCTACCACGGCAAAAGATTTAATCAAATACAGTGTTTACACAAAATGGGTAAGAATTTCTTCCTCTCATGATCCAATGTGTACTCATTATTTTATTATTGTAAGAGTTACCTAACAAGTTCTTACGGCATAGCCTATTCGCTAATTAATTAATGCTCACAAAATTAGCAGTATGGATAATAATTTCTTAAAGCGCTGAAACAGCACTTAAGTGACACCAACCATTTTTAAAAGAGTAACCATGGAGTTTCTTGCCGGTTCTTCTCCATAGGAAACGACCAACCCGAACCGTGCACATTTTGTCGACGTTTTATAAGTGCCCATGTAGGCCTATGTGAAATAAAAAAATTGATTTTGATTTTGAAAACGCACTAGTCGACAGATACTAATCGAAAACAATTAACTCCAGGCCAGGTTTTTCTAGATCATTCTTACGAAAATTCGACTAGCACTTGTCTTTGTTCTCTTTGAGTATGCATCAAACAAGCTTTACAAAGGTAACTCTGGTTCAGAAAAACATAGGTCGTTGACAAAAACGTCTGATCGGTGGCTTATCTAATTCATACGCAAAGGTTTGTGCCAATACAGTTGTAAGTCAAGAGATCATTGTGAAAAATGTATTGTACATGTTAGAACAAATTCACTAGGATTGAACAAATCCAGTAGGAAAAAGAGACGAAAAAAACAAATACAAGTTTGTAAAAAGAAAATGTTTGTAGTCTGTGTATCCGAACGATAAGGGACTTTGGGCATGTTATTGTTTGAATAATTTGGATTCAATATAAAATCGGTAGCGTTTTTGCAAATAGGTACATAGTATTCATAGTTGCGTACACCTTTACTCTGAATTACCTTTGTGAGGAAGCAGTGGTGGCCCAGTGGTAATGGCCACGACATACAAGTTGTAGGTTGGGCTCGAACCCACGAGTCACGGTTCGAGCCCAGGCAGGCGCTTAACTTTGTGTAAATTGTTTCATCACCACTGCTCTCAAAACGGTGAAGTTAAACATCGTGAAGAAACCGGCATGTCTAAGAACCAAAAATTCGAAGATAATTTTGTGACATCCACCAACCCGCTCTAGGCCCGCGTCGTGGATTACGGACTATTCCCTCTCACAGAGAGGAGGACTGCACGCAAAACGGACCAAATGGGATTCTAAGTGCGGTAAAGGGGGTCCATCTATCATATCCTATTCTAAACTTTGTGAAGCAAATGATAACGCTGTCGACGTTTCTGAATTCTGACCAAAATATATTTAATTTTGGAATCATCGATAGACGATGAAGTAATTGCGTTATTGCAGAATGAGTTCGGTGCGCCGCGCCGCGCCACCACTTACATACTTTGTGGTATCGTTGTAAGTTTCGTTCATAAGTCAGAATTGTAACGGGCCGTCAATTTCTATGAGCAAATTGAGACACTCACGTGATGACACGCTTGGTTTGTTTGTGTTATGTGCGGACGGGGGGGGGGAGGCAGAATAATATAACCGGTATGTCACAAGAATGTATACATTCCTCCACCCTTAATCAGAAGTACTTCTTATAATCTACAGCAGTTCTGTTTCGTTTCGACCGAGCGTCTGGCTCAGGTTCGATAGAGGGCACTGCCGGAATCACTTCCTCTTCAGCGGAATCGTCGCCGTATACAAGCGCTGATGCCGGCGCTTCAGACTCCACAGGTGCCTTCTCCACAGAGACTTTGGATAGCCGCTGCCCGGAGCTCGTAGAGTGTGAGGGTATCATAAATGCGGGAACGATCTCCTCGCATGGCCCATCTTTTCTCCCTCTATATTTCAGCAACGGATTAGCGTGCCTCTTGATAGTATCTTCAGATGCACTCAGTTTTACTAAATACAATGATTTTCCTATTTTTTAATAATAATACCACGTGACCAATATTGTTTTTGCTGGCTATAAAGTGTAACCAAGACTTGGTCACCTACATTAAATAAAAGTAAAACTACAGTAAATTACCACGATAATTGTTAATTTGCGAACACTGTCTTTCTTTTCTGTTTCGAGTGCTGTGTCAGATGGCAATGTGGTGTGCGGTGTCAGGAGATCTAGTCTACATCTCAAATTATGACCGAACAATACTTCAGCCGGTGATCTGTTTGTGCCCGTATGTTTGGAATTTCTGTACCTCAGTAGGAATTCTGATAGTTTTATATTTAAATTTCTCAAATTTGTACCTGTTAATAAGTATGATTTAATTGCTTTTTTAATTATTTTTTACATAACTCTACGCTTGTCCATTGCTAGCCGGATTATATGTCAGTGAAGTTACATGACTGATGTTATTTCGTGTACAGAATTGGTTAAACTAGTACGATACAAAAGAAGTACCGTTATCTGAGCAAATTCTATCAAATAAATCAAATCGTGACATTACTTCGCACAGTTTTTCAATAACCACTCGTGAAGTGAAACTCGACGAAACATCAAAACACTTCACCCATTTGGAATATGCATCAACGGTTATTAAAAATGTTTTGTCGCTAATTGTTCCTAAAAAATAAAGCATTTTCCCGCTGCATTTAGAGATCGAGAAATATAGAAGATAGGCTTTTCTACAACACCTTCAACCTGTAATAACACGGTATCTAACCCGCTCGGTGACGCGTCTACCGTAACTATTAGCGATGCTTCTGGATAAAAATGTGCTAAGGTGGTCTCAGATACTAATGCACGTTTTATATTTGACACTGCTTCGTCATGTCTCTTAGTCCATGACCAAGGCCTATTCTTTTTTAACAACTCATGCAGTGGACTTAAAATCGATGATGCATTTTTAATTAAATTTCGGTAATAGTTCACCATACCTAGAAATGACTTTAATTCTGACGTATTACGAGAAGAACCGGCAAGAAATGCCATGGTTACGCTTTTAAAAAAATGGTTTGGTTTTACAATATTGCCATGTTACAGCATTAGTACTATGGGGGGACAACGTAGGCCCGACAATAAGTCGTAAGAAACTAAAAAAAAAGTTTATATAATATATAACAAAGTTAACAAATGTTAACTAACATCTAGAAGGCCTACAATGTTCACACATTCACAAAATAATCGGTAAAAGAATCTATACAAAGATAAAAAAAAAATATAACAAGACTAAATTTAACATGTGGCACAAATGTTGTTATCAGTGCTGTAACTATTCTTTGCAAAGGGCTATAAAGATGATTGCAAACTATTGTAAAAAGTCCAATTAAAAGAAGAAAAACAAAAAAATATATTAAAAAATGAGATTGAGAATAGTTAGAGACATCCACATATTTGTGCCGTTTATGAGTTACCAGGGAAGCCGCATCCGCAGAAGGAGCTAAAGCCAAAATTTTTATCTTCAACGTAGTTCTTGATTTTATAATATGCTTTTTTAATAAGGACACGTTTGATGTGATTATTGAACTTTCCATCGGTCACAGTTCTATAACTGACTTTGGCAATTTGTTATAAAAGCGTATACAGTTTATAAGAAAAGACTTGCTAGTTTTAGTTAATCATAATTCGGGTATTATAATTTCGTGCTTACTGCGTGTATTTAAATTATGGAAGTCGCTTCTAGTTTTGAAAAGCCCTCGATTTTTGCGGACATACAAAATACATACTCTTTAAATTTATCTCTGAGGGACTCGCGAGGACCCATTTTATAGATCGCGTGGATTGCCCTCTTTTGTAATATGAAAACTGAGCCAACATCTGCTGCTGATCCCCACAGCAGAATGCCATAAGACATAATACTGTGGAAATAAGCATAGTATACTAACCTAGCTGTGGCTACATCGGTTAACTGCCTTATTTTCCTTACTGCATATGCAGCTGAACTTAACCTTCCCGAAAGAGTACTAATGTGCGCGCCCCACTGCAATTTTGAATCGATAGTAATCCCTAAGAATACAGTTTCCGTTATAACTTCAAGATTATTGCCGTCAAGATTTAATTTTAGGTCACGTTGTGGTACATTTGGTAAAGAGAACTTAAGACATTTTGTTTTTTTCGCATTCAGTAGGAGATGGTTAGCTGCCTACCATTTTGAGAGAATAATTAGACTTTCGTTGACATGTAAGACATCCGTATCTTTTCTATCTATATTAAAAATTAGCAAAGTATCATCAGCAAATAGAATTATATCCGATAATTTGGCCATCATAAAGGGGAGATCATTAATGTAAACAAGAAAGAGGAAAGTGCCGAGAATTTAACCTTAGGGCACGCCCATCTTGACTAGAGACCCGGAGGACGTCGCCCCATTAACATTTACTTTTTGCTGTCTGTTTGATAAATAGGAAAGCACGAGATCAGCTGCTTGTCCTCGAATTCCGTATTGGTGTAATTTACATATCAGTGTGTTGTGGTCGACGCAGTCGAACGCTTTTGAGAGATCACAGAAAACGCCAATGGCATCCTGGGACTTCTCCCAAGATTCCAAGATGTGACTGATGAGTTTTACTCCCGCGTCCGTTGTCGACCTACCTTTCATGAAATCAAACTGCTGACTATGCAGGATCCCGTTAAAATTGAAGTGAGACAACATCTGGTCCAGCATGATTTTTTCATAGATTTTACTCAATGCTGGAAGCACGGATATAGGACTATAATTAGAGGGGTCACTCTTACAGCCTGATTTGAAAATTGGTACTACTTTACTGTGCTTCATTAAATCAGGAAACGTGCCCCTGTCCAAACATTGATTGAATATGCCTGTAAGGACAGGAGCAATCGAATCAAAAATATCTACAAGAACCCTAACGGATATCCCCCATTAGTCTTCAGTATTTTTTATATTGAGACTTTTGAACGCATTTTTAATTGTATCAAGACATATTGGTTAAAATTTAAAGATTGGTATGTCTTTAGTAAAGTTTTCTTTAAGAAGAGCTTCAGGTAATTTCGATGAGGAGGGAAGAGACTTCGTAACCTCTAACGGAATGTTGGTAAAGAAATTTTCTAATGTCTCAGCGATTTCTTGCTTATCAGAAATGGTTTGATTAGTTATTTTCAAAGACAACTCATTCTGATCGCGTTGTTGTGTCTTTCCAGTTTCTCTATTAATTACTTGCCACACAGTTTTTATTTTATTGTTAAAAATACCAATCTTGTTAATTATTATTTGAGATTTTGCCTGAGCGAAGACTCTTTTGAATATTTTGGAATAGTTTCTAACATAAGTGTGAAAAACTTGATCCGCAGTCAAAGATTTTTTGTAATATAAATTATATAAGATATCTCGGCTTTTTCTTATGCCCACAGTGGTCCATTCACTAAATTTCGATTTGGAATTGTTGACTTTAACTGTTTTTACAGGACTTGTTTTATTGAATTCTTGGCAAACTGTAGAAAACAACGTGCCGTAATTTATATTGGCGTCTTTTGAATCAAAACTGGCGCTACAAAGCTTGCTAAAAACATTGTTATTAAAAGAATTTAATTTATTTTTAGTAAGAGGTCTTAATCGAATTGATTTAGCTTGGTTTAATTTTTTATCTGACTCAAAAGATACTAGTTGACCAGTATGGTCTGACCTAACGCCACTAATTAAAAACGATTCTTTTACTTTACAATTAGTGAATACATTATCTATGCACGAAACTGAAGTTGCTGTTATTCTTGTCGGTTCATTAAACAAATATTTTAAGTTAAATGATTTGAACAATGAAATGAGCTTACATTTTTCAGGTGAATTGACTAACATATCTATATTTAAGTCACCACAAACAAAAACTAATTTATTATTTCTGAAAAATTTACATAATAATTCTTCCATTGTAATTAAAAACAATGACAAGTTTGATGCTGGTGGTCTGTAAACACACAAGATAGTATGCCCCTCGACCTCTGCACATGCTAACTCACATAAGCGATCAACAGAGTAAGCAGTGATATCCTTCCTTTCCTTATATTTGAGATGACTATAACAAAGTATTAAGGTACCACCACCCACTGTGGATCTGTTGTACGCGCTGGCAACTGAGAAATTATTTACATTAAACAGCATCCTATCTGGTTTTAACCAAGTTTCACAAAAACATAAGATATCCATGTGGTATTTATCTACTAACAATTCCACGTCTGAAATTTTGCCGGAGAAGCGATTTATATTTTGATGATATAGTAAAATATTACTATTCTTACTTCTTTTTTGTCGGCTCTAATCGTTTAAAGAATCAGTAGTACTATCAGAAAAACTGGATAATACTGTTAAATCACTAAACCTAGTCTCAGTTAAATCATCAATAACTGCGTGTATATTAACACCTAACAATGTAGCTAATAAATGTCGACTATTTTTGGGAAGAAACATATAGTTCCCAATCAAAACAAAATCACTAACAAAATTGTTGGTGTCAAAAAACAACAAACGGTTACTATGACGACAAGATAAAATATGCATCAAGTTATTTAAACTAGAAATGTATTCATTTTCATGAACAACTAACTTGCCAGAATAGGGCAATGCACATAATATTAATTTGCCTAATCTTAACTTAAGTAGGGTGTCAATACCATTAACTATGTCCCTTTTTGTTATACTAAGGCTATTTCCAATAAGAAGTACTACAGTAGTTTGCTCATTCAATTGTGTCTGTTGAATTTTATGAATAAGCTCATTAAATTGCAGTGGTTAAGTTCTTTCTCCACCTTTTCCCGAATCGCATAAGGTAAAGGTCTTGCTTTAAAAAAAACGGTTTTGAGTCTGGTTTTAATGCTAAATTTACCTTCACGCCTTTTAAACAACCTAAATTATTTCCAAATAACAGTGGGTACTTGGAAGAACTACGCGATTAAAAATCATTACAATTATTTATCGAACATATTTACTAAACCGTGATAAATAATCTCTGCCTAATAAGGGTGGCCCCCCATTCCGTACAACATAAACACCTATTATGCACGACTTGTTGTTATACGAGAACAATAGTTTTATTTTACCTGCAATATGTAACTTATCGCCGTTGTAATTATGCAAAATGACATCACTGGCTTCTTACGTTATGGTTTTAAAGTATTTAAGGTGCGTTTGCTCATTAATAACAGTAACTGACGAGCCCGTATCTATTTAAAAAGTAAATTCAATACCATTGACACAAACAGATTCCCGCATCGGTTCGCCGCGAATGGAGCGCTTATTACAGCATTCATGTTTACCATCATCGCTAGCCTCCTCACAGCACTCGACATAGTGTTGTTTTTCCACTTTTTGCTTGCACATCCGATTAAGATGACCTTGAAGGCCGCACTCTTTGCACTTATACCGCGCAAACCGACACCACGATGCTTGATGGTCTGTGTACCCGCAGGCAGTGCACCCGCTACCGCCGCTGCCGACGCCGCGAGCGCGCTCGCCGTTAGCTGCGAGTGTCGCCGCTCCCTGCCTATGCCTCGGCGCGATGCTCCCGCGCGCTGCGCCAGGCTGCGCTGCTGAGTCCATCTTCATCACTTGAAATGGAATACCCACGTCCGCTTGCCGTGTAGTTTCTTGTGCCCCCATGCGAGCACTGCGCACACCTTCTGCTATTTCCAAAGCATTGCGCGGCGTCAATTCTGACATCGCTTTAGTAAATAGCTTATCTCTTTCCGGTCCCGGTGCCATGCCCAGCACAAATCGGTCGCGAAGCTGTTCATCCAGATTTTGCACCGTGAACCCGCAGTGTATTGCCAAACCACGAAGGCCTCACGAAGGCGAAGGGTTGCCCACTCTGGCAGCTTGTAGCTTGTTTCCGAGCAGTTACTGAGCAAAATGGATCTACGTTTGCAACCAGCTTTATCTGCATCTTCCCCAATGTATATATATTATATATATATATCCCCAGTATAGCTGCCACTCTTGGTTTTCGTGGTTGAAAATTTTTGTTACCTTTATATTATTATAAGCGCAACTCGTATCTATTAATTTTGAAAAAAGTTTTTATATTATGTGGAAAATGTCGCTGGTTGCACATTTGTTTTTCTTTGTACTCAAATTTTATTATTTATGTGTGCAGTTGCTTGATTCCCAAATAAATAAAATAAAATAATGCCGTCTCAAGCAGAGGCCGCCTACTAGACTCGGTGTATTGTGGGCAGCACAAAAAAGGTACTGAGGCCTTATTATAACGTGTCAACGCCATCATGATTCTGCTGTAAAAAGGGACAGTGACATTCGTCTTGTATGGCTCCTTCTCTCTCTTGCATCGGAATCATTATGGTTTTGACACGTTAAGGTTCCCTAGTCGACGGCACGAACTATTTTGTGCTCGAGGTTAAAATGCATGCTATATCATCCGACAACACATGCGAAAGAGATAGATCCTGTGATGAGCAGTAAGAAGCTTCGCGTACAAAATAGCACTTTTGCAAATTTGTATCGAAATGGATGATGATTTAGGACGAAAACGAACGCAAGAAATGTTATAAACAGACCTTTGGAAGTCTAGATATCATGAAAAACTGACTAAATGTATATTTTCAAAATAAAATTATTTGTATTGTTTAATTACTGATCTATCCCTGTATGGAGGCCGTTTTGCAATTTTCCTTATTCTTATGTGTCCGCCCAAAGATGCGTTAAAATAGTTTTGAAATATGGACGCCTATAACTTTCAAATATTTTTTTTTCCATACAGGGCTAGATAATGATGAGACAAAATGATACCATTTTTTATTTTGAACGTACATTGTCAAACAATGGAGTAATCGCCAGACTACGCTTGTATGGAAGAATGATCGACTAGTGTAACCTTAAGGTCCCTGAAGTTCATTCTATCATTGCCATTCAACGTGCTAATGTTGCCAATCTTCTAGGCACGTATCCGAATGTCAGGGATGTGGAGGAGAACTTCGACGTCTAGATGTGCCTTGTTTTTGTATATATATACGTAGTCAGGTTTAGTATAAGTTAGTATACTATCAGTAATAAGTTTAGTCTTACTCTTAACGATGTTCTTAATACGATTGTGGCAAGGCACTTTATTTATAGACTATAACTGTAATATTTTCCCGGAATTAGCGCCATTCTGGTATATTTGGGTCGCCTATTTACGTAGGATTGGTTATTAGGAGCAATTCTGGTCAATAGTCTGTCCCTTATAATAATTGAGTGCCCTTCATTGCCCTGAACATTAATCGATGCTTCGAAAATTGGTTTGAGTACCAAATTTAATTAGGTCCAGGAGACCTAAATCACTTACGTGATTGTTTTTTAAACCCTTGGGACGGAATTTTGTGTCACTGGTTTAGTTTTATGCTTGAACTTATGTATATCGGCGTATGCATTTCATTTTGATTACAGAAATAAATGCTACTGTTTTGAGGCATAACGCTAATAGATAATAATAAGCCGAGAGAGACCATAATATCATTATTTAAGTAAAAAACAACGTGGCAATGCCTGTATCTAACAGTGGTTGTCACTGTTAGATATTACCCTCCCTGCCTCTTTTGCTAAAACATTTGTATGGTACAAATGTTTTAGCAAAAGATATTATTGGCGCTTTGAGATACAAGTCATAATTATCATTACGTCCGTTTTCCACGAAGATTTTGGTAGAAGTGTATAGTTATGTACAACTGGGGTAACGTGATTGTAATACATATAGGTACTACCCATAATATCGATTAATAAAGTACGAAATAAAAAGTGAGAGCTACAACTGTTACCCTCTTTCGTTATTACTATTTGAACGGCATATCAAGCTGTTCTAACAAAGTATTTCTACCGCCACATCCACCGCCAAAGGTCATTCAACTCTTTAAACCTTTTATCCCAAAAGTGTTTACAGGGATAAAATGGTTTAATATCAGCTAAAATGTTGACAAAGGTTATTGAGGATATTATATGTATGTATTTTATTATGTCTATGTAATATTATTTATGATATTTTGTAAATTCTTCTCCTATCGTTCAATCCATTCCTAAGGTTGTCTGTAAGAGATTGCCTAGTGCGATAAGACCGCCCATTGTGGTGTACAATAAAGTATATAATAAATAAAGGGAATAAAAGTACAGGCGAATCATTTTGGCGTCTAATACACGTTTTCGTAGTTAAAGCGCAGATATACGAGTATTCATTGATTTTAAAATGAACATCAAGTCTAAATTAGTAGCCAGCCGGAATTTATTTAAAAAAAAAGAATATTATACCAGAATACTTAAAAAAAAAATATTTTATAGTATGATGTAATTCATTTGTAAGGTTTTGTCTGACGCGGACAAAAAAAAATCACAGATATAAATAACTAGAAAACGCAAGTCCTTACATCTGTATGAAAAACAAGCGTGCCACATTTTCACGCACAATTAAAAAAAAAAACAAATTTACTTACCTATGAAAGAAAATATTTCCAATGCCTCGGCAAACTTTTTCTAAACAGTTTTTACAGCTCAATATGGCATAATTGGGCATTTTTATAGATTTCGGTGGATTTCCGGTGCCGATAACGTTAAATGAAAAACTGAAATTACAATCATTGAACGAAATTTTACTCCGTTTTTTGACATGTGCAGTACATTCAATCGCGTCATCTAGTTAGATTTATGTCTGTGGTCCGTTTGTTCCTTGAAGGTCGTTTGAAGAAAGTGACACCTTAAGTAGTGAAGTTTGGAGTTAATTTAGAGTTGGACAAAGACTTGGTAGCTTTGGGCAGACGTCTGAAGTACACGTGTAGAACTTCTCGACTACACGTGCAGGAGATAACTAATGAAAAGTCTGGAAAAAATTGTTAGACCCTCGGACTCATATTTGTAGCACACTGTGTAGGGATGTATTTTTACCAGAATGCACGACGCAGAAATGAATGTATGTTTGTTCATATGTGGCATATTAGAGACCAAACGCGAAGGCCAATTTTATAAGTACATTTTATAAGTTGGTCGACTATTACTCGTAATATTGTGGAGCCTACTTAGCTGTGATAGTTTTCCTTTTAACTTCGTTATATATACTAACTGCCGTAATTTTTTTTACATATCCAAAATCAACCGTTTAGCTGGGGGGTGGGGGGCACTTGGCTCTAACAAAAATTAGTAATTTAAAGCTTATTTTTTCGCAAACGGATGCCTGAATTGATAAATAGTTTTCACACAATAGTAATATTTATGAATCACTATTTTATGTCTACTTTGTCGGCGTGATAAATATTATATGTATATTTATGTCAAATTATATTTTTGTAGTACTAAGAGTCTCTGACCTAAGCTGCGGACGACCGGACGGACGGGCATGGCGAAACTATAACGGTTCCTTGTTGACTACGGAACCCTAAAACAGCTTTATTAGTTAGTTTGGACAACATATTGTGGGGGTCCAATAATTTTTTCTTCTGATCCCATCGTGTGGGGTATCAAAATGAAGGGTTTAAATAAGTCATTACAAAAATATATATTATTTTTAACATATACACTTATATGTTAAAAAGTAATTAAAATTCAAGTAAATATAACTGATTTATGTAAGATATCTCCTATGATTGTGTCCATATTATTAATGCGGTGCTCGCTTAAGCTAGCTAAAGACACGTATAGATGTCAATTAATGAAAAGTCTGGCAAGAGTTGTTTATATTGCTCTAGGCAAATATTGGTGGAAGTGGATTGCAAGGGGATTTATTTGTAGTTTTTGATGTAAGAAATGAACTTACTCGACTTAGTTCAAATTATATTGATAAATAGGCAGAAAAACAAGTCATTCAAGGACATTATCTATCTATATATTATATACATAATAACAAGCAAAATTTCAAAATTTTAAAAGCCCCCGACACATTTTTTATTTCTTCCTTCAACTGGCTACCTATCTACCTACCCTGCCTACCCTGCCTACCCTGCCTACCTATCTACCTAGCCTGCCTACCCTGCCTACCCTGCCTACCCTGCCTACCCTGCCTACCCTGCCTACCCTGCCTACCTATCTACCTAGCCTGCCTAGCCTGCCTACCCTGCTTACCCTGCCTACCCTGCCTAACCTGGCTACCCTGCCTACCTTGCCTACCCTGGCTACCCTGCCTACCCAGTCTACCCTGCCTTCCTTGCATACCCTGCCTACCTTGCATACCCTGCCTGCCTTGCCTACCCTGCCTACCCTGCCTATCCTGCCTACCCTGCCTACCCTGCCTACTCTGCCTACCCTGCCTACCCTGGCTACCCTGCCTACCCAGTCTGCCCTGCCTACCCTGCCTACCCTGCCTACCATGGTATGCCCTGGCTCCCCTGCCTACCCTGCCTACCCTGGCTACCCTGCCTACCCTGCCTACCCTGGCTACCCTGGCTACCCTGCCTACCCTGCCTACCCTGATCTCTATTTTTTTTTTTAATTATATTATAGCCTATGACACTCAGGCATAATGGGGCGACGTCCTCCGGGTCTCGAGTCAAGATGGGCGTGCCCCAAGGTTCAATTCTCGGCCCTTTCCTTTTTCTTGTTTATATAAATAATCTCCCTTTTATGATGGTCAAATTATCGGATATAATTCTATTTGCTGATGATACTTCGCTAATTTTTAAAATAGATAGGCAAGATACGGATGTCATAAATGTCAATGAAAGTCTAATTGTTCTCTCAAAATGGTTCGCAGCTATCTATTCAGCAATCTTTTACTGAATGCGAAAAAAACAAAATGTCTAAAGTTCTCTTTACCAAATGTACCACAACATGACCTAAACTTAAATCTTGACGGCAAAAATCTTGAAGTTATAACGGAAACTGTATTCTTAGGGATTACTATCGATTCAAAATTGCAGTGGGGCGCGCACATTAGAACTCTTTCGGGTAGGTTAAGTTCGGCTGCATATGCAGTAAGGAAAATAAGGCAGCTAACCGATGTAGCTACAGCTAGGTTAGTATACTATGCTTATTTCCACAGTATTATGTCTTATGGCATTCTGCTGTGGGGATCAGCAGCAGACGTTGACTCAATTTTCATCCTACAAAAGAGGGCAATCCGCGCAATCTATAAAATGGGTCCTCGCGAGTCCCTCAGAGAAAAATTTAAAGAGATCGATATACTGACTCTACCTTCACTTTATATTTTGGAATGTATTTTGTATGTCCGTAAAAATCGGGGGCTTTTCAAAATTAGAAGCGACTTCCATAATTTAAATACACGCAGTAAGCACGAAATTGTAATACCCAAATTCAGATTAACGAAAACTAGCAAGTCTTTTCTTATAAACAGTATACGCTTTTATAACAAGTTGCCAAAGTCAGTTATAGAACTGACCGATGGAAGGTTCAAAAACTACATCAAACGTATCCTTGTTAAAAAAGCATATTATAAAATCAAGGACTACGTTGAAGATAAAAACATTTGGCCTTAGCTCCTTCTGCGCATGCAGCTTCCCTGGTAACTTGTAAACGGCACAAATAAGTGGATGTCCCTAACTATTCTCAATCTCATTTTTTCTTTCCTTCTTTTAATTAGACATTTTACAATGGTTAGGTTAGGTTAGCAAAGTTATTTTCAATCATCTTTAAAGCCCTTTGCTAAGAATAGTTACAGCACTGATAACAAAATTTGTGCAACATGTTAAATTTAGTCTTGTTATACTTATTTTTATTATTTTTACCTTTGTATAGATTCTTTTACCGATTGTTTTGTGAATGTGTGAACATTGTAGGCCTTCTAGATGCTAGTTAACATTTGTTAACTTTTTTATATAATCTTTTTCTTTTTTTTTTAGTTTCTTACGACTTACTGTCATAATTCGGGCCTACGTTGTCCCCCCATGCCCAATTACTAATGCTGTAACATGGAAATATTGTAAAACCAAACCATTTTTAAAAGAGTAACCATGGAGTTTCTTGCCGGTTCTTCTCCATAGGAAACGACCAACCCGAACCGTGCACATTTTGTCGACGTTTTATAAGTGCACATGTAGGCCAATGTGAAATAAAAAAATTGATTTTGATTTTGATTTTGAATGTAGCTTTCTACTGGTGAAAGAATTTTCAAAACCGGTTCAGTAGATCCAGAGATTACCCCTTACAACGTCACAAACTCACAAACCCACATACTCACAAACTTTACCTCTTTATAATATTAATAGTATAGAATTATAGATATACGAGTAGTAGACACGCTTCGATCGGCAATCTATTGAATACGTAATTATGACACGATGTCTTGCGAAAACACCCCGATTCAAACATTAAAATGCCCATAACTTTTGAACGGCTAAACCGATTTTATTCAAATATAGCTAAGAACACTCTCGATTAAGTCACCTTTTAAACAAAAACGGTTCACCCGTTTGGACGCTATGATACCACAGACAGACACACAGATACACAGCAACACAGGTCAAACTTATAACACTCCTCTTTTTGTGTCGGGGGTTAAAACTGAATCTCTATTTCCCTTGGTCACGGCATCACGCGTGAACGGCTGGACCGATTTTGCTTATTCTTCTTTATTGTGTTTATGATTGTTAAGAGAAAGAAGTTATGAAAAAAAAAAAAAAAATACCAGGTATGTAGGTAGGGTAGGGTAGGTAGGATATGGTAGGTAGGGTAGGGTAGATAGGGTAGGATAGGAAAGGTAGGGTAGGGTAGGTAGGGTCATAGATAAATATAGGTAGGGTAGGTAGGTTGGGTAGAGGAATGTTTGGTGTTTTCATGGCAAAATAAAGTTTGCAGGGTTAGCTAGTAATGTATGCTTTTGCTGGTGCTACATTTCTCTTTAAATATAATTCATTTAGTGTAAAGGCAGTTGAGATAAAATACCTTATTACTCATTTATATTATTATAAATGTCCAGAAATGACGCTTGGTAAAACTTTTTAACAAAAAATCAAACCGACTTCCAGAACAAAAAACTACAAAGCAAAAAATTACTTTCTTTTCCGAAGTCGGTATCTTTAGTACCCATTTTTTTTCAGTTTTTCGACACCGACTTCGGAAAAGAAAGTTATTTTTTGCTTTGTAGTTTTTTGTTCTGGAAGTCGGTTTGATTTTTTGTTAAAAAGTTTTTTATTTTTCTCTTTTTAGTTTTGGTAGGTACCTCCAATTAACATGATTATCATTTACAGCCAAAGTACATCTCATTGCGATTCCAATAAGCCCAAACACGACTAGGATACATTGTTTTATTTCATAGACACCTACTGGCGAATGCGAATGTGCTACTAGATTCATATTTTGTTTGACAATTCAAAAGTTCCTACTTACATAAAGTTTAGTTCAAATAAAAATATTTTGACTATTAATTTTTTGTTTTTGATATGTGTGAATATTGTGCATTTCCTACAATATTACCATACGTATCGAATCGACAACCTCCTTTTTTTGAAATCGGTAAAAATACCACACAGCCTACTACATGTTAGCGCCTCACTCCAGCGAAATGCCTCTTCTTATATAAAGAACGCACGACTCAGCACGATTGTTCAGGGCGGGTTTCTACAAGATGATTTCTTTTTAACCGACTTCAAAAAAAGGAGGAGGTTCTCAATTCGTCGGAATCTTTTTTTTTTTTTTTTTTATGTATGTTCCCCGATTACTCAAAGACCCCTGGACCGATTTCAAAAATTCTTCTTTTGTTTGAAAGAGTATACTTCCTAGTTGGTCCCATAATCATCAGGTCAGGATCTGATGATGGAATCCAGAGAACTCGAGGGAACTCCTCAAATATTATAGGCAAACATATAGCGATTTTGGTATTTTCATCAACAATGCAATCATTTGCACTCGGAAAGTACCATTTGGTGGAGTCGAACTGATGAAGAAGGCCACAGATGGCCACTGGAACTCCTAAATGCTAAATATGTCACGGGCATAAGATATCTCGAATAGTAAACCGACTATAATGAACCAAATACTTATGAATAAATGGTACTGATGAAAATTAACCGACTTCAAAAAAAGGAGGAGGTTCTCAATTCGTCGGTTTTTTTTTTTTTTTTTTTTTTATGTATGTTCCCCGATTACTCAAAGACCCCTGGACCGATTTCAAAAATGCTTCTTTTGTTTGAAAGGGTATACTTCCTAGTTGGTCACATAATCATCAGGTCAGGATCTGATGATGGAATCCTAGAGAAATCGAGGGAACTCCTTAAATATTATAGGCAAACATATAGCGATTTTGGTATTTTCATCAACAATGCAATCATTTGCACTCGGAAAGTACCATTTGGTGGAGTCGAACTGATGAAGAAGGCCACAGATGGCCACTGGAACTCCTAAATGCTAAATATGTCACGGGCATAAGATATCTCGAATAGTAAACCGACTATAATGAAGCAAATACTTATAAATAAATGGTACTGATGAAAATGGCACCATCGAACTGATCTGATGATGAAGCCGGAAGGTAGGCACTGGAACTCTAATATAAAACAATGTATCCTAGTCGTGTTTGGGCTTATTGGAATCGCAATGAGATGTATCTTTAGTACCCATTTTTTTTCAGTTTTTCGACACCGACTTCGGAAAAGAAAGTTATTTTTTGCTTTGTAGTTTTTTGTTCTGGAAGTCGGTTTGATTTTTTGTTAAAAAGTTTTTTATTTTTCTCTTTTTAGTTTTGGTAGGTACCTCCAATTAACATGATTATCATTTACAGCCAAAGTACATCTCATTGCGATTCCAATAAGCCCAAACACGACTAGGATACATTGTTTTATATTAGAGTTCCAGTGCCTACCTTCCGGCTTCATCATCAGATCAGTTCGATGGTGCCATTTTCATCAGTACCATTTATTTATAAGTATTTGCTTCATTATAGTCGGTTTACTATTCGAGATATCTTATGCCCGTGACATATTTAGCATTTAGGAGTTCCAGTGGCCATCTGTGGCCTTCTTCATCAGTTCGACTCCACCAAATGGTACTTTCCGAGTGCAAATGATTGCATTGTTGATGAAAATACCAAAATCGCTATATGTTTGCCTATAATATTTGAGGAGTTCCCTCGATTTCTCTAGGATTCCATCATCAGATCCTGACCTGATGATTATGTGACCAACTAGGAAGTATACCCTTTCAAACAAAAGAAGCATTTTTGAAATCGGTCCAGGGGTCTTTGAGTAATCGGGGAACATACATAAAAAAAAAAAAAAAAAAAACCGACGAATTGAGAACCTCCTCCTTTTTTTGAAGTCGGTTAATTTTCATCAGTACCATTTATTCATAAGTATTTGGTTCATTATAGTCGGTTTACTATTCGAGATATCTTATGCCCGTGACATATTTAGCATTTAGGAGTTCCAGTGGCCATCTGTGGCCTTCTTCATCAGTTCGACTCCACCAAATGGTACTTTCCGAGTGCAAATGATTGCATTGTTGATGAAAATACCAAAATCGCTATATGTTTGCCTATAATATTTGAGGAGTTCCCTCGAGTTCTCTGGATTCCATCATCAGATCCTGACCTGATGATTATGGGACCAACTAGGAAGTATACTCTTTCAAACAAAAGAAGAATTTTTGAAATCGGTCCAGGGGTCTTTGAGTAATCGGGGAACATACATAAAAAAAAAAAAAAAAAAGATTCCGACGAATTGAGAACCTCCTCCTTTTTTTGAAGTCGGTTAAAAAGAAATCATCTTGTAGAAACCCGCCCTGAACAATCGTGCTGAGTCGTGCGTTCTTTATATAAGAAGAGGCATTTCGCTGGAGTGAGGCGCTAACATGTAGTAGGCTGTGTGGTATTTTTACCGATTTCAAAAAAAGGAGGTTGTCGATTCGATACGTATGGTAATATTGTAGGAAATGCACAATATTCACACATATCAAAAACAAAAAATTAATAGTCAAAATATTTTTATTTGAACTAAACTTTATGTAAGTAGGAACTTTTGAATTGTCAAACAAAATATGAATCTAGTAGCACATTCGCATTCGTCAGTAGGTGTCTATGGAGAAGAATGTTCAAGAAACTCCACAGACACTCTTTTCCATCAGTTTTAATTACAATTATTTGTTTACATAATTCTTGTTGAAAAATACTTTGTGAGAACGATGTGTAAGGACGTGCACGTAAAAGCGTCTAGAGTAAAACAAACAATTCAAAAATACAATAAGCACGTAATTAAAAGTAGGCCGAGGCAGCTAAGCCAATCCCTACTGATGGCGCCCGATAACGAGCATGACGCATGGATTGGCACCACTCACCTCAACCATCGTAAAGGAAACCGAATGATTCAACTCATGTGCCACCATCAGAGGCATTAGAGATAGCAGGACACCATCTCAACTGCCAGGGCACGACACAACTCAATGAAAAACATATAGGTACAATAAATTGTATATTTACAGTTGTTACATAGTACTCACACATGTGCTGTGCAATTATTTAAAATACTAAAATAAATTGAGTTAATAAAATAAAAATATATTCATACAGTCTTCAGCGGGTCCATCAATACTACAAAACAAAAAATTTCTGCTTATCACTTGTTTTTGCGCCCTAGTGGTTGTGCAGCAGTACTAACAATGAGCCAATCATGTTTATCAGCGATGTAATCCCTAAGTTATGATATGCCTGCCTGCATAGTGTGCGTTTTATACAAGTTTTAAATTTCGTCTCATTCAGTTCTAGAATGTGTATTTTATACGTACCCCATAAAAGATGACGCTACTTGCAGCCCTTCCCCAAGATACCATAAGACAAGCCTTGCGGTATTGTGAGGGGGGTAGCTTATAGACAGCTATAAATTATAAACAGAAATTACTTTGAAATATTATATTGAATCAACAACGCGCCTGTCTTCAGGCGGCTTGTACCCAAAAATCATATCAACCAAAAGCTAAACAAAAACATCTTCTATTATTTGATAAGCGTTCTTATTTAAATTACCTTCCAAAACTAAGTAGTTAACTGTTGCCAGTCTTAAAATCGGCAAGTAGTTTGCCTCTTAATTGGTGAGTCCTCACAGTATCTACATCGGTAAATTGACGAATTATTGTAATGTAGCATAAGCTGCCGAACTTAGCCACCGTGCAAGTGATATTAAATAGGGACTCCATTGTTACCTTGAGTCTAGGGTGATCCCCAATAAAACCGTTTTATCGACGAATTCTAGCTTCACCTTGTTTAAAATAATGTCGCAATCAGTACATTCTGCAAGGCAAATTTTAGACACTTAGTTTTTATTTCCATTTAAAACTAAATTATTAGCTGCGAATCAATCGTAATCTTGCCGTAGGGCGTTATTAACGTCGTCTACGTGACTAGTACGTCTATTTATTCAAAAAAAAAAAAAAATGTGTCATTAGCTACAAACATGTTTGTAGGTTTGTGGTGAATATATCATAATTTTATCGCCGCGAAATTATATTTAGTTGTACCAAAACACCAGTAGCACGTTACCTAAATCCGAAGGATAGGTACTAGTCGAACTCCCTTAATCCCGAGCTTTCACCAAAATGAGAAAAGCGAGCGGCGAATGGACAATTTTTCTTTTATCTCTTCCAAGTATAAACAGTTTAAGAGGAACTCATTAAAACTTTTAACTGTTTGTACTCAGAGCACGTAGAAAGTGAGTGGTTATGGTCTTACGGGCTGAAGTCTTAATTAGACGCACTTCTTATATTACACGCGAGGCTAACGGTTCCTGAACAATTAAACTATAATTTTTGAAAGCGCCTCGTATCGGAAATTTGTCAACGGTAACGTACTAACAACATTTCAACAACAGATACTTGCACAGTAATAAATATTAGCAGGAAAAAGAAATAGTAGTAAATTTTGAAACTGTCGATTGCGTTTCTAGTGATCGTCTATTGTTTCACCAGTTTTGTTAACGTATGGAAAACTTATTGATTAACCTCCACCCCGGGGCGTAGCCGCGATTCCTCTAGAGAGGCACTCACGGAACACGGCGCGCCGCCATCTCGAGCCTTTGACTGTTCAGGCAACAGACTTACCAAGTCATTTGCCTGCACGCCACACCCCATGGCGGCTGTAGATCGTTTCGCGGCTGGAGGTTGAATTCCGTCACGCTCTTACCACCGCCTTCTTTGCAATCATCACTTCCTCACAGGAGAAGCCAACTGCGTTCCACGTGCTCTCGCTATCGACCATGATCTCGATCGAAACCGACAGGTTATCCGCACGACCGCCACGGTTGGGTCACGGCGCTGTACTCCTAAAGGGTGTGCTGCTGCGTGTCATTGAGGCAGTCGCCACAATGGTGGAAAACGGGCGTTGGCAGCCAGCCTATACAGCACAGCTAATTACCGAAGCACTCGTGTCGATACGCTGTAACCATCTAATCGCACCCGCCTATGCCCTAGTCACCGGTCACCGCGGTCACCCTGGACAAGGCCTTATTTTGTTTATCAGGTTTCATGTTCTATTCTTTTATTTTTCTGTAATTGTCGGTTGAGGTTCAGACGATACGAACAAGCTTGGGCATAATTGGAAACCAAAACAAATGAGTACAGGGTTTGGCTTGAGGCAATTTGGAGATGAAAGGTTTCGGATCCTATTGTTTACAATTATGATAAGACAGTTTATATATTGGACAATTTTTGTTTATTGTATTATAAAGAGACGGACCTAAATAATAAAAGAATCTTCTAGTAAACGACAAGCGAGTTTTTGGAGGAGTACATATTTTATCTTTTCAGCGTTTGGTAATTTCAATATAGGGGGTTATGCGGTGTTGCAACAAAATTAATTGTAAAATAAAGTGTTGCCGCACGTTGAGAACGTTGCAGTTTTTGTATAACTGATAAGTTGTATAAATTGGTGGTAATGAATTTTTGATTCATAATGCAATTTATATAGTCTTACCCTTTTTACCCGACTGCCGAAGGAGGGTAATGTGTTTATCAGTCTATGTATGTATGTATGTTTGTAAGTATGTATGTTTGTTCCTATGTGGCGTTCCAGAGACCAAATGCGTTGGCCGATTTTGATTATTCGTACATCAATCGATGCGTCTTAACCCTGCGAGTGTCACTGGCTACATTAAAATTGAAAAATAGAAAAATGGCGGCTTTTGGGCGCCATAATTATTGTGGGGGCCCAATTTTTTTTCCATCCAATCCCATCGTATGGGGTATCAAATTAAAGGGTTTTAAAAGGCAATTTCAAAAATATATAACACTTATATGTTTAAATGTACTTTATTCGAATAAAATGTTAACTAAAAAGTGTTAAATAAAAAAAATAATTCAAAAAATCAAAACACCCGACAGCTTAAAAAGCGAACTAAAAAGACGTAAACAAGAAAAAAATCATGCTGTGCAGTCGGAGGATACATCTGGTTTTGGTCAGCCAGCTCGCGAATATGTATCCTCCGGCTGCACAGCATGATTTTTTTCTTATTTACGTCTTTTTAGTTCGCTTTTTAAGTAGTCAGGTGTTTTGATTTTTTTTAAAGATTTTTTAAAAACGATATGCAATGTAACGAAAAATTTAAACTGTTATTGAATCCATTAGCAATCGAGAAAGTTTTACTTCAAATCTGATGACAAAGTAAATATACATTTGGATATAAATATTTTTGGTACATTGAAATATTATTTGATTTAGAAGCAGTGCTCAATATTCATAGTATTTTTAGCTAAAACCTACCCACTGTTGGTTTAGTTTAACTCGTAGAACATATTTAAAACTTTGTTTGAAGTAAATTTTAACTCGCTTGGGAGCTTGTTTTAAAGCTCTTTTAAAGTAATTTTTTTAATGTACGGTCTATTCTTTTTTAAACCGATTTTTAAAAAGGGAGGAGGTTCTAAGTTCGGTTGTTTTTTTAATTTTTATTTAAAACCATGATGTTCTAAACCTCGATCTCACGTGAAGCGGTGGAGCTCATCCACCGCTTCACGTGTTGCGATCTTCCAATATGCATATTTATTAGATAAAGCTGGTATTTGGTTTATGATAATACATGTATGCTGGTATTAGTATGTCTGTTGAGCGTATCATAGATTGCTTTTGTGTTCGATCCTAGTTCGGTGCAAATTGAAACTGACTGCTTTGTTGGTCTAGTGTTCGCAACCGCTGCTGGTGAGCATGGGTTCAAGTCTCGGCAACACTTTGCCTGTGTTATTGGGTTTTCCCATCTGCAATATCTCAGTAGCAGCCCGGGGTCTGGATTTCTACCCGGTTGGTGTCACAATGTCCTATGTAATGGGGGCCATAGGCTCGCCCCCTTGGTGATCTTTAGTGTAGACAAAATTAAACTGGTTAATTTATATTATATTCGTAACTAGCTGTCCCACGCGGCTTCGCTACAACTACCCGACCTACGCTACCATACCTACCCTACATACATTATTGTTGCGTAACTTAAACCGTTTACGCAGCACACGCAACGGAAGCTCTCAAAAAGGGATAATTTTGCCCGTTTTTGCTACATTTTTCATTCAAGGTTTTACTATCCTTTGATCAGCAGTTTGTCATTATGGATACGTACATCATTTTTTAATGAAGTTGGTTCAAAATCATACTGCAACTGCTGAAAGAATTTAATACAATATTTAAGTTTTGTTCATCTGCATAAGGCTGAGGCCTCATTAGTGCGGTGTGTCGTTTTGCGCATATTTATTTAGTGACATGCGACATTATGCGTTGCGTCGATGCATGCGACGGGCAAGCGACGAAACGAAAGGGTGATGCGCTGCGCTATCGGAGCTCTGGTGCGACGTTGTGTCCCACTTGCGTTGCGACGTCATGCGTTGTCGCAACGCAGGTGTGGCATAATATGCGTTGATCCGTTGCGACGACGCAACGCAACACACTAATGAGGCCTCAGCGTTAGAGGTGATTCAGTTTTCATTCGTCAGACGTGCTCGGTAGTACTTTTAATTTAAGATGACGTAGTAAAAGCAAGACATGGAAGACATTTGAAGTCATAATAAAATGGAGATATGATATTCTATGAATAGTAAATGCTTTTCGTTTAATGAAGAGCAACATATTGTCTAATAACTTACTCAACATATTTCCATTTATATCGTTACGGGAAGTCAGAAATCTTACCAGTAGGTATCGTGTTACTCAGTAATTGGGTTGCTGCCATTGTGCAGGTCAGATAGGCAGACGCTTCATGTAAAATATTGGTATTCAGCTTTATCCGGTAAGACTTGACAAAAGCTGACGTCAACAAGTATTGGGAAGAAAATGAAGAATAATATGACAACATGAATTGCGAATATTAAGATTTTAAGACAAAAATGATTATCCTTGTGTAACAACTTGATGTTTCACGTGAACCTACATGTTTTGAAATACATAATTATATTATTCAAACTATTGTATCAAGCCCATATGCTCTACATAGCCAAAAGGTCTGCCTGTGTTGTCGTCTATTTAAACAAGAACTTTAAGGTCTATGAATAATGACAAATTCATTGGCCCACAATACATGTAGGAACACTTTCCAGTCCCGGTTCGTTCCCAGCATCGGCTTCTGTGGTTAGCTTCGATAAATTTTCAATCGAAACTTACGTACAGTAACCACCAAATAAATACCTTACACTTCAAAAGCGATTTCCATGTGAAATAACGGTTCTATCTCTGAGACTTTTCTCAGAAACCAAACAATTATGAAACAGGTCTTTGATGTTCGTAACACCATACAATTTTAGGAGGAAATTGTGAAAGATAATTGTCACTTATTTATGCTTGTGACTGTTCAGTTAACCAAAAGTCAACACTTCCAAAACCAACTTTACTACAACTTAATACAGGCCCTCTTGAGTATCTTCTGCCGAGACATCTTCCCATGTTTGTTGGGGTTGGCTTCGAATTTAACTAGATGTAGCCGAATTTGGCCCTTGGTAATACTGGTCAGCCTCATCACTACACATAGCTGGCAAAATATCTATAAAAACCGCTTACTGTGCTTTCCGAGTCGCGTGCAGTTGAATATATGTGTTATATTTTGTATGTAGATTTCATGTAAGCGTTTGACACATTTTCCCGTGTGAACAGCGTGCAAGGATGCAGTATGACATGCTTGACTTGAGTTCAATGTGCGTCAGTGTTGGACAAAGCGACAAACGGATCTATCTGAAGAAAGGTGATTTACAAATTTATTCGTACTTCTGTTCCATTGTCTCTTTATTAATATTTTATTGTTACGAAGAGGTAAAAGTGATTGTATTACGAGACCATTTTTGGGAGTACAGATCCGATAATTTTTATTCAATGGTATGTTTTACAGGCTACTTTTTATCCCGGACAAACGCACGTTTCGTTCTGTTGTGGGATTTGTTTATAAAAGTTAATTCCCGGATAAACTGATCCGATCTGAGCCGACACAGTAGTTACACAGGCAACTTTTTAAGACGTAAATATACACGGTTGGGATAGGCCACGGATGCTAGGAAACTAGATTTTTCTTGATGCTTCAAGAAAAATCAAGTTTAAAAAACTGCTACAATATAAGTTATTTACAATAAATAAACGTATAAATATGTTGTGGGATAGTGGGAGTGTTTGTTGAGTGACAACACCTTCCGGATCGCTACATGTCTGCGTTTGGGTGCTCCTAGCGGAGCTCCACATCGTTGTCAATGTGGTGAAGCAGTCGACCGCCTCGGTCACCATGGCCTATGCTGCCGTAGGAGCGCTGGTTGGATAGCACGGCACGCCAGCATTAATGACATCATAAGTTGGGCCCTTGTCACCGCCGGGGTGCCAGCTGGTTTAGAACCCAATGGCTTGGCACGCGACGATGGGAAGAGACCAGACGGTATAACCATTATGTCTTGGAAGGTTGGTAGGCCTTTGGTGTGGGATGCAACATGTGTCGACACCCATGCGCCATCCCATCTTCTTAACCCGGCGGGGTGGCTGCTGCCGGTGCAGAAAACTTCAAACGGCGCAAATTTAACAACATTATTGGAAGTTATATGTTTGAGCCTCGATAAGAGCCTGAGATTAAAAAACTCGGTGCGCACTCAGACCCGAGGTGAGGTCTGAGTGCGCACCGAGTTTTTTCGAGAAATTAGTACAATGCTCGTCGACTCTTCACCTGACCAGAGATCTGGCCTTTTCTTCGGCCCGAGAATCAGCATTTCCATTTAACGTGGCAATGGCTTAACGCGCTGGATGCGACACGCACGGGGTCGGCAAATGTGGTGACGCCTGGGGGAGGCCTATGTCTAGCAGTCGACGTTTTTCGGCTGAAATAATGATGATGATGATTTATACTGTACTTTTATATTATAACATTTTTTAAAGTTTTGTATCTTGCTTTCGTATGTGTATCTGGCCACTAGTAATCTGTTTTCAAGCACTTCCTGGCATCCGATTGAGCTGAAACTTGGTGTGTACAACGTTGAAAACACTGAAATAATATGATACTAAGGAGCTGGTCTCATGATAGAGCCGGAAGTTGACCATTGCAACTCCTATAATATACAAGATAGCATCTTCGTGTTTGGATCATTGGATGTTTATTAACAAGTGTTATTACATTTAGTACCTTTCAGTTCAAAAAACTTGTTTAAAAAATAACTTTATACTTATTTTAATTCAAATTGTTCCAAAAATTCCTCTTTTACTTAAAGGAAATGGACCAAAGCCTTTACGAAACCCGCCTCATAATTCAAAACGACGTTTTCAAGACCGAGAATCCCGTAAAGTCGATCTGTCCAGGGGTCATAAACCACAAATTACTGCAGCTAAATAATGTCAATTCGATATAATCGTCGAGCGCAGTGCAAACTGGGCCCACATTAATAACCTGGTCCCTTGACAGGGGTCGCGCAACGTTCATGGCTTAAAAGCCGTTAGGTAGGACCGATATTTATCGATAGCGAATATTTGCTATTTGTCGGGTATCATTTAGTTGTTATTATCAAAATAGACGATTTTGGAAAGTTTGTTAAAAACATAAGATTTTAAGAATTAGTCACTAAATACGTCCGTGCATATGTCGCAGTAAGATAGATGAAGACGTAATATAGTTATATCCCTAGGGATATAATTATATACCGTAACATGGTTATACGAAAGCGATTCATTACTATCTCACTAGGAATATAGTTATAAAACCGTCCAAGTTTAGTGACATACTTATATTACTAGATTAAGTTTAGTGAAATAGCTTTCGGAGTGTGCGGCGCAGGCGGCGCGCCGCCTCCCCCGCGGCGGGGGAGGGGTTCGTTGTGTTTACGCGCTCCCCACTCCGCAGTCAGTCGGCCGATAACAGTTGTTCGGCGTTCACGTCTAGTTTTCGTGCATGTTCATTTAATTGTCGCTACGTTTCCTTAATATTTGTTATATATTCGTTTTATTATTGCTAATTACTTGTGCCAGCTATGGATAAAGATGAAGAAATTAATGCAAGGCGACGTTTTGAACAGGAACTTCGTCTATTTTACAATGCGAGATGCAAAAAACCAGAGTGGACGCGGCAAAGAATAAGTGAAGTAATAAATTACATAGAAGAGTATGAAGCAGCGCCTCGGCTTAATGTAAAGAGAAATCCTAACCATCATTTTTATGCAAACCATTATGACGTAATGCAGGTAGGAGGAGTAAAGTATTTAGCTTTGAAACGAAAATCGACTTCTGATCCTATTATAAAAATTTTGCCCTCCGAAGAATATTACAATGCTTTGTCAGAAATTCATAAAAACGCAGGACATGGTGGTCGTGACAAAATGTTACATACTTTAAAATCTCAATATTTTATACCTACGCCAGTGGTTATCAGTTTCGTAAAACAGTGTGTAACGTGCCAAAATAAGAAGGCGTTTCCAAAGAAAGGTATTGTAGTCCGACCTATAATTTCGAACTCATTTAACAATCGAGGGCAAGTAGATTTAATAGACCTACAGTCAACTCCAGACAGAGAATATAAATGGATACTTCATTACCAAGACCACACAACAAAGTTTTCGTTTCTTCGACCTTTAACCTCCAAGCGCGCCGCAGAGGTCGCATTGGAATTATTGAAAGTTTTTTTGGATATTGGATGCCCTGAGATACTTCAGAGTGATAACGGCCGAGAATTCACAGCGTCAATTATAAAGGAATTGGTTCAAATGTGGCCAAGTTATAAAATAATTAACGGAAGACCTAGACATCCAGCGAGTCAAGGATCTGTGGAGCGAGCGAACCAAGATGTGGAGAACATGTTACAGGCTTGGCTACAAGATAATAATTCTACTAATTGGTCGATTGGAATACGCTTTGTACAGTACCAAAAAAACTGCTCTTTTCATCGAACTATAAAAAGAACACCATACAAAGCTGTTTTTGGAGTAGATCCTCAAATTGGTTTATCATCACAAGTGCCTGCTGATTTTCTTAGTAAACTAAGAACTGAAGAAGATCTTGAGAAAATATTAAATCAACAACAATCTTGTTTATCGGCAACACCTGCCAACACTGGCAGGCACTGCCACCTATCAACACCTGCACATAATGACGAATTACCTGTTGATTATCTTAACTTGCAGCAACCATCCTGTTCATCGGCGTCACAACCGTCATCTTCATCAGCAGCGCCAGCGCCTATTGAAACCTGCGACCGTGACTTGCCTGTCGAGTCTGTCAACTTGCAACAACCGTCATCTTCATCAGTAGCGCCAGCGCCTATTGAAACCTGCGACCGTGACTTGCCTGTCGAGTCTGTCAACTTGCAACAACCGTCATCTTCATCAGCAGCGTCAGCGCCTATTGAAACCTGCGACCGTGACTTGCCTGTCGAGTCTGTCAACTTGCAACAACCGTCATCTTCATCAGCAGCGTCAGCGCCTATTGAAACCTGCGACCGTGACTTGCCTGTCGAGTCTGTCAACTTGCAACAACCGTCATCTTCATCAGCAGCGCCAGCGCCTATTGAAACCTGCGACCGTGACTTGCCTGTCGAGTCTGTCAACTTGCAACAACCGTCATCTTCATCAGCAGCGCCAGCGCCTATTGAAACCTGCGACCGTGACTTGCCTGTCGAGTCTGTTAACTTGCAACAATCGGCATCGGGAGCGCCAGCAGAACAAATTTTACTTTTATGTGTAGTTTGCGGCAAAGAATGTACAGGAGCACATTCATGCTACTCTTGTGCACAAAACGTTCACGTAATTTGTGGAATAACGTCATGTGATGAAGGTTACGGATCGCAACTATTATGCTATTTATGCAACAGTGAAAAAAACATTCAAGACCAAAGAGACAAAGCTGCTGAAAACTTAAGAAAAGCCGCACATAAAATGAAAACCCACTCATCACAGAAATTTCCTGACATTGACGTGGGATCTTCAGTTCTTATAGAGATACCAAAGATAGATCGGGGACCATTGGATCAAAAAAATGTATTAGGAAAAGTTTTAGAAAAGCGAAATGAAAGTCATAAAATTGGAACATCAGTTGGTATCCTGAAAGACTGGTTACCCAGAAATGCAATACAGCTTTCGAACATTACTTTGAATGATCCTATACCAAATGAAAACTTGTCACTGAGAGAAATATGCCAAAAATTGTCGCGCTTTGGTGGCCAAGGTTATTTAAAATGTTCCTGTAAAAAATCGAATATACAGTGTTCTACTAAAAGATGTGCCTGTAAGAAGCATTCAGTGCTATGTAATTCTAGATGTCATGATTCCTCTTCTTGTCTGAACAAAAATTAAAAAATACTTTTAAAGAAACCAAGATCTCAACTTAGTTGATAAGAAATAAAGACATCTCAAAACTGTTGATTAGCTTTAAAAGATTTTTAATGTTTGATTAGTTTTAATTGTATTGTTAATGTTTAAATTCCAAAAAATATGATCGTTTTAATTTATAATTGAAATTACTTTAATACGTGTTAATGTCACAAAGTATTGTAACTACTGCAGGATATATAAAGTTGATTTTTAATAAAGATAAAACCAATATAATATTGTTTTATTTAATTATATATGGTAGATTTCTATTTCACTAAGCTTAATCAAGTAATATATTTATAACACTGAACTTAATCTAGTAATATAAGTATATCACTAAACTTGGACGGTTTTATAACTATATTCCTAGTGAGATAGTAATGAATCGCTTTCGTATAGCTATGCTACGGTATATAATTATATCCCTAGGGATATAACTATATTACGGCTTCATCTATCTTACTGCGACACATACATAAGTTGTGTAGTTAAGCATCTAAGAACCATCAAATATGGACATCGGTACTTACAAAATGTACGTATAAAAAAGGTTATTAAAACATGTTTCACGAAAAGTAAATTCACAAAGGGAATTTAATAATGGTACGTAATTCAAATCGGTAAATGAATGTATCTATTTGTAGGTGGTTTATATATATCCTATATTATCCTAGGAATAGTACTACAAATATAGTATATCCTATATTTGTAGTTACAAAAATATATCCTATATTTAATAATAATTAATAATTAATACTTAATAGTACTACAAATATGTTCTATATTTGTAGTACTACTCCTGTTTCAAATAATACGATGACAAAACATTTATTGAAAGTCCTCTAGTAAATTTTATTACTTTCCCAAACCCACCTGACCCAATTCGATAAGCTACCTCAAAATCAAATTCAAATTGCTATCGCACCGACCCCCATCAAATGGACATCAAAAATGTTACTTCCTCTTATCTCTTACTGATAAGGATACTGAAATTCCTGATCTTTATCATCAGTACCGCAGCTGTTCTGACAACTTCTATACTAATATCAATTTTAGAAAGTTTGAAGTCGTTTGTACAAAATGTCGCAGACTTGATAAGCAATTATGAAAACGCCTGCAGCTAAGGAATGTAAGTTTTTTATGGTTTTGTTTTTTGAAGGTGTTTTTTGTTGTGTTTTTATTAAAATAGACTTTGGTGTTATGGGGTAGGTGGATGTCGACATCGCAAGTTGCCTGAATATTTTGAGGTGCTAAATTTTGTTGTTGATAACAAAAATGGTTTTGTACTTAAATTAATTTCGTTGCGGGATCTAAGACAGTCTGATCGTTTCTGTGGGACTCGTTGAGCTTCATTGCATCAACGCCTTGTTAGCTACTGTCGATTCTGGCTTTCAAGATTTGCTTTGTATTTGAATAGTGTAGTAGGTTTGCCTTAAAAAAAGAAACCACGTAACATGTCAGTTGAGCTGTATATTATTGTTCTACTAGCGACCCCACCCTGCTTTGCATGATTTATGATACTTGAAATATCATCGTGATTTCTAATAACTATACACAATAACCTTCCGTAATAAATTCTCTAAAAGGTAGTGAAAACTGATACAAAAAGCAACTTTACTTTATAATTGTATGTAGATTATTGTAGGCACTTTCCCTTTCTTATAAATAGCTCTAAAGTATTTCCAAGAACAAGGTAAACACATTAAACCTGGTACTAATATTACAAAAATGTTAATCGCAGGATGCCATATCTAGCAGTGTTTGAGTTTACGTGTAACCATTAATTATAATTATGTTGCTAATAATAAAACAATGCTATTATGTGACTCACATATTCTCCGAATAATAGCGTACCTATACAGACTTTATATTACACCAGTGGTGCTCAAGTAGTGGCCCACAAGGTCGCGGATAAATTTGTAAGAGAGTTACCGCGGCCCTGGCTTAAGCAACTGAAGGAACACGGAACAAACCCACGTTTTAGTCAGTAAATGTCTCCCACACGCCTTCCCACTTAACCCTGAGCAGGAGAATTGGAAACTAATTATTAGAATTAGCGATGCACATTCTATATTCAAATTTTCTGTAATGAATTAGGATAAAGAATATTCTGAGCTGTTTAGCAACTGAAAAGTATAATCTCCATCATTTATATTATATCATCATCATTAATATTTATCATCATTTATATTTTTTTATATTTTTTTTATATATTCTTCTCAGAGATTTTTATAAATAAGGACCACAGTCTGCATAAGGTATAAAAAATCCATTATACACATTTGGTTTGTATGACAATGCACGGTAAGCTGAAAACATGTTATGCTAGCTAACTAGTTTACTTCCTAGCTAGATTGCTTTTTAAAATTATTATTTTTCAAATAGAAGTGGTTTCAAACCTGAAAGTGAGATAAATAAGATTTTTTCTCTTAGTTGTCTCACATTCTAAAGGTTGGAAACTACTTCTTACAAAATAAATGGCCATATTTTAGCAAAATAAATCCGCATCTTGCTACGCAGACTACGGCGAACCACTTTCGTAGCGACGTTGCTACGCCGTAGACCTGCTACGGAGGTATTATAGTGCATGTTGAATCTTGATTAATATTTGCTTTGAGCATATTTACTTAGGAGTCGAGTATTAATACGTGAGCACAAAGGATTTAGAATTAACCCGTTAGTGTTTGAACCAAGATCAAAAAGCTAAGGATAATCTGCTGGTCTGTATCTAATGAGATTGGAGGATTAAATTTATAGGGGATGAGCAGACATGTGTTTAAAGATCAGAGTAAAGACTATTTGTTTACAGCGTTTTTAAATTATCTTTAGGCCTCCTTATAAATGGTGTCATTGAAATAACTGAAAATCTACAATGACCACTCTTCATGTTTTCTGTAATTTTTTAATAACGGGAAATAAATAATTGTACACTTGTACAGTTCACCCTGGTACACTCTAATTTCACTGGTTGTGTTCAAGTTTCATGTTATTCGAATAATCTATTCTGGCATAACTGTGGGCATTATAGATATGAACCACAACTAAAAAAAAGTTAATTTGAAAATCAAGCAGTCGGGTTTTTGATTTTAAAATTTACCTTTTTTTATTTACAACTTTTTAGTTATTTTTTCGAATCACATATTTACATATAAGTGGTATATATTTTTGTAATCACCTCACAAAATCTTTTATTTTAATATCCCACTCGATGGGGGTAAAAGAAAAAAAATATTGAGTCCCCCTTATGTATTAATTATAAAAAAATCATCTAACGGTTTGCAAGATATGAGCTAATAAAGAATATTACATATATACAAACATTCATACATACATACTTACAAGATACGAACGAAAAACATAACACTTTCCTTGCAGCCGGTCAAAAAGGGTATAAATAAAAATAAAAAAAACATAAATAATACAACTGACTTCCAAATTAAAACACTACAAAGCTTCGCAAATAAGCAAATAATTTTAATTTCGACAACTTTTCACGACGCAAATTTTCCCCATTATTGTTCAAATGTTTAAAGAAGTTTTATTACAGTAAGCACTAAAAATTCAAAGTTCACAAAAATTCTTCGCTGCATACGTTTTCTCACAACAATAATTAAAGTTTATTTTATGCTCCATACTAGGCGTACTTCAATGCGTTAAAAAACTGCTACATTCATACTGCTACTTTGCCGACGCTAACGCCATTTTTTTACTACGTAGAAAGAAATAAAGAAAAATATTTATTTGTGACCCGCACAGGAGACACAAGAAATATGCAAAAAGATTAAAACAATAATTAAAAAAAATAAACCCCGTGCGAGACCAAAAAGGCTCCTATCTCAGCATGTGCAGCGATATCCAAAAAAGAAAATAACGCTGCGCTGATATTCTGATAGGACCCACTGTTGATGCCACGGACACACTTACGGAAACGGAAAATAATAAAATAATATATAAATAACAAACAAAATAGAATAAACCCAGAAGGTGGGTCAAAGTATGTATATTATGAATATGTGTAAGTTTAATACAAATCTATAAATAAATCATATTAAATGTAGGTAGACCTATGTACAAGGTCCGCGATGCTCATTGATCATTTGTCAAAACCATAGACAAATGACAGAGCGTGTGGACTAAAGGGTAATATATTAAATTACTTAGAAAGGACCTTAAATACCTATGGAAAAAAAAGGAAATCTATGGTCGGCTGTCAAAAGAAATATGTTATGAAATAGTGTAAATAAATAAGTGTAAATAAACCAGGCGAAAAGAAGACATAGAATAGTGTTTTGCTAGTATTAGATAAAACAGAGTGATGTGAATGTTATCATGTGGGGTGTGGTGTTCGCAAACAAGTTCAAAATAATGAAAATGGATTAAGGGCAGTAATATTAACTGCGTGCAAACCCCGGGTAAGCTTATCTTCCGGATTCCTTTTGTTTGAGTAATAAGTACTGCTTGAATTTAGTACTAAATGTTGCAATCGTTTTTATAGCGCGAAACGGTGGAGGAAGATCATTCCAGATACGAGAGGCAGCGAATTTGAAACTTCCATGGAATGCAGCACTTTTGTGTGACGTTAACAACAGGTATCCAGAAGCTTTCGTTTTAACTTTATTTACATCTCGCGACCAGGTTAATGTACCAAACAGATAGTCTGATTTTTTTGTGAAAATTGTGCCAAAGAGCAGGGTAGCCAGATACAGCTTTCTACGATCTGACATTGTCATCAAATTACCCTTATTTAAAAAAAACGTACGATGAACGTACTACTTGTACCTATAAGTGGATACTTTTTACCTGTCTGCCGAAGGAGGGTAATGTGTTTAGTTTATCAGTCTACGTATGTATGTTTATTCGTATGTGGCGTTCTGGAGACCAAACGCGTTGGCTGATTTTGATGATTCTTACGTCAATCGATTCGTCTTAATCTTGCGAGTGTCACATGCTACATTAAAATTGCTTATGGGTGCCATATTGTTGTGGCCCATTTTTTTTTCTTCCATAACCTTCCTGTGGGGTATCAAAATAAAGGGTTTTAAGAAGTGATTTCTAAAATATATAACACTCACATGTTTAATTAATGTACATAATTCGAAAAAAAGACTAAAAGGTTATAAATAAAAAAAGTTAATTTAAAATATCAAAAAACCCGACTAAGCTTCTTAAGCAGTCGGGTTTTTTTTTGCATTCCGAGGATACATGTGGTTTTGGTCAGCCAGCTCGCGAATTTGTATCCTCCGACTGCACAGTATGATTTTATTCTTGTTTACGTCTTTTAAGTTCGTTTCTTGAACATTCGGGTTTCTTGATTTTTGGAAATCGGTTTGATATATATTTTTTTATTAATTACCATGACAATCATTTATAGCCAAAGTATATCTCATGACGATTCCAATAAGCCCAACCACGACTAGAATACATTGTTTTATTTCGGAGTTCTAGTGCCTACCTTCCGTCTTCATCATCAGATCAGTTCCATGGTACCATTTTCATCAGTACCATTTATTTATAAGTATTTGCTTAATCATAGTTGGTTCACTATTCGATAAATTATAGTGTTCATCTGTGGTCTTCTTCATCAATTCCACTTCGGGTCATGTTTCATGTAACATACATAAAAAAAGATGCCAACGAATTGAGAACCTCCTCCTTTTTTGAGGTCGGTTAAAAATTAAATTCTTTATTCAGAACCCTAATACTTAATGGCCAGTCTGAGTAAATAATTAAAATACATTTTCTCTTAAACGAACATCTTCTTGAAAATGTTCTTCGTTAATTCATTAGTACATGTTTATGTTTGATGGGGTCATGAGACGGATACAGTTAGTATGTACTTTGCTTGATACGAAGATGAGCTTGTCTAATATGGGGGTAGATACTTAGAGGTTTAATTATGTTTTAATTAATGTAAACACAGTATAATACATAAAGACAAAACATTATGACAATAGAGTACAAAAGCAATGCTTATTTCTTAGGAAATTTATACCAGTAGACCCGTGAAAAAGGAAAAAGAGAAAGAAATGTGAAGACAATAGCGTATGACAACAGGAAGAGAAGAAAACTGAGCGACTTAAACTAAGATCCACACAAATATTATAAATAAGAAAGCAACTCTATTTGTCTGTTATCTTTTTACGCTTAAACCGCTGAACCGATTTAGATGAAATTTGGTATGAAGATAGTTTGAGACCCTGGAAAGGACGTAGGATAGTTTTTCATCCTAAAAATTATCCTTAATGGGGTGGACAGGGTGGTAGAAGTTTGTATGGAGAACTAATGATTCCTCAAGTAAGGAACACACCGAACCTATACTGGCGCGATATAAAATATAGGCTATTCAAAGTACTAATGCTACACAGACGAAGTCATGGGCGACAGATGTATAGGTTGTTAAGGTTACTGAACCTTTTTTTTACCTCTTAAGCTCTTCTTGCAGGAGCAAATGCTTTTCAAAGCATAGAGGAGTCTCAGTATTTAATGGATGGTCACCCATCCATTGATCGACCTCCGGAAGCGTTGCTTAACTTCGCAGATCGAACCGTGCAGCTATATTTATTTATCCACGAGTGATTTAATTAATAACATAATGAAGAATTTCAATTCTTCTTCTTCTTATCGTTTCGATGGCACATTTAATTAGATTGTCTGGGCCCAGTAGGTGGCCACGCTTATTGCAGTGTCAGAAGCACCGTACAGGTCTTCCAGGGGCAAGTGAATGGACAGCCAGGACACTCCAGCAAGTGGGACATAGTCTGTACAGGGGCACCACACTTGCACCTTGTGTTGGACGAATCTATAATCCCCCATTTTTCCAAATTATATTTGCAGCGGCCTACTTGGGTACGTAGCCGATTCAATGCCTTCCATACAGGCCACTGCAATTCATGACCAAGCGGCAGATGTTCCTTGGGCTCAACAAAGTCATAGGGTGGTGGGCACTTCTCCACCCACAACTTTCTCCTCTCCTCAGGCGACCTGTCCTGGATTGCCTGTGTAGTTCGCAGGAAACTCCTTCGACTTTTCAGTCTACCCGCAGTTGGTGAATAGTCGTAGAGGGGATATAGGGAATCGGATTCCTGGTGCTTTTTTTCCAACAATAACTTTAACTATTTAATTTGATGTCGTAGCGAGTATTAAATGAGCAGCATTTTATTGGCGTCTGTGGAATCTCTGCAAGTAAATGGTTCGGACAAAACAGGTGCATGAGAATAAATGGCGAAAGCGGGAAGAAGGTGTTCTGTGGGACACTACAGTAGTGGCCCTTGTTTTTATTTTTCTTACCAAAATGATTCCGAAGAATTGCATTTGTCAATTTGCATTTCATATTAATTTACCGTACTTTCTTATGGTTGAATAGAGATAATAAATAAAAAGTAGTGTAAAATCGAACAAAAAGTTTTGGTCATTCCAATAGTCATGCAATTTTTACTTTTTTGCTTTATATGCTTTATCAGCACCGTACACGTGATAGAAGTAAAACTTCTTGAAATTAAGATTGAGAGAGATTTAATGTGAGATCAGGGGGGTGACCATAAGCTCTTAGAGGTTATTTTGAGTGTACTTAAGGGACAGATGTATCTGACTTGTATACATCTGTCAATTTTTACAGTCGAACCATGATTGTTTTGACACGTCGTGGTTAGGGGGCTGGCAGAAGCCCATTTGGGAAAGGAAAGTTATAACTTTCCTTTCCCAAATGGGCCCAAACGTGACGCATCTTTGTTTCACCCTGAATTCTCGACCAACGCACGCACTTCGAACAGTATTTTAAAGTACATAGTTACAAGTTACCAGCATGTCAGTATACATAATTATCTCTTTATTTGACTGCATCCATTACCATTTTGTCTAACGGACTCTTGCCCTATTCTCAATGACAGAAATTTACAAATAAAATTCTAAATGTTCCCGCTACTTTGAAGGCCCTACACGATACATCAGGCTTAATACCAGGTTTAGTTATATTGTGCTTGTAAAATGTAAACGCTACTGCAATATGTGGTTACGGCCATATTCCGTGAATACTGAGAGTGGTTGAATCTACAGACATAATTGTTATGTCTAATGGAGACTCTGATGCGAGGAATATTTTGACAATTGTCTTGCTGTAATCGTGTGAAGTTCTTTGTACTAATATTAATTAAAACATTCAGCATTGTAGGCAACTTACGAATTGTAGGGAGTTGTAAATTATTTTATGGCCACTGTTCGCATAACGGTGCGGAGAAAAGTCGTGAGGATCAAGCAAGTACTGAAACCAAAAAAATTAAGACATCTGGCACCCATTAACTGGGCCTGTCTGCTGGTACAGCTTCCTCTCACAGAGAGGAAACTCCAGCAGTGGGAATATTATAGGCACATTATTATATAATTCGGAACTCCGAAATAAAACAATGAATCCTATTCGTGTTTTCGCTCATTGGAATCGTCATGAGATGTACTTTTGTAGTTTAGTTGGTTAGTCATGAGATTTACTTAGATAGTTTTGAATAGAAAAAGTTTGTTCAGAACACTATAACCGTTTGTCAAATGTGCAGCTCTTGTCCGTTTCCTAAGTTTCTGTAAAATTGTGTTGGAGAACCTAAGAGTATGAATAAGATATAGAATGCTGATGCACAGCCAAACAGAATAAAATACTTGGGCATTGGTTTGTGCAAAAGTTAAAGCCTATCTAACCTTTACCTATCTTATTAAAAATAACTACTACAACAATATTTTACTGGCATCATAAACAAATATTATCAGTGTAAAATGTCATTGGATCAAATAAGGTCATAATATATTGATATTCTTAATATATATAAATCTCGTGTCACAATGTTTGTCCTCAATGGACTCCTAAACCACTTAACCGATTATAATAAAATTCGCACACCATGTGCAGTTCGATCCAAATTGAGAGATAGGATAGTTTAAATCTCAAATAAGGGTAGGTAGGGTAGGTAGGGTAGGTAGGGTAGGTAGGGTAGTAGGGTAGGTAGGGTAGGGTAGGGTAGGTAGGGTAGGTAGGGTAGGTAGGGTAGGTAGGGTAGGTAGGGTAGGTAGGGTAGGTAGGGTAGGTAGGGTAGGTAGGGTAGGTAGGGTAGGTAGGGTAGGTAGGGTAGGTAGGGTAGGGTAGGTAGGGTAGGTAGGGTAGGTAGGGTAGGTAGGGTAGGTAGGGTAGGTAGGGTAGGTAGGGTAGGTAGGGTAGGTAGGGTAGGTAGGGTAGGTAGGGTAGGTAGGGTAGGTAGGGTAGGTAGGGTAGGTAGGGTAGGTAGGGTAGGTAGGGTAGGTAGGGTAGGTAGGGTAGGTAGGGTAGGTAGGGTAGGTAGGGTAGGTAGGGTAGGTAGGGTAGGTAGGGTAGGTAGGGTAGGTAGGGTAGGTAGGGTAGGTAGGGTAGGTAGGGTAGGTAGGGTAGGTAGGGTAGGTAGGGTAGGTAGGGTAGGTAGGGTAGGTAGGGTAGGTAGGGTAGGTAGGGTAGGTAGGGTAGGTAGGGTAGGTAGGGTAGGTAGGGTAGGTAGGGTAGGTAGGGTAGGTAGGGTAGGTAGGGTAGGTAGGGTAGGTAGGGTAGGTAGGGTAGGTAGGGTAGGTAGGGTAGGTAGGGTAGGTAGGGTAGGTAGGGTAGGGTAGGTAGGGTAGGTAGGGTAGGTAGGGTAGGTAGGGTAGGTAGGGTAGGTAGGGTAGGTAGGGTAGGTAGGGTAGGTAGGGTAGGTAGGGTAGGTAGGGTAGGTAGGGTAGGTAGGGTAGGTAGGGTAGGTAGGGTAGGTAGGGTAGGTAGGGTAGGTAGGGTAGGTAGGGTAGGTAGGGTAGGTAGGGTAGGTAGGGTAGGTAGGGTAGGTAGGGTAGGTAGGGTAGGTAGGGTAGGTAGGGTAGGTAGGGTAGGTAGGGTAGGTAGGGTAGGTAGGGTAGGTAGGGTAGGTAGGGTAGGTAGGGTAGGTAGGGTAGGTAGGGTAGGTAGGGTAGGTAGGGTAGGTAGGGTAGGTAGGGTAGGTAGGGTAGGTAGGGTAGGTAGGGTAGGTAGGGTAGGTAGGGTAGGTAGGGTAGGTAGGGTAGGTAGGGTAGGTAGGGTAGGTAGGGTAGGTAGGGTAGGTAGGGTAGGTAGGGTAGGTAGGGTAGGTAGGGTAGGTAGGGTAGGTAGGGTAGGTAGGGTAGGTAGGGTAGGTAGGGTAGGTAGGGTAGGTAGGGTAGGTAGGGTAGGTAGGGTAGGTAGGGTAGGTAGGGTAGGTAGGGTAGGTAGGGTAGGTAGGGTAGGTAGGGTAGGTAGGGTAGGTAGGGTAGGTAGGGTAGGTAGGGTAGGTAGGGTAGGTAGGGTAGGTAGGGTAGGTAGGGTAGGTAGGGTAGGTAGGGTAGGTAGGGTAGGTAGGGTAGGTAGGGTAGGTAGGGTAGGTAGGGTAGGTAGGGTAGGTAGGGTAGGTAGGGTAGGTAGGGTAGGTAGGGTAGGTAGGGTAGGTAGGGTAGGTAGGGTAGGTAGGGTAGGTAGGGTAGGTAGGGTAGGTAGGGTAGGTAGGGTAGGTAGGGTAGGTAGGGTAGGTAGGGTAGGTAGGGTAGGTAGGGTAGGTAGGGTAGGTAGGGTAGGTAGGGTAGGTAGGGTAGGTAGGGTAGGTAGGGTAGGTAGGGTAGGTAGGGTAGGTAGGGTAGGTAGGGTAGGTAGGGTAGGTAGGGTAGGTAGGGTAGGTAGGGTAGGTAGGGTAGGTAGGGTAGGTAGGGTAGGTAGGGTAGGTAGGGTAGGTAGGGTAGGTAGGGTAGGTAGGGTAGGTAGGGTAGGTAGGGTAGGTAGGGTAGGTAGGGTAGGTAGGGTAGGTAGGGTAGGTAGGGTAGGTAGGGTAGGTAGGGTAGGTAGGGTAGGTAGGGTAGGTAGGGTAGGTAGGGTAGGTAGGGTAGGTAGGGTAGGTAGGGTAGGTAGGGTAGGTAGGGTAGGTAGGGTAGGTAGGGTAGGTAGGGTAGGTAGGGTAGGTAGGGTAGGTAGGGTAGGTAGGGTAGGTAGGGTAGGTAGGGTAGGTAGGGTAGGTAGGGTAGGTAGGGTAGGTAGGGTAGGTAGGGTAGGTAGGGTAGGTAGGGTAGGTAGGGTAGGTAGGGTAGGTAGGGTAGGTAGGGTAGGTAGGGTAGGTAGGGTAGGTAGGGTAGGTAGGGTAGGTAGGGTAGGTAGGGTAGGTAGGGTAGGTAGGGTAGGTAGGGTAGGTAGGGTAGGTAGGGTAGGTAGGGTAGGTAGGGTAGGTAGGGTAGGTAGGGTAGGTAGGGTAGGTAGGGTAGGTAGGGTAGGTAGGGTAGGTAGGGTAGGTAGGGTAGGTAGGGTAGGTAGGGTAGGTAGGGTAGGTAGGGTAGGTAGGGTAGGTAGGGTAGGTAGGGTAGGTAGGGTAGGTAGGGTAGGTAGGGTAGGTAGGGTAGGTAGGGTAGGTAGGGTAGGTAGGGTAGGTAGGGTAGGTAGGGTAGGTAGGGTAGGTAGGGTAGGTAGGGTAGGTAGGGTAGGTAGGGTAGGTAGGGTAGGTAGGGTAGGTAGGGTAGGTAGGGTAGGTAGGGTAGGTAGGGTAGGTAGGGTAGGTAGGGTAGGTAGGGTAGGTAGGGTAGGTAGGGTAGGTAGGGTAGGTAGGGTAGGTAGGGTAGGTAGGGTAGGTAGGGTAGGTAGGGTAGGTAGGGTAGGTAGGGTAGGTAGGGTAGGTAGGGTAGGTAGGGTAGGTAGGGTAGGTAGGGTAGGTAGGGTAGGTAGGGCAGGTAGGGCAGGTAGGGCAGGTAGGGTAGGTAGGGTAGGTAGGGTAGGTAGGGTAGGTAGGGTAGGTAGGGTAGGGTAGGGTTAGAATTTGTATACATCTGTCAGTTTTTCACAGTTACACATAATAGTTTTTAACATGTCATGTTAAGGCCGATGTAACCCAAAAACATGAACTAAAGTGACCTCTGCCACTGACGAAACCTGGGCGGTGGCAAAGTAATGAGGCAACAAAATTTGAAACACTATGATGCCGACTACATGGAGAGGACAATCAAAATAAAGATTGTACACCCACATTATGGGAATGTGGGTGTACAATCGTCATTTATAACTAGACAAATAAAAAAGAAAGAAAAGTATTTATCATCACCGAACACTTTTAACTGCGCTTGCATAGCTTATCCTATTCATACCTCTGGGACTATCGAAGGCAACGGCCAGGGATATTTCTTTATCACGAGAAACTTTATCTTCCAATACAGACAGACTATGGAAGTTAACGTCGACTCCCAGGAGTTATTAGTTTCCATTGCGCAGCTGTTTGAGTTTAGTGTTATCTCCTTCCTTATCTGTTAGACTGGGGGACCCCCCAGTCTAACAGATAAGGTATTCCCGTGGGGAATGTTAATTTAGGGGTATCGGAGGGATATTTAGGTGTTGTCCTTAACCTTACTATATTCGTGCATAGGATAGTACTAATTTCTGTGATTACAAACAGTTTTTTTTTTTGTGCTTCAACTTCTTTGTGTGTTTACTCTTCTTCATGTGTAACTCCATTGCACAGCTGTTTGATTAAGCGTTATCTCCTACCTGATCTGTTATATTTGGAGGGTCTGAGGGATTTTTATTATGGGGTATTGGAGAGATTGAGATGTTGTTTTTAAGCTAGGGTTTAAGTAGTTGAGTTATAGTTTTTTATTTAGCATAACATCACACCTGTCGATCCACCACGTGGATGGATCATGGCTGCTTTACATGTGAACCGTACTGGTCAAACACTCAGGAACGAGGAATTTGAATACAAAACACTCTTTATAAATTCGAAGATCAGCTTTCTTCTTTATATTTACACAGCAGTACAGTTTGAGTTAGCAAAACCAACAGCAATACAATACAAGTGACTAGTACTGATGTCAGAAAACGAATGGCCGGGCATACCAACAAAATGCCCGCCGATTCGTTTCTATCCCCACCAATCCCCACCATTAAACTTGCTTGTGATTGGTCGTCGATAACTGTCAAGTCTCGACCAATCGCAAGAAGTCAATACAACAAGCATACAACTTCATAGAAATGATTGTAATTATTATATAAACATAAATAATTGTAGGCATAATTTAAATAATTATAACATACATATCAAGGAAAGCTCGTTGAACATCTTTGTAAATAGTTACGGATAGTCAGAAGCCTGAAATCTGACACCAGTCTGGCCAAGGTGTTTCGTGTTACCCAGTTACTGGGTTGGTCCGAAAGGCAGTCCCTCCATGTAAAACACTGGTACTCAGCTGAATCCAGTTAGACTGATAGCCGACTACAACATAGGTGGAAAAATACTAGGCAGGCAGATAACATCAAGCCTGTCTCCCCGAAGGCAGGGGCAAGTGCTTTCCCTAGACATTCATTTTTTTTTGCCAAATGCAAAGAAGTCCAAGTCCTAAGTCCACTCAATTCTACATCATCATCATTATCATCAGCCTTTTAATATTCCCGCTGCTGGGACACAGGCCTCCTCTCTGTGGGAGAGGGAGTTTTGAACCTGACCAGACTCACTTAAAATATCTAACCGTTGTTGATGTCCTAAAACAGACAAAAACCTTCCCGAAACGTTGAAAATTTTATTGCTGTCCCGTGCACAACGTGTACAGTAGAGCGGTCGTTTATCAGCTTCGGAAAACTAAAAATTGGTTAAGAAGCACTATGGGGGAAACTCGCCTCAATGGTCTGCACAGGATGAGTGTGTACAGACAACTTAAAAGATTTGCATAATAGAGATTGAAGAGTTTCTAATCTTGGATTGTGTTTTAAATAACTTAATCAAAATCAATTCAAAAAAATATGGGCATGAAATAAACACTAGGGTGCAAGCAGGTTTTCTTGTGACCAAAACTAACTTCATATAGTTTTGTTAAAGATAAGCGTATCACAAGGCCTCTGCAGATCACTCGTTGCATCGTCTGACCCAATATTTGTACTAGATGATGAAAAAGCAATAACTTCATATCATACAAAAATGTGAAAAATACCAATAACGCTAAAGTTAAAAGTAAAAGAGAAATAATCAGAAATAGTGTTGAATTCCAAAGCATTAACGTTTTCTGAAACTCTACAACATTAGTACAAATATTTATTTACCGATTTTATCTATAGGTTTCCTAGTATTCAGAGACCTTTACCTAGGTTAATCTCCACTTTCTTAGATTGTAAAGAAATCTAAATATCTCTCGCACAGTTCCAAGTAGTCATTTGCTCTTTGTAAACGCAACCGGACACCCGTTTACGAAGTGCGCTTCATTTCACTCCAAGTGCTGAACTAATAAACCGACGGCGATAATGGAAATAGTGAGCTCATTAAATGAAATTATATTTTTTACAGCATTTATTTGAAATTGGAATTAGAATAAGTAAAATTTAACAATCCCCCGACGCATTTTTATTTCATGCTTTTTAAACTACAAAATCTATCTAATAGTAGACAAGTTTCGATCGACAATCTATTAAACAAGCAATTATGAAACGATATCTTGCGAAAACACTCCGATTCAAACAGTAAAACACCCATAACTTTAGAAAGGCTGAACCTATTTTCATCAAACATAGCTAAGAATAAAGTCAAATGTCAAATTTCTTTATTTTATAGGTCATTAAGTGGCACATTTAATCGGCAAAATTTTAAATTTGTAAGAAATAATAACTGATTCTACCGTCAATTCGGAAGAGTAGCTATGGAGCTAATAGTAGTTTTGGAGAAGAACGGATAAGAAACTCTACATTTATAATTAAAATAAAAAGTGTTTTACAATATTTACATACATTCATTAATTGATATACGTGAGGACGATGCACCCAGACTAACACTAATATATTACGTATAGATATAAAGTATTATAAACACTAACAGGTAAATTCATTAATTTGATAAATAGGAACATGGTTCTCACATACTTTATATCTATACGTAATATATTGCAAACATAGGTAAATTACGTAATTCAACAGCAACGGAACATTGTGTGAGTCAATTTCTTAAACAAAAAGATAAGTAAAAAAAAACAAGAAGTTATTTTTTTCATTTAGTACCAACTTGTTTGCTCTAAACCAATTTTAACATGCAAATATAATACAATACAACATAGCTAAGAATACTCTCGATATAAACAAAAAAGGTTACCTTACAAACAAAACAAACCAAAACAAAATCGCTTAATCCGTTTAGGAGCTATGATGCAACACGTTAAACTTATAACACCCTTTTTTTCCGTTGGGTGTAAAAAAATTAACCTGGGGCAATTGACAATTGAAGAAAAATTCTTATAAACAGTCATACAACTAAATAGATAACTACTTTCAGTACTCTCATACGTCAAACTTATAATACCATTTTTTTCGTTGGGTTTAAAAAAAATAACCTGGGGCAATTGACAATTGAAGAAAAATTCCTAAAGGTTCTTATAAACAGTCATAGAAATAAATAGATAAAGTACTCTCAACGGGTTCTGTGTCAAAACTAGCAGACATTAATAAGGAATCCGTAGACCAGAGTTGCCGGAAATCTCCGGCCTTTAAGGAATATACCCAGAACTTAGCATGAATGAGATATGAGACAGGGAAGTCATACATCTAAATGTTTGAATGAAGAGGTTTAGTTAGATAATTATAACGTTGCTAGTATTATTTAGTATGTATAAATTTTCAAAAAACTTGTGATGGATTAATCTGTGGCCGATCTTTCCTAAATGCATGCGATATATTTTTAGCTACCCTTATCAGAGTTGGATAGTTCAAGTAAAACTGTTTGACTTGAAACACGTTAATTTTGTCTTCAACAAGTTGTCAATTGAGTTTCAAGAATTACACACATCTATACCAATATTATAAAGAAGATCGATTATTTTGTTTGTTTGTGTGTATGTTTGTATCGAATAGGCACAGAAACTACTGGACTGATATTAAAAAAATATAGAGATCCTTATGAAAACTGCTATAATGTAACCCAAATTAGCAAAATGTTGCCTATAAAATTCATTAATTGGCATGTGTTGAGAAAACTATTGATGATACATAAAAATTATGTACTACATTATTAACTACAAAAAATCTGCCAGTGAATATATCTCATAATCTTAGTTAAGTCACAATAGCAGATTTTGTGTTCTAAAATTTAATTAGATCCCTGGTAGAAACAAAAGTTGCTTACAGTTTAACAAATTGGTAGGTAGGGTAGGGTAGTTAGGGTAGGTGGGTGGGTAGGTAGGTAGTTTATGATAAATGGTTTTATTTCTGTAAGTTGGTTGGTACAAACACTTTTACATGTCGAACATATTTTTTAAAACAAGATGAGGTCGGCGTTTCCTATCTGACTACTCTGAGAAGTAAGCCGAAACAAACTCAGAGGTCACAGTCTCTTAAGTCCAGACAAAATCTTGGTTAGATCATGTGAAGACCATGTAGACTGATGTCTGAAATGGTCTTTTGAGGAAAGAACCAGCCAGATTGAGTGGACCTGTCCAGTCAGTATTTGTCAATAACCGAGCAGCTCAACTCAGAATTTAAGGAGCTCAACGATTCGATGAACAATACCAAAGAAAGGACATTCGGGTAGGCCGCATAAACTACTCAAACTGCCAGACCATGATTAAAAACTAAGATAAATTTAAATTAGAACAAAAAAAAAGAATGATCCACATATACATCATACATACATACATTTTTGGGGGCTGAGTCACCCACGTCCGTAGGAGTGTACCCCATTCGATTCCCTACACGTGGTCCCCGGGTGGTGCAAATCAGGTGACAAACTGGTGGTAGGCTTCGGCCGAAGGCTTGCGACCACCCACCGGGCAAAGACGTACCGCCAAGCGGCCTAGTCGTGTTCCGGTATGATGCTCGGTGCAGCCACTAGAGGAGTTGGGTCGAGATAGTTGTTCCACTGCAGGCAGGCCGGCCTGACTCGCGCTGTTATGGACGTATCGGGAGACTGGTCGCGGAGGGTAGCGGGATCCGAGGCACGGTGCGCCGCTGGCCGACCGCAGGTAGTTGGGGGCCCAAGTAGTGTGCCAGCCCCACATGAAAGGCTGCCCCGCCAACTGACGAAAAATCCCGGAATGCGCCATCGTGCTGGTTGGCGACCAGACGAGAGTGCCCGATGGACATTCCTGGGGGGGCTCGGGCGTCCCCGCAGTCTCCAGACCAGTCCCCCAATGATGGCGTCCTATCGGCGCGTGTCTGTAGGTTGCAAGCGTGGAACCTTATCTCACTTCCTTCTCCTCTCCCTCCTTTTCACTCGCAACAATAATGCCAAGGAACAATAGAAGAAAAGCTGAACAGCGGCAGCACTCACTCTCACATAAGGTGCACCTCAGCAACATCCGAGGTCTGCACTCTAACCTTGTCGCAGTCCATCACCACCTTGAGACTGAGAAACCAGCACTTTTGTTCCTTACGGAGACGCAGATCGGATGCCCGTCAGACGTGGCGTACCTATCTTACCCAGGGTTTACCCTGGAGCACATGTTCAAGCCACGCGCTGGTGTATGCATGTACGCCCGGGACGACATCTGCTATCGGCGTCTCCGTGATCTTGAAGACTCAAATTACTCAGTGCTATGGGCCCTGGTGGACACAGGTCTGGATAAGATCATCTACGCCTGTGTCTACCGATCGCATAGCGGTGATCTGGAGACAACCAGGCTCATACAGTACCTGAGTGAGGCGGCAGATGTGGCTCATCTACGGTACCCCTCCGCCCAACTAGTGTTACTGGGGGACTTTAATGCCCACCACCAGGAGTGGCTCTTCCCATTCCAGTGCACTGACCATGCTGGACGAGAGATGCGAAATCTTTCGATTGCGCTTAATCTCACCCAGCTGGTCCAAGGGGCTACGAGGGTGCCAGATGTAGATTCACATACAGCCAATTGCTTGGACCTTCTGCTGACAACTGATCCAGACCGATACTCAGTGTCGATATCATCACCTTTGGGTAGTTCCGACCACTGTCTGGTGAAATCTGTATCTGTCTACTCCCCGCCCGATCCCAGCCCAAGAGGCACCCGGCGGGTTTGGCGGTACAAGTCAGCAGATTGGGATGGTATGCGATCTTTTTTCGCTTGCTATCCTTGGCGGCCCACTTGCTTCTCTTCGGATGACCCATCGTCATGCGCTGACGCAGTGACAGATGTGTTGCGTCAGGGGATGGAGTACTACATTCCGTTCTCTGACGTAACGGTGTCCAACGTTGACCGTCCGTGGTTTGGTGCTGAGTGTGACCGCGCAAACGTGGTTAAACACAAGGCATACCTAGCATGGGTCGACGCTCGTGTGCGCAAGGCAAGTGACGTGAGTCAGAAGAAGAGAGCCTTCAACAGGGCTGCCAAGTCCTACAAAAAAGCGATGCGAAGGGCACGATTTGACCATATTAGCAGAATCGGGGACAAACTTGCTTCACACCCTGCAGGTAGCAAGGCGTTTTGGTCCCTGGCTAAATCGGTTGAATCAAACTTCTGTCGCCCCTCACTACCACCACTGCTGAGGCCCGACGGTTCGCTGGCCCACTCCGCTGAGGACAAGGCTAACTTGTTTGCCTCCCTCTTTGCGGAATCTTCGCGTCTGCATACTGATGGCACGCGGCCCCCCCTTCTGCTGTTCGATGTAAGACGAGTATGTCGGAAATTCGCATCCATCAGAGAGAGGTCTATAGGGTGCTGCGAAACCTTGACGTGAACAAGGCTAGTGGCCCGGACGGGATACCGGCAATTGTACTTAAAACTTGTGCGCCTGAATTGTCTCCGATCTTGACACGCCTTTATCGCCTTTCGATGGCGACTGGAAAAGTGCCGAAGGCTTGGAAGCAAGCTAACGTTCAACCCGTGCCCAAGAAGGGTAGTCGAGCGGACCCGGCCAACTACAGGCCCATATCAGTAACGTCCATCCTCTGTAAGAGTATGGAACGTGTATTGAATAAAAAGCTCCTGGCATACCTAGAAGACAACGGCCTCCTTAGTGACCGACAATACGGCTTCCGCCGAAACCGGTCAACTGGGGATCTTCTAGCGTATGCCATTCACATCTGGAGTGAGGCCATCGAGAAGCACGGGGAGGCGCTTGCTGTCTCCCTTGACATATCGAAGGCCTTTGACAGGGTCTGGCACGAGAGCCTTATAGGTAAGCTTCCTTCCTTCGGTCTGCCTAGTGGTCTGTGTGACTGGATTGCAGACTTCCTGAGGGATCGGTCCATCCGAGTGGTTATCGATGGTTGCTCGTCCGGTCAGTTAGGTATTAACGCCGAGTCCCTCAGGGGTCAGTGCTCTCGGCAACATTGTTCTTGCTGCACATTAATGACCTGCTAAAACCCGGAACCTTTGGGTATGCAGACGACAGCACTGTTGCTGAGAGATACGTATCTGGCGCACGGGCTACTGGGCCTCAAGTCCGGTCTCTTCGGGAGGCTATGGTTGAGCGCTTGAACCTGTCTTTGGAGGCAGTCTCCGAATGGGGCAATGCCAATCTAGTCAGTTTCAATGCTGCTAAGACCCAGGCGTGTCTTTTTTCCGCAAAAAAGAGCCAATTCCACCCGGCTCCATCCTTCCGTGGTGTAACCGTGCCGATAACGGACCATCTCGAACTTCTTGGTGTTACGTTAACATCGACCCTCAATTTTGGTCCATTCATTGAGTCAAAGGCTCAATTGGCTGCAAAAAAGTTGGGGATCCTTGCGAAGGTGAGACGGTACTTCACGCCTGAACAGCTGCTCAACTTGTATAAAGCGCAAGTTCGGTCATGCATGGAGTACTGCTCTCACCTCTGGGATGGATCTGCCAAATACCAGCTAGATGCACTTGAGTCGATTGACAAACGGGCCAAAAGGCTTATTGGCAACGATGCACTGGTCGCCTCAAAGCTCCAGAGCCTCGAACATCGACGCCGAGTTGCCAGCCTGTCGGTTTTTTATCGGTTACATTTCGGGGAGTGCGCGACGGAACTGCACAATTTGATTCCGCCAAGCCCTTTCCATCATCGGACTACAAGACGTACGGCAATGTGCCATCGGTACATGGTGGATATCCCACCCATACGCACAAAGCGTTTTGAAAATACTTTCATTGTGCGTACAGCTAAGGAGTGGAACTCCCTGCCGGCGTCCTTGTTTCCTGATAGCTACAACCTAGGGGTCTTCAAGTCAAGAGTGAATAGGTTACTTCTAGGCAAGCGTGCTCCACCTTCGACCATATCATCGCTTAACATCAGGCGAGATAGTGGTCAAACGCGAGCCTATAACGAATAAAAAAAAAAAAAAAAAAAAAAAAATACATCACATTCACAATAATTAATATAAAATAATATAATACTTTAAAAAGTAAATATTCTTGTCATTGCAAGAAAACCAAATAAAATGAAAAAATATAATAACTAAATTCACGGTGCAAAATATAATAAAAAAACAAAATTAATTGGAGCAGCTAATCCCAAACCTTTTTGTCCTCAAGGCTTTCTGGCGCAACTTACGTTTAATGAAAGAATTGAATTTATTAAGACTTAGATCTTGTACATGGCTTGGAAGCTTATTAAAAAAGCGTACACATTGACATCTAAACGAGCCACCTATTTTTAACCGACTTCCCAAAAAGGAGGAGGTTCTATGTTCGACTTCATGTTTGTTTTTTTTTTTTTGTGTATGTTCACCGATTACTCCGTCAATTGTGGACCGATTTTGAATATTCTTTTTTTGTTTGAAAAAGTATGTTCCGAAATTGGTCCCATTTTAATTTGGTGAAGATCTGATGAAGAACTTCGGAGATATACAACAGAACTCTTCAATAAATAACGGCAAATCTCTCGGGATTGCTGCAATCGCATGTCTGCTTGTTGTTTATAACATTTCATAACATAACATCACGCCAGTTCGCTCTTAAGGGGTAAGCAGATCTCTCTTTTCACCGGTTATGTTCAAGTTTCATGAAATCTATTCTGGCAAAATAGTTCCCTTACTAACTTGCCTATTAGGAGGAGGAGCTCGTGGCTAAATAATAACAGTCGCACGGGTCGATCTTCAAGGTTAAGCAACGCTTGACGAGGTCGGTCCGTGGATGGGTGACCATTTCAACATACCGAGTTTCCTCCGTGTCTCGGAAAGCACGTTAAGCCGTTGGTCCCGGCTGTCATTTGAAGATCTTTGACAGTCGTTACGAGTAGTCAGAAGCTTGAGATCTGACACCAGTCTAGCCAAGGGGTACCGTGTTACCCAGTTACTGGGTTGTGGAGGTCAGATAGGCAGTCGCTCCATGTAAAACACTGGTACTCAGCTGAATCCGGTTAGACTGGAAGCCGACCCCAAAATAGTTGGGAAAAGGCTAGGCAGATTGATTGACTAACTTGCCTATTAGGTACGTACAACTAAAAAGTGAAAAATAAAAAAAACTTTTTGCAAAAAAATACTACCGACTTCCAAATACAAAACTACAAAGTGAAAAATAACTAAATTTTTTAAAGTCGGTGTCCATAACGCAAAAAAATGATACCTACGAAAGACACCTTTCGTAGCTAGACAAGACAACTTTCGCGAACACCAACTAAAACAAAAGACGACGAGAAAATCAATTCAAATATTATGGTAGCAAGAGAAAACTTATGCCGAAATGATACGCCCTTAGAAATCTATTTGAGCACATGTGTGGAATAACACAAAGTCTGTGTTGAAAAAACTTTTTCTATATTTCGTAACACTTACTTTTTCCTTTTCTTATTGCTTGATCATCGTCTATGCTGCCGGTCTATAGCTAGAGTGTCATTATCTGACAAAACCATATTTTGAGTTATACTTAGACGAAAAATATAATATAAATCGATGCTGTTTATCAACTATAAATCATATGCGAGTGTTTCCGGTGTTAAAAATAGATCTGATTGCGCACTTTCGAATATGCACTATTTTAGTTTTGAATAGCAATTAATTTTTTTTCCAAAATCTATTGATATTAGGAAATTATGCCTGGAAAGATCTATAGACAATTTTTTGCTTATTACGGAGGTATAAAAAATCAAAATCGGCCAAATGTCATTTAGTGACACTCTAGTTATAGGTCGGCAATATGACTGTTTTGCGAACTTTTTCTCTAAATTTAGTATTCCATTGTCGATTTTATCGAGTTTTTGAAAGTTTGGTAGCTGAATAGAAAAGTTGAGGAGGAGTAAATGAAATCAAAGTTGTCAAGACGAACATTAGATGATATTGTTATCTTCGAAGATTTTATATGAAGATAATTTGTGACTGTGAAGTTACTTTTAAAAGTTTGTTTGATTTAGTTACGTTTGTATGTGAAATTGCGTGTAGCTGTGAAATTTTTACCCATTTCAAAGTTTAAATGGCACAAATTATAAGTTTTTGTTCAGGCATATATGTACAGCTGAGTGTATATATTTACATACATATATACATAAATACTCGCTTTTCCCTATGGTGGTAGGCAGAATCTACAGGACGCCACCTGCTATAATAGTCACAACGGATCTTTGTGTCTCTGAAGTTGGCTCTGCCAACAATTGCGCAAGAAACAGTTTGTCATCGACACTATTGCATAGAGTAAGCGAGATAGGACGATGCGACAAATGTAAGCGAATGAAAGAGACAGTTATACAATGCTACGAGTATCTTCACCTTCAACATTGACACAAAAAAGCTACTGCACAAGGTCTTGTAGCCAATGCAGAGACACAAAGATCCGTTGTGAGTATTATAAGATTAAGAATCTTATATTATCATAATCTGTTTTCGTCATTTACGTTCATTTAGTTTTATTTATTTACTTAACCTCGCACTGGAACACCTTGCAGGAATTACACCAATGGAGTACAAACTTACAAATACTAACTATAAGTCCAGTTTTCCTCACGATGTTTTCCTTCGCCGTTGTCAGCGATGTCCAAGATAAACCTAGAAAGTACACATGTATTGAAAAAGTCACATTGGTACTTACCCAGATTGGAACCCACGACTTGAGGTCGTGAGGCGAGGTCTTAAGTCTGGCCATCGCGACCATCTAGTCATACACGCACGCCGGTTATGAGCGTACCGTGGCCTTTCTGAAGAACAACACAAATAAGATCAGTGTATTTTCTTTTAGGGCATCCCCTCCCGGCGTTTCCAGCCAAGTCTGCCTTGTAAATACTTTTTGTTAGTCGCCTTTCTTTCATCATCTCAACATGACCAAATCATCTAAGAACACTCTTGGCAAGTTAACTTATAGATTTAATACTTGATTAATTTGTAAGTTCAAAAAATGTTCCCTGTATACGCATATGCTCTGTAAAATAATAAAAATAATATTTTCAGCAAAAAATAAACTACAAAACAATAAACCAACGAACAAAGCTCATTTATACTCTAACCTTTTTTATGACCTCATTCATACGTGTGAAGTGTGCCTTAACAATAAGTCTGGGACACAGAGCACATAACATCATGCGAAGAGCAACTAACATATCCCGATACCTGAATTATAAATTTTAAAGCCAAACTCTTTCACAAGTAAAAATTAAAAATATCCAAAATACCCGACATTTTTTTTATTTTATACTTTTTAAACTATGTATCATCTAGTAGTAGACACGCTTCGATCAACAATTTAACAAACACGTAGTTATGAAACGATATCTTGCGAAAGTACCCCGATTCAAACAGTAAAACGCCCAATTTTCATCAAATATAGCTAAGAGTACATTATTAACGATGTCGCATTTCAAACTAAATTCAAAATTGGTTCATCCGTTTAGGATATATGATGCCACAGACAGATACACACATAAACAAATACACAGGTACACACGTCAAACTTATAACACCTCTTTTTTTCCGTCGGGTTATAAAAATAGGGTTAACACGTTCTTAATCCATACCGATACGTAATATTATAAATACGAAAGTAACTCTGTTTGTTTGTTTCCTTTTCACGACTAAACGGCTGCAGCGATTTAGATATAATTTGAGGAGATAGTTTGAGACTCTAGGAAGGGCCAAGTTGTAAGTCATGGGTTTGAACCCAGGCAGGCGCTTTTCTTTTCCTTCCATTTCTGTACGCATAATAAAAGAATTCCCAAAACGTTTGGTGCGTATGGGTGGGATGTCCACCATGTACCGATGACGCAACGCCGTACGTCTTGTAATCCGATGATGGAACGGGCTAGGAGGAATTAGTTCATGCAATTCCAACGCACGCTCCCCGAAATGTAACCGATAAAAAACCGACAGACTGGCAACTCGGCGCCGATGTTCGAGGTTCTGGAGCCTAGATTCGGCCAATACTTCATTGTCGATGAGCCTCTTAGGCCGTCTTTCGATCGCATCAAGTGCATCTAGCTGGTTCTTGGCAGATCCGTCCCAGAGATGAGAGCAGTATTCCATGCATGATCGAACTTGCGCTTGATATAAGTTGAGCAGCTGTTCTGGCGTGAAACACCGTCTCACCTTCGCGAGGATCCCCAATTTTTTGGCAGCCCGCTGAGCTTTTGCCTCAATGAATGGACCAAAATTGAGCGTCGATGTCAACGTGATGCCATGAATCTCAAGATGGTCAGATATCGGCACGGTCACACCTCTGAAAGAAGGAGCCGGGTGGAATTGGCTCCTTTTAGTGGAAAAAAGACACGCCTGGGTCTTAGCAGCATTGAACTTTACCAGATTGGCATCGCCCCATTCGGAGACTGCCTCCAAGGACAGATTCAAGCGCCCAACCATGGCCTGGTTAGTCTGCAATCCAATCGCACAGACCACTGGGCAAACCGATTAAAGGAAGCTTACCAATAAGGCTTTCATGCCAGACCCTGTCAAAAGCCTTCGAGATGACGAGGGAGACGGCAAGCGCTTCCCCGTGTCTCTCTATGGCCTCACTCCAGATGTGAATGGCATACGCTAAAAGATCCCCAGTTGACCGATTTTGGCGGAAGCCATATTGGCGGTCACTGAGGATGTCGTTAGCTTCTAGGTATGCCAGGAGCTTGGAATTAAGCACTCGTTCCATACTCTTGCAGAGGATGGACGTTATTGAAATGGGTCTGTAGTTGGCCGGGTCAGCCCGACTACCCTTCTTGGGCGCAGGCTGAACGTTAGCTTGCTTCCAGGCATTCGGCACTTTTCCCGTCTCATATGAAAGGCGAAACAGGCGTGTCAGGATCGGAGATAATTCAGGCGCACAGGTTCTGAGAACAATTGCTGGAATTCCGTCGGGGCCACTAGCTTTGTTCACGTCAAGATTGCGCAGCACCCTACGAACGTCCTTTTGATGTATGCGAATGTCCGACATACTCGTCTTGCAACAATCAGGAGAAGGGCCGCGCGTCACCAGAATCCAGACGCGAAGATTCCGCAAAAAAAGAGGCAAACAAGTTTGCTTTCTCCTCAGCGGAGTGGGCCAGTGACCCGTCGGGCTTCAGCAGTGGTGGTAGTGAGGGACGGTAGAAGTTAGATTCAACCGACATAGCCAGAGACCAAAACGCTTTACTACCCGCTGGGTAGGAAGCAAGTTTGGTCCCAATACGGCTTATGTGGTCAAACCGAGATCTTCGCATCACCTTCTTGCAAGACTTGGCAGCCCTATTGTAGGTTCTCTTGCGCTGACCCACGTCGCTTGCTTTGCGCTTCCGAGCGTCGACCCATGCCAGGTACGCCTCAGGTTTGAGCGTGTTGGCGCGCTTGCACTCGGCGCCAAACCATGGCTGGTCAGCGCTAGACATTGCAACGTCAGAGAACGGAATGAAGTACTCCATTCCCTGACGCAACACATCCAACACGGCGTCCGCGCAAGACGAAAGATCAACCAAAGAGAAGCAAGTAGGCTGCCAAGAATACGATGCGAAAAAAGAACGCATCCCATCCTAATCTGCTGACTTGTACCGCCAAACCCGCCGAGCGCCTCTTAGGCTGGGATCGGGTAGGGAGTGGACGGATACAGACTTCACCAGACAATGGTCGGAACTACCCAAAGGTAAAGATACCGACACCGAGTAGCGGTCTGGATCTGTAGTCAGCAGAAGGTCCAAGCAATTGGCTGTGTGCGAATCAACATCCGGCACCCTCGTTGCCCCTTGGACCAGCTGGGCTAGATTTAACGCAAGCGCAAGCTTTCTCGTCTCCCGCCCAGCATGATCAGTGTCATGTCCTAGGACTAAAAATTCGAAGACCATGTGACATCCACCAATCCTCTCTGGGCCTGTGTGGTGGAATTAGGCCCATTCTTTCAGAGAGAGGAGTATATAAAGGCGCAGATAGCCCTCAGTAGCTGATTTAAAAATGAGAATCACGTCTAAACGACCAGTCGTAATTTTTTGGAAAAATATATAGTTACATTATTAGGCAGTCTTTTACAGAAAAACCAAATGTTGTTATTTTAAAAACAACTGCTGAACTAGTATTTATGCATACTCGGATCAGATTTTGATGGTGATGTGTCTAACACTAAGGTATTTGCAGATGGTGACAAAATAATAAAACCCAAAACTGTAATGCCAATAGATGCCATTACCAATGATACATATAGTGGTGGCTTGTGGGTACAATACAGTCTTTGGATTTTACCACAGAATGAATATGCTGTTTTGTCTGGGGTTTTTAAGTTTGAAGAAGGTAAAGGATATTTAATGTTAGCAAATTTATCATCTAAAGATTTAAATACTAAGAGAGGAACTTTATTAGCTCGGGGTCAACAATACCAAGAAGTAATTAAGGAATATATAGGTTTTACAACGGAAACTAAACATCATGAAGAGTTTTCTTTATCAGATATAAAAATTAGTACAGAAGTAACAGAACAACAAAAAGTAAAGTTATTTGATTTGTTAAAAAAGTATAGGGATTGTTTTGCAATGAACTTAGGAGAGTTAGGAAAAACTAATTTAGCAAAAATGGATATTACGCTGACAGACAATAGACCAGTAGTATACAATCCATATAGAATATCACACAGTGAACGTGACCACCTAAATAAAATTATTGAAGAATTATTATTGAATGGTATAATTCGCGAAAGCACTTCGGATTATTCTAGCCCCGTTATTTTAGTGAGTAAGAAACATGGGGATAAACGGCTATGTATCGAATATAGGGCCTTAAATAGAAAAACGTTGAAAGATAAATATCCGTTACCACGGATCGAAGACCAACTAGACAGATTAGGGGGCAACCCGCTAACGTGCGAGCGAACGGACGTATCACGGATCTTGTGTGTAAATTAATTGTAAAATATTATATTTTAATATCCTAAGTTTTTAAATGGGTACGAAATGTAGCGGCTGTGATGCTGTTATGGATGACTCACTATTCATGCAGTGCTCACAAGAGAGATGCAAGAAGAAATTTCATCTGAAGTGTCCTGCCTTAATTAAGGAAAAAGTTGAAGCTGGCATGCAGGAATTCAAGGATCAGGGGATTTGTCCCGAATGTGTATGTACAATGACGAAAAGGGGTGATTCCAACGTCCGAGGAACTACAATCATCAAAAAGACGTCTTCGTCGAGTAGTTTCGTAAACACCGCTGAGCGAGGCAATCGCCGAAATAAAAGTGAAACAGCGGTGAATAATGAGACTCAACTTCTAGATGAGATACGGGAGTTTAGGAGGGAAGTTAAGACCCAGTTGGAAGAGCAGCGCAAGGAATATATTTTACTAAAAAATAGTTTTATTAACACGGAAACTGAGTTGAAACAAGTGAAACAAATATTGAAGGTAGTACAAGAAAAAGCAAACAAAGTTGAGATCCTAGAAACAAGAATTAAGGCCCTAATGGAGAAAAATGAAAACCTAGAAGCTGATCTTCATAAAAGTCAGGTACCAAATCAGAGAGAGCAAGGTCTTAAAGGACAGGCACTATCTTTTGCAAACGCGGTCAAAGATAAGCAGATAGTCAGAAATAAAGTAGCAAAGGAATGTGTGGCCACAAAATCTGCGAAAATAGTATTGGATGACGAGTTGGGCCAAGTAGTATATAATGAGAAGAAGTCTAAGGACGGTGAAAGCGGAAAAAAGGAAGAACCTGAAAAGGGAGGAAACTGGACTACAGTTACCAAGAAAAAAAACAGACATTCGACCAATGAAGTAAAGAAAGGCGGAAATACAAGTGCAATTGATATACAGGGAATGGAAAAGAAAAAATATTTACATGTATGGCGTTTGCATAAGGAAACAACAGCGGAAAATATAGAAAAACATGTAAAAAAATTATACGAAGATGAAGTACCCGTGAAAGTCGAACAAATAAAACACAAGACTGAAAGGGATTACGCATCCTTTATAATAGGGGTTCCCGAAAGCAAGTACGAAAAGTTGTGTCAACCGGAAAGCTGGGCAGTTAACATTGAGTTCGCGGAATGGGTGTGGTTTCGTAGAGCAAGCAAACCCAGAACCCCCATATAGCACCGTAGAGATACTGTACCAAAACGTGCGAGGGTTGCGAACAAAGTTGGAGGAATTTTACACAAATACTTCAACCGGAAGTGCGGACTTATTTGCCATAACCGAAACAGGTTGCAACGACTCCATACATGACGCAGAAATAATTCCACCAGGATACACGATTATACGATGTGACCGAGCAGATGGGCGTAAACAAGGTGGCGCGTTTCTCGTGGCCACACCGCGTTTTGAGTTGCGGCGAGTATCACTGCCTGATGTAAACATTGACAGGCAGGTATTTGAACTGGTGTGTGCTACCGTGTACGTACATAACCGATTTATGTTTTTATTTTGTGTTGATACATTCCGCCTACTAGTAGTGATAATGAATACATGGTATTATTTCGCATTATTGAACAATTGTGTAGTAAGTACAGGGATATAGTGGTTGTAGGTGACTTTAACTTGTATTCTTGTTCTGTAGCCATAAGTTATTATTATGAATATTTTTATACATTTTGTGAATTCACTCAGAGTAACACGGTGGGAAATTGTAATGGTCGTCATTTGGATTTGGTGTTGAGTACATTGACGGAGGGAGGGAGTGTGAGAGTGCGCGCGTCGGAGACGCCGCTCGTGCCTGTGGATGCGTATCATCCACCGCTCGAGATCTCGGTCACCACAAGCTCGCGTCGGCGTCAGCCTGGCTCGGCGGGCTCGGCTACACCTAGCTCGGCGGTCTCGGCTGCACCCTTCGAAGACCCAGGTGCGCCTAGGGGTTGGAACTTTAACAAAGCCGACTTTTTGACAATGTATTCGTTAATTGCAGCTATAGATTGGACTCCTTTGTATGAGTTGGACTCGGAGACAGGTTTGGATTATTTTTATAGTGTTGTTAATTCTGTTATAGATGACTGCGTCCCCAAAAAAAAGCGAAGTAGTGTAAACTCGGGGTACATTTATCCTGAGTGGTACACTAGTGAAATAATTCGCGACATAAAATGCAAGGCTCGTCTACACAAACGGTACAAGGCAAGTGGGTCGAGGGTCGATTATGAGGCTTTTGCTAGGTATAGAACTAACATTAAAAAGATGATAGTAGTCGCACAGGAACAATATCGTAGCCGTGTTCAGAGTCAAATGATGAGTGATCCTAAATCTTTGTGGAATTTTGCAAAATCCAGGAGAGGTGGGAGAAGTCCGCAGGAGATCTTGAAGGAATGTGAGGTATTGTCAGGTAAACGGTGTGCGGAGGAGTTTGCGGAGTATTTTTACTCGGTCTATAGGGCGGAGCCACCTGTGTTGGATGTAGACGCGGCTATAGAGAAAGCAGGTAGTGGGAACGGAGCGGCACGAGTGCACTTAGACCAACTGCAATTGGTGGACGTATGTTGCGCGCTTCGAGACCTGAAGCCGAAACGTTCCGCAGGGCCTGACGGCATTCCGCCTTACATCTTTAAGGATTGTCGGTCAGTGCTAGCTAAGCCGCTTCTTCACATTTATAACAAGTGTCTAGAAGCTGCCGTGTTCCCGGAGCAATGGAAAGTGACTCGCGTTGTTCCTGTTCCTAAGGGAGGGTCAGCAAAATCTGTGGATGGGTATAGGCCAGTTGCAGTATTGTCGACGCCGGCTAAAGTACTGGAAACTGCCATTCACAAGATTATTTATCAACAGGTTAGCGCACAGCTCTCAGACGCTCAGCATGGTTTTCGACCGGGAAGGAGTACCACCAGTAATCTTCTCTGCCACATGGCTCATCTGGTGCCGGCAGTGGATAGTGGGGGGCAAATTGATGCTGCTTACTTCGATTTTCGAAAAGCATTCGACCTAGTCGATAATGACATGTTGCTTGCAAAGTTAGCTGGTGTTGGTTTCACCCCACATTCGCTCCAGTTTTATGCCAGCTATCTGAGAGATAGGCGACAGTACGTGGAATATGCGGGACACGTGTCAGATCCGTATTTCACGAGGTCTGGAGTGAGTCAGGGCAGTAACCTTGGACCTTTGGGGTTCCTCCTGGTGGTTAACGACCTACCAGAAGTAGTCCAAGACGCTCACTGTTTGTTGTTTGCCGACGACCTCAAATTGTCCCTCACAGTGGAAAGGAGCGAAGACTGTGACAAGCTACAAAGGGATATTGACAGGGTAGTGAGCTGGAGCAGAGAAAATCTGTTGCAGTTCAATATTTCGAAATGTGTGACAATAACTTTTTCTCGTGCACACAATCCCATCGTGCATGGCTATCATATTGATGGCTTGCCTATGACACGGGTCACGGAAGTCAAGGACTTGGGGGTAAGCTTTAACACCAGCTTGACATTTCGTGACCACGTTATGCGTTGCTGCAAGAGAGCATATAGAAATTTAGGCTTTATGCTTCGTACGGTCCGAGGGTTCACGAATTTGAAAGCCATTATAGCTTTATATAATGCATTGGTTAGGAGCCAGCTAGAATGTAACGCAGTCATCTGGTCTCCACATGAAGCTAAATATAGTCTCATGCTGGAGAAGGTACAGAACAAATTTATTAGATATTTGTATATGAGGTATTACGGTGTTTACCCATTTTATCCCTTAATGTATCCTACTTTATTTATTTTAGGTATGGTAGGATACAATGAGTTGAGGGTTAGGAGGGAACTGACACTCACCTCATATATTTTCAAAATATTGAGAGGGAAGGTGCATAATGCAACGGTTTTAGGACAGGTGTGTCTGTATGTTCCGGACAGGTACCTCTGGCGACGGCGGCGGCCGAGCTTGCTAGTTGAGCCGCGCAGTCGAACCAACCTTTTAAGAGAGGCGCCGCTGACGCGTGCACTCCGCACGCTCAACCTTGTGGCTATTGAGACGGACCTATTCTGCTGTACTCTGGGTGAATTCACAAGGAGTGCATTGTTTAAAATTAGTTATAGATAAAATTTGTTATGTAAACAAGTTAACATAAAATTAGTTTAGATATCTACTGTTATGTATTAGATTAGGTTTACTGTAGTTAAGCGCATTTATCGTATTGGGTGTAATCCTGTAAAGATGTATGTGATAAGGTTGAAATAAATAAATAAATAAATAAGTTCTTCATAAGCCTTGACCTCACTTCAGGGTACTATCAGGTGCCATTGAGTGAGGCCAGTAAGCGATTTACTGCGTTTGCAACACCGGATGGCTTGTATGAGCTTGAAAGAATGCTCTTCGGACTTGCCAATGCACCTAGTGTTTTTCAAAGGACGATTAATTGTATGCTTAAGGGTAAGCAAAGCTTGGCGTTGGCTTATATGGATGATCTATTAGTGACGTCATGTTCAATAGAGGTTTTAGATAAGCTGAAAAAGATTTTGCAATTATTAAGGTCTGCTCATCTAACATTAAATCTTTAAAAGTGCGATTTCTTTCAGACTCGTATAAATTATTTGGGCTACGAGATTAGTTCAAGTGGCATCCGACCCGGGGCAGCTAAAATTCAAGCTGTAGTAGATTTTCCTTTACCTAAAAATGTTTACGAGGTTCGACAGTTTGTTGGCCTTACAAGTTATTTGGCGACGGTTTATTCAAAATTATTCTATGATAGCAAAACCTCTAACGATTCTTACAAAGAAAAATGTTTCCTGGTGTTTTAACGAACCTCAAACAGGATTCAGAGATACAAAGGATAATCAATATTTTGAATGTTTCAGAAACAAAAGACATTGTCGAGATTCATAAGAACTATACTGTTAAAAATGGCCGTTTATACAGAATAACTAATGATAAAAATGATAAAATCAATTTAAAATGGGTAGTTCCAAAATCAGTAAGATGGCAAATAGTTCGTATGAATCACGACGATGTCGGTCATTTCGGTTTTGATAAAACTTACAATAGGATAAATCAGATTTACTGGTTTAAAAAAATGAGACGTTTTGTTAAAAAAATTATTGTGGTTCTTGTTTAAATTGTGCTCACAATAAGTTGCCAGCTGGAGATAAAGAAGGAAAGCTTCATCCAATCACAAAAATTAACAAACCATTTGATACACTGCATACCGATCACTGTGGTCCATTTCCCATTAGTAAGAAAAATAATTGTCATATTTTAGTGATCATTGATGCCTTCACAAAATTTATTTATATAAAGCCAGTAAAAGATGTTAAAAGTAGTACTAGTGTTCAGGTATTTAAGGAATATTTCTCGCTATTCCGATTGCCACGTCGTCTGATATCTGATCGTGGCAATAGTTTTACGAGCAAAGAGTTTTCTGGTTTTATTAATAAAAGGGGCGTTAAACATATCTTAAATGCGGTTGTTTCTCCCAGGGCCAATGGTCAGGTTGAGAGGTACAATCGAACCATTGTTGATGAAATAACGGCTGCTAATCACAATAAACAAGACAATGAGTGGGATTTGTGTTTACCCCAGATACAGTGGTCTTTGAACAACACTATAAACAAATCCACTGGTCGTACTCCGTCCGAAATGCTGTTCGGAGTTCAAACCACCGGCGTTCCGGATGGTTTCATGAATCCACTTGTCGCGGAGTCTCATACCCCGTTAGATCGCGATGAAATTAGATCGGATGCAGACTCGCGAATTCAAATAAGGCAACAGGTACAAAAAGAGCGATTTGATAAGTCGCATAAAAAACCAACCGAGTATAAAGTGGAAGATTTAGTTCGTGTAGAAAAATATATTCACACAGACCCTGGACACAGTCGTAAACTATTACCAAAGTGTGTAGGACCGTACAGAATTTCTAAAATAATAAGCAACGATCGCTATGAAATAGAGGATACTCCTATTACTAGGAAAGAAGGCTGCAAACCATATAGGTCGGTTTATGCCGTCGATAGGTTACATCCTTGGCTTGTTTTTAATCATGATGCGATGCCGAGTGATTCAGAGAAAGAGTCAGTAATAAATATTGTTGTGGTTATGTCAGATTAACAGTGAACGTAAGAATTACGATTTAAATAAGAAAAAATAATCATATTAGATTTATGTTTACATAATGATAAAAAGCGAATATCGATATCTGATGAGTTGTATTTTATGAAAAGAGAGAATAGTATTGATATGCAAAATAATGTTTGTTATTTATTGATTTGCGAACGCTTGAAAGTGAACTACCTTGTTGCAATATACATAAATAAAATATAAGTGAGATGTAACGAGATGATAGTGATGATGATGATAAATGATGTTAGTGATGATAAGTGAAACGTTACGGGTGTGCAAAATAAACGACATTTTCATATAAAAGTGAGTCACTACAAGTGAGAGTACTTATAGTCGATGTTTAGTTATAAGAGCGAGTCACTACAAGTGAGAGTACTTGTAGTCGATGTTTAGTTATAAGAGTGAGTCACTGCAAGTGAGAGTACTTGTAGTCGATGTTAAGTTATAAGAGTGAGTCACTACAAGTGAGAGTACTTGTAGTCGATGTTTAGTTATAAATAAGAGTGAGTCACTACAAGTGAGAGTACTTGTAGTCGATGTTTAGTTATAAGAGTGAGTCAATATAAGTGAGAGTACTTGTAGTCGATGTCTAGTAGTAAGATCTTGTAATGTTTGTTATCCTATGATGTTTTTTTGTACTTCTTCTTGTTTATTTTAAAATTTTGTTAAACGCAAGGCCGCGTTTGACGTCAGGATTAGCCGAATGTTAGCATACACAATAATCGACTATATAATTACTATGCTTACATTATCTAAGGGTTGCAACTTAATTATTTTTCAAAAAACTTTACCCTTGTTTAGCTGTGGCAACCCATAGATGATTTTGACAGATGAAAAAAAACTAAGAAGGCGCGAAAAAGTTTACTAATTCGGAGACCCTTGGAAAAGACGAAAATACAATTAAACAAGTACTCAGTGACGACAACAGTGGCCTCGAGTAATAAAAAGGTGTAAAAGTACCTAATAAAACAATAGTTGGCAAAGCAGAGTGTATACTTTCTTTCAATAGTAGGGTCGCTGGTTGCAGTTGGCTGGTCAAACTTTATTATCCTATTATTAATTTAAATGTTGAGGGTGGTAGAATAAAAATAAAAACAGTAGGCCTGTCCCTCTGAACGCCGCAGCCAGCCAATTCCACTCCACGACGCCCTGCCTCGAGCGGACCGCCTCAGCCTTAGCCGAACAGTCGGTTTAGCCGGATGGTCAACCCCAGCCAGGCACCTCCTGTCGGAGGAAGAGAAGCCCGTTGGAAAGACGCCGACGCCGACCTCATCTAGTTTTAAAAAATATGTTCGACATGTAAAAGTGTTTGTACAAACCAACTTACAGAAATAAAATCATTTATCATTATCATTTACCGCAATAAAAAATATCCTCTGTCCTAATCCAGGTCATAGTCTACCATTGTGCCAGTATCATTCAAGTCCATACCACCGTTAAAGAAGGATTTTATTTTCAAGAAACTTTCTGTCTTAGTACATCAGGAAAACATTTCCGATATGTGTCATTTAAATCTAGATCAAGCTATTTGAGACTGCAACACAATCGCTTTTGTATCGCCATTTCTATTTTAGATTACCACGGCTATTTCTACTGCAAACTGCTACGTTATACTATTCATTTATTTTGTTTCAAGCGTCGTCGTTGCTATCTTTTCTTATTTGTAGCATTTTAGTTCCATAAGTTAATTTTGTCTTATTATTATGTATATATATACATGTATATTGTACCTGTAGCATCTGAGGCTTTAGAAAAAGTGTAATTCTCTATAAGCTATGGTGGTGGTCGATATGAAAAAATGTAATGTAAGAAATTTCGATAGCGCTTGACATTTCCATGATTGTTAGATGTGCCAAGGGGTACGACAAATTTCTAAAGTTTGCCCCTTTTGTAAGGGCCGCACGTTTTATAATATGCCTTCGGAAGATATGTTCGATAGCCTGCCGAAATTTTTATCAGAAGCGTAAAGATGCATAAAGAATGCATTGAAGGAGATATACAATTTCTTTTTGTAGTTTTTATTATTATCGTTTTATCTTTACTGTTGAATTTTTATGTTTAAGTATATTTTATAAGTTAGATAGTTTAATAGGTGTGTATAACAATATTTATTCTGTCGTAGAAAATCGTTTCGGAATACTGTAAGATGTCGTACTTATTGGTGTGAAATAAATAAATAATGATTTTTACTTTTATCAAATCGCTGTTGCACGCTTTCGTTGAAAGAATGACACTTTGTCTAGAGCAGGGATCACCAAATGGCGGACCGCGGTCCGGATCCGGACCACCGACCTAATTTGTGTGCACCTTAAGTAAACAGAAATTAGGTAAACGGAATTTATTATTATAAAAAGTAGCCTATGACACTCAGTTGTACAGCTTTCTGCAAGTGAAAAAAAATCGCAATGCTTGAGTTAATAATTTAATAATTGATCCCGCGCTTTGTCTTTATTGTCGTCAATTCGACAACGGATGAATCATCTCATTAAAATTTGCATTGATATTGTATATATATTTACATATTTCAGTTTTATACAAGTAAATACACGTGACGATGCAAATAACAGGGGGGGGTAGGTGGCTTTAAACCTTACGGACAACGATGGTAATATTATATTAAGAAAAGGACCCCAAATGAAAGTAACTGGCAAGTCCGGGTCTGGATCCACAAGTCATAGGTTCACCTTGTGGCAGGCCTTCCAACGCTGCGTTTACCGATACGCGATTGCAAGTGTCGAGCTAAATTATTCTGACAAGACTATCTCGTCTTGACATAACATGTGTAAACGTAGTATTTAACATAGCCAAAACTTTGTTGCTCAATGTGAGTCTGACATTAGTATATTTTAGTCACCTTAACTTGTACCGATTTGAGTTGTCGGTAGTTTAACGTCTGGTTTCATCCGTTGTATAACTTCCACTGTTAAGAATTAAAATGACTCTGCTACTGTTGAATGAAAACTGAACTTATTGGTGTTATGCAGGCAAAACTGTTATTCAAACTGGCAATTTTGAAAGCATTTGTAGCGGGAGCTAAAAAATATTAAATTAATTTTGCTATATCGTACCGCGAACCGTATAAATATGAAATATTCTTTTTTTTTTTTTTGAGGTGTGTTTGCTCTTGACTCTAGTCTAAGTCATAGGTGACAGAGACAGAGTCGACGATGGAGTGACCTAACCCAGAAGGCTCCTGTTTACTCAAACTTTGAAGAGATTCGGGTTGAATGCGATCGGAAACACAGACGCAGGTAGTGAGTTCCATTCATTCGCTGTGCGCATTATGAAGGATGTTTGGAAGCGCTTGGTGCGAATTGGTGGAATGGCAACAAGGTAAGGATGGTAACTTGGACTTGCGCTTTGTACAGGGTTAAAAGCTGTCCAGGCGTAAAGTATCGCGTCACCTTATTTAGGATGCCCAGTTGGCCGCAATTTGGGCTTTGTACTCAATGGAGGCGCACACAATAGGATTCAAAATCAAGTCTGCTGTTGGGCTTAAATTATGAATTTTTCCATCGAAAAAAGCAGCTGGTTTATATTATTTTTTGATGATTTATATGAACAAAAATGTAAGGGACGTCTGATTTTATTACGTGATTGCAGGGTTGATCCTGAAGCAAAATTGTTCATAATTTTGAGTTTAATAACTTCAGAGATTGACGCCAAACAAACATTAAGACGCCGATTTTTAAGGCACGTAAGGGCTAGGCAGAATCAAATTGTGCAGTTCCATCGCACACTGCCCGAAATGTAACCGATAAAAAACTGATAGGCTAGCAACGGCGCCGATGTTCATGGCTCTGGAGTCTAGACTCGACCAGTATCTCATCGTATAGACGTAACGCGATAAAATATGGCTGATTTACACTTGGAATTTTCTTTGAAAATACGTGTGCGTTGTCGCCTATCTACGCAATCTTAAATTTAATACTTTAAGCACACAAACGTACAGAGGCAGACTTAATGCCTTAAGCATTTTCTACCATTCAACTTTTGGGGGATACAGAGAAAATAGTGGTAGGCGCAATAACGATGATTTAATTATAAGACATAAACATAAGCTATAAATAAAAACAATTTAAATACCCAAACGAAAAACTAAATATAGGATATACTTAAACAAATAGTTGAAATAGACGATAAAAAAAATGCGCTATGACGTTACTACTGCCAACTTCTTGCGAATGTGTTCTCTAACTTTGCTTTTAAAGGTCGGTGTCGGTTGCTTGCTATCCTGATATCCTGAAGGAGAGTATTCCACAGAGAAATATACTGAACTAAGAAAGAACACTGAATTAAGTCAGTGCAGTGAGTAGGAAATTGAAGAAGGCGGTTATTTCAGGACAGTAGATTTTGCGTTGAACTGCGTCGCACCGTCAGGAAGGTCCCTATGAGTTTTAAAATGTAAATGTGACTTGCTTCAAAATTTAAATGCAAGCCTTTGCAAAAAATCTGCTGTAGCAATATCAATAGTATGCAGGAAAACATCTCTACAGAAAAGACAATTCTGGAAAAAGAAATATAATAGAGGTTATGTTTGTTATCTTTTACTTAAAAGACTAAAATCTTGTGTGGGTATTTCAGCGGGGATGGCGATGCAAATAAAAATGCTTAAATGGTTTACTCACTCAGTGTATTCTCATATCAAATACACAGTTACACAGAACAGAGTTTATGGAAAATCGTTTATAGAACATAGTTTATAGAACACAGTTTATAAAATACAGTTTATATAAAGCACTTACCCTAATACTTATTAACGACGCCTCGATCAAAAGTAAACTGCCTTTGATGGCATGAGCCACTCTATTTATAACCTCGGAATGGGCGGGCAACGAGAAGTGCAAGCTTATCGTTTACCAACCTGACAAAAAACAGTCCATATTTGTTGCAAGCGTAAAAATATCGAACAAATTATTGCCAACATAGAAAAATCACGTAGTGTGCTCAATTAAATATAATGATCGCTAACATGTTAAAGAAACAAATATTCTGAAATAAGATTAGGATAATGATTGCATCTATTTTGGGTAATGTTTAATCTAACTAAGAATTTAAGGCCACAACAGTCTTAACATTATATCACATTACACAATTCATCATTCAAATACACCCACTAATATCTAAATTTTTGGTTCTAGTCAAAATCGAAATCAAAATCAATCAAAATCAAAATTTCTTTATTCAATTAGGCCATTAAGCGGCACTTTCGAACGTCAAAAATAAAAATTAAATGTGTGTCGGCGCGGCAGCGCAATAATAGCACTGAGGCACGCCAAAGCACGTAGCGGTTTGCGCTGGGGTTCAAAGATAGGCTAGACCTTGGGAATCTGACGGGTCGGTATGCTGAGAGAGATGCTGCATTAAACAAACTACGACTAACCTCAGAGGCGGGTGTGCTCGTGCTTAATCCTGGCAGCGCTCCTTCTCTGTTCCACTGGACGTCTTGATTCGAAGTTCCCTGGGTACTGGCACTATTTGCTGACGCGAGAGTGGACTGTATGCGGTGCGGTATAACGGCGAGCCACGTGACGCTGGCTCAAGGTGATGATCAGAGGTGACCACCACGAATCCGGCGGCGACGATAGTCGATCGCAGACGGTGCGGTTTTATAAAACGGTAATACAGCGGTAGGATCTCACAGCGGGTGAGGAATCCAGGGTGAATAGCCAGGCGGTTGACTTATCACGAGCGGTGAGGCTACCCTCGACGAGGGCCGAACGTAGACTGTTCGAGAGTCGAACGTGTAGTTTAATGCAGCGAAAATTGACAAGAAGGGTAGATAAAGTATTAAGAGAAATGTGGGTAACTAAACAATGAGCGCACCTACAAGTGGCGCGAACATGCCCCGGCTTGAAAACCTTCGGTTTTCATAAAAATTAAAACTAAAAGTAAGAGAAAAGCGGTGGTAAACAACGAAGGAATTCAGGGGCAGAGTAAGTTATTGAGAAGGTAGAGTACAGAGGCGGACAACGGGTCTCTTATAGACACCCGTCGTCGTCCTAACTGAAGCGACTCTTACAACGCCGTCCTTACCAGGATAGGTGGCAGTGACGACGCCGAGAGGCCATGAAAGCGTAATAGGATTAGAAAACGTATTCCATTTCTTACGAGATTGAAGCAAATGCAGATACTCTAGTTTCCATCGTTTTGCGAACGATTGTACCATTTGGTCTAGCAAAGCATAACGTTTTAGTAAGCTTGGCGCTTCATTAGATGCCTCACTAGCAGGTAAATGTTTAAGTGGTGTTGACATTAAAAAATGTGATGGAGTTAAAGCGGTAGGTTCCGATGGATCTTCACTTAGTAGGGTTAGCGGCCGTGAGTTGATTACACACTCTATCTGCGTGAGCACAGTTGTCAGTTCCTCATATGTTAGCAATTGCGAACCAACGACCCTATGAAGATGCGTTTTGAAGGCTTTAACATAGATTTCATAGTGACCCCCAAAGTGAGGGCTACGCGGAGGATTAAATTTCCAAGTAATTTTATTAGCGGTTAATTCATTTCTAAAAGATTCTATATGATCTTCAGAATTAATGAGCGTATAAATATCCGATAGCGCATTTTTTGCACCTATAAAATTTGTAGCGTTGTCTGAGTATAGGACAGACACAGCGCCTCTACGTGATAAGAAGCGTTTAAATGCGGATAGAAATGAGCAAGTGCTCAGGTCACTTACGAGTTCTACGTGAACTGCGCGCACGACCAGACAAACAAAAATACAAAGATACGATTTAATAGAGCGAACGCCGCGTTTGCGATACGGGATAATATTTATTGGACCAGCGTAGTCCACAGCGGTATGAGTGAATGCCTTGGCTTCATTCACTCTACAAGCGGGTAAGTCACCCATTAATGGGAATACTTGATTAGGTTTTGCCCTAAAGCAAAAATAACAGTTATGTATAACATGACGAACTATATTTCGGCATGAAAGTATCCAATACTTTTGGCGTAAAATGGACATCAGAGTGAGCGGTCCAGTATGACAGTTCTGACGATGATAATGAGATATAATCATTTCAACGATATGATGTTTACGAGGCAACAGTATTGGATGCTGTTGGTCATAGCTGAGATCGGAGTTGCGTAACCGCCCACCGACTCGTATTAGACCGTTAGCGTCGAGAAACGGCATAAGCTTCTGAATAGCACGAGAACAACCTTTATTAGACTTTAGACTTTTCATTTCGTCAGAAAAATAAGAATATTGTAACGCGAGTAAAATCTTTGCTTCAGCGTAATTAAGATCGTCTGGAGTTATATGATTAGAAGGCTGTAAAATTTTTATAAATCGATAAATGTTTGTGACTGTACGTAGGAGTACCAGCCATTTTGAAATGCGGTTTGATAAGTTAAGAAGCGGGTGACCATTGTCACTTACATTAGTTACAGCGGTTAGAGTCAGTACTTTCTTAATCTCTGGTAAACTATTATGAATTGAATTATCATCAGCAATGAATTTGGCGGGCCACTCATTTGTAGGTTGGCATAGCCAATGAGGCCCAGTGAACCACAGTGGATGGTTTATGATTTGAGCGGGAGTTAATCCTCGTGACAAGCAGTCACTCGGGTTCTGATCACCAGGAATGTGATAAAACTTATTAGCGGGAATGGCGGCTACGGTTTTTGTAATGCGCGTTGCTACGAATGTTTTGAATCGATGCGGTGAGGCGCTAAGCCACTGAAGTGCGACCATAGAGTCTGTAAAACAGTAGACATCATTAATAGAATGCCGTTTTTCGTATGTATCGATAACGCGGCGAACTAGTTTTGCCATCAGTAAGCAAGCGCATAACTCTAGCCGGGCTACAGATACAGTCTTCAGTGGAGCGACTTTAGATTTTGCGCAAACCAATCGAGTAACTGGTGTTGAGTTAGAATCATTTATAATGAGAAGGTAAACAACGCAACCAAAAGCCTTTTCACTTGCATCAGAAAATGCAGTTATTGAAATTTTTGAATTTTCATAAACATCTAAATGGCGTTTAAAACGTAAACTTTGAATAGTAGGTAACTCATTTAAATAGTTTTTCCAAATGTTTATAATCTCTAACGGTGGTTGTTCATCCCAACCAAGTTTTAATATATAAAGATTTTGTAACACAAGTTTAGCGTATAAAATAACTGGAGCAATGAGCCCGAGTACATCAAACTGACGAGCAATAACAGATAAAATGTTGCGTTTTGTGATTGGACGATTTTCTAAATGTACAGTCAACATAAATTCGTCACATGTGGGTGACCACTTTAAACCCAGAACCTTTAAATTAGGGTCCTGTTCTTCAAAGTTAATGCTATCAGTGTGAAGCTCAGAGGTGGAAAGCGATTCAAGCAACTCACATGAGTTACTTGCCCACTTGACGAGTTCAAAGCCCCCGGCTTTGAGCAAACCCCGGAGGTCGTCTCTGAGCTGCAAACCCATTGACAGGTTTGGTGTAGAGTAACAAATGTCATCCATATACGTATTATGTTTTATGACAGTAGATGCAAGCGGGAAACGGGTACACTCGTCATTGCAGAGTTGTCTGAGTACTCTCATTGCCAAGAAAGGGCTGCTTCGAAGGCCGAAGCAGACGCGATTAAATTGATAAGTAATTAGCTGGTCGCAAGCGTTAAACCGAAATAAAAACTTTTGATATTTGCGGTCATTTGCATGAGTTAAAATCTGCAAATACATCTGTTTGATGTCTGAGATAAAGGCGATTTTATATAAACGGAAATCTAGAAGAATTAAGAATAAATCATTTTGCAGATTTTCACCCGTATGCAAAACGTCATTGAGAGACAGACCTGAACTGGTTTTAGAGCTAGCATCCATCACCATGCGCCATTTAGTGGTGGTTTTATCTAACCGAGCCACGGCATGATGAGGTATATAGTAACCAGACATATGGTTATCATTTCTAATGACTGAAATATAACCCTTAGCTATATATTCATTGATGATAGCGTTATATTCAATTCGTAGTTGAGAGGAACAATTTAATTTACGCTCAAGAAACATGAAGCGCTTCTTAGCAGTGGCAAATGACTCACCAAGAGAGTCACGATCGCGGGAGAACGGCAGAGATACCGTATAGCAGCCCGTATTGTCACGGGAAACATTCTCAGTGAAAAAGGTTTCACATTCGAGAGCGGCTGGACTCAACGTAGGTTTATATTCAATCTCCTCGAGGAGCCAGAATTTTTGAAGTACCGAGTCTAAGTGCGGTGGTTCCACGGCGGAACATAAAGAAATACATGCGTGTTCAAAGATATTAATCGGAGCATTACCGATTATCAAGTAACCAAAGATTGTTTCAAAGGCTGTAGGTGTGTCAGGCGATCCAGTGACACGACCTGACAACAAGATTTCAGAGAATAGCGGGGCACCAATCAGAATATCTATTTCTGATGGCGAATAGAAATTGTTGTCTGCAAGGGGCAGATTATTTAAATACGAGAGAGCGGAAACATCAACTTCTGCCGTAGGCAATTTATCAGTGATACGATCAATGACATAAGCATTAAGTAATACAGAAGTATTATTTAGTCGCGAAGATAACTCGAGAGAAGTATCCCCCTTAATAGGGTTAGGCGCAGAACCTATGCCCTTAACTACATAGTGAGATAGTTTATTAAAATGTAAATCTAATTTTTGACAACACGCCGAAGTTATAAAGTTATTTTGAGAACCCGGATCTATTAGTGCACGAACGCATTGTTTATGACCATTAGAATCAGTCGCATAAACTTGCACAGTCCCCAATAGACAGGTATTATTACGCGGTAACATAGATTGAATATTACATAACGAAACATCATCAATGTGCGTAGTAATGCAACCGGACAGCTGGTTATGTGACGTAGCAATCATAGCAGTGGGGAAGCGTGGCGGCGACTGCTGCGCAGGAGCAGGCGTAATGTCACTCGACGACGTCTCCCGGGAGTGATGGCTGTTGTCAGTCGTTTGTTTACGACATAACAATGAATGATGACGCGATTGACAAAATCTACATCTTGAGTTAGATTTACATTCACGATTATTATGAGTGATACTTAAACAATTAGTGCATGCGGTATGCTGTTTAATTAAATTAAATCGTTCATCGATCGTTAACTTGTGAAACTGAGAACATTTATATAAAACTAAGTGATTGTTTTGTTTACAAAGCTTATAGTTTTTATTTACGTTAGAGGACGTTACAAATGAATGAGTGGCTTTAGTTAACTTATTGTTGTTATAACTATGTGCGGAATCGATAACACTTCGTCTATTCGCAGGAGAAGCAGTACGTTCTAATATTTTAGTTTGCTCACGTAAGAACTTAACTAATTGATCATAAGTAGGCATAGATGTGCCTCGCTTATATAATTCGAAAGATCGTGCGGTACTAGGATCGATCTTTTTTAATGCAAGGTGTAGAAGAACGAAATCCAAAAGATTATCTAATTTTAATGAGTTTAAACTTGACACTGCGGAACCAAATGTATCTAGGAACGTGTCTAAGTTTTTATACGATGCGATATTAAATGGCCTAAATTCCAATATTTGATCTAAATAAGCAGAAGCTAAACTACGCTTATCATCATATTTATCGAGAAGTGACTGCCATATAACACGGTAATTGTTCCCGTTGGGCACGATACCCGAACATACTGACAGTGCCCTACCAGAAAGTTTACTTATCAAATATTGAACGCGGTCGTGATCCGTTAAATCAGGATTTTCGTAAATAGTTCGCTTATACGACTCAAAGAATATAGGCCACCTAATAGGATCGCCACAGAAACTCATTATGTCGAGTTCTGGTAGACGAATAGACTTATGTTGCGGTAAAACATGAGAGTGTTGGACATTCTTCGAGTTGTCTAATTTATCAAAGCTAAACTTACAACGACAATACAAGTCTTCAAAGGCGTTAACAGATTGATAATTTACTTTATAAGATGCGTCAATATTTAATTCAACATCAACTAAATCATCAATAATTTCTTTATATTCAGAACGTAAACTGTCTAAAGATGTCATACTACATAAAAACAAATCCTTAGAAATATCGTTATCGAACGCCTTCAAAGATTGATCGTAAACTATTTGTAATCGGGAAAAGATACCATCACGTTTACCTATTAATTTAATACGTTTAATTTGCAAAACATCTAGTGATGTTGCATCTTCAAACTGTTCTTTAGCCTTTGTACGAGACAGAGACATTTTGCAAAACGAGTGGTAATCAACTCAAGCGCAAAATAATAAAAGACTGAATTCGCAATAATACCCGTGACATACACGACACGAACAATAACGTGAGCAACGGTGCTACCGGTTCGAGAATGTTCACAGGACGATGAATTTTACTAACACCCTCACTACGAAAATATTAACAAGTTTTATAATTTTACTAGTTAAGTTATTTAACTACGTAGTTATATCATAAGGAATGGAATAGAATGGTACTTAATATTACAAAGCGTAAGTATACACTTATAGGATAAGCAGACGTACGAGTGCACTATATGAAATAGGCAATATAATATAACTCAATATTAGAGTGAAGCGGGATATTTAGATATGCCTAGGTCAAAGTGACTAGATGTAGGATTAGGAACCAGAACTAATATCCGGCTCGAAGGACCAGAAATAATGTGTCGGCGCGGCAGCGCAATAATAGCACTGAGGCACGCCAAAGCACGTAGCGGTTTGCGCTGGGGTTCAAAGATAGGCTAGACCTTGGGAATCTGACGGGTCGGTATGCTGAGAGAGATGCTGCATTAAACAAACTACGACTAACCTCAGAGGCGGGTGTGCTCGTGCTTAATCCTGGCAGCGCTCCTTCTCTGTTCCACTGGACGTCTTGATTCGAAGTTCCCTGGGTACTGGCACTATTTGCTGACGCGAGAGTGGACTGTATGCGGTGCGGTATAACGGCGAGCCACGTGACGCTGGCTCAAGGTGATGATAAGAGGTGACCACCACGAATCCGGCGGCGACGATAGTCGATCGCAGACGGTGCGGTTTTATAAAGCGGTAATACTGCGGTAGGATCTCACAGCGGGTGAGGAATCCAGGGTGAATAGCCAGGCGGTTGACTTATCACGAGCGGTGAGGCTACCCTCGACGAGGGCCGAACGTAGACTGTTCGAGAGTCGAACGTGTAGTTTAATGCAGCGAAAATTAACAAGAAGGGTAGATAAAGTATTAAGAGAAATGTGGGTAACTAAACAATGAGCGCACCTACAAGTGGCGCGAACAAAATGTAATAATAATTGATTCTACCGTCCATTCGGAAATGTAGCTTGTTATGGAGAAGAACGGACAAGAAACTCCACACAAACACTTTAAAAAAAAAAAAGTGTTTAATAATCTTGTTGGAAAAATACATATATGTGAGAACGAGGTAAAAAAAAATGCACTTAAAAGCGTCTAGAGTAAAACAAACAATTAAAAATACAATAAATAGGTAATTAAAAACAGGTGGAGGCAGCTAAGATATGACCAATCCCAACTGTTCACGAACATGACACATGGACCGGCACCAATCAGCTCAACCATCATGAAGGGAACCGAATGATCCAACACATGTGCCACCATCAGAGAGACATTAGAGAGAGCATGACACACTCAACTGCAAGGGCACAGTGAACGACACATAGGTACAGTAAATGGTAGATTTACAGTTGGTACATAGTACTCACATATGTGCTGTGCAGTTATATAATCCAAAAAAATTATTGAGTTTATACAACACATATATACATTATAATTATTCGTACAGTCTTCAGCAGATCCAACAATACTTCAGAACTTTTCTGCTTATCACTTGTTTTTGTGCCCTAGTGGCTGTGGAGCTGGAAAAGCGAAGGCCAAGCATTTTTATCAACGATGTAATCCCCCAACCTATAATATGCCTGCCTGCATAGTGTGCGTTTTATACAAGTTTTAAATTTTGTCTCATTCAATTCTAGAATGTGTGGCGGTATTTTATTGTAACATTTTATACAGTACCCCCTAAAAGATGACGCTACTTTAGCCAGCCTGAAACCTGGTTGAATTAATTGGTCTCTATTTCTAGTAACATGTCTATCGCTGTTTTTACTAAAACGATGTAAATTATTTCTAACGTACATGATGTTTTCGTAAATATATTGACAAGGTACCGTCATGATGTTAATGTCCTTAAACAGTTCCCTTAGAGAATCGCGCCGGCGAAGATTGTATATCGCTCTGATGGCTCGTTTTTGCAGAACATAAATTGACTGAATGTCTGCAGCCCTTCCCCATAGTAATATGCCGTAAGACATTATACTATGAAAGTAACTAAAATAGACCAGCCTCGCGGTATCTACATCAGTAAATTGACGAATTTTTCTAACAGCATAAGCCGCCGAACTTAACCGCCCCGCAAGTGATATTAAATGAGGACCCCATTGTAACCTTGAGTCTAGCGTGATACCCAGAAAAACCGTTTTGTCGACGAATTCTAGCTTCTCGTTGTTTAATATAATGTCACAATCATAACTTTTGACATTCGGCAAGGCAAATTTTACACACTTTGTTTTTTTAGCATTCAAAACTAAATTATTAGCAGTGAACCAATTTAGAACTTGCCGCAATGCATTATTTACGTCGGCAACGTTACTCGTACGTCTATTTATGTTAAAAATCAAAGAAGTGTCATCAGCAAATAACACCATGTTCAGTTTGTTTTTCAATAGATGGGGTAAATCGTTAATGTATACTAAAAATAAGAAAGGACCTAAAATTGAGCCCTGGGGTACCCCCATTTTCACGTTCAACCCCGACGAATTGACACCGTTTATTTGAACTAATTGCTGTCTATCATTCAAATAGGATTTTACTAAATTTAATGCTGATTGGCCTAGCCCGTAATGCTCAAGTTTCAAAAGCAATGTTTCATGGTCAACGCAATCAAACGCCTTCGACAGGTCGCAGAAGATACCTATGGCATCTTGTCCCTCCTCCCACGCATCAGAGATGTGTTTTATTAAGGTGACACCAGCGTCGGTTGTACAACGTCCTTTGGTGAAACCATATTGTTTCTCGTGTAGGATGTTTTTCGTATTAAAATAAATGAGCATTATCTTTTCAAATACCTTGCTGAAAACCGGCAACACGGATACAGGTCTATAATTATTTGTGTCTTTACAGTCCCCGGATTTAAAAAGTGGTATAACCTTACTATATTTCATTAGATCCGGAAAGACTCCTTGATCTATACACAAATTAAAAATTAAAGCTAAGTACAGCGCTATAGTCTGAATAATGGAGGTACAAACTTTGATGGACATTCCCCATAGATCTTCTGTCAGTTTTATCTTTATTTGCTTAAAAGCTTTTATCACTGTTATTGGGTTTATATGTGAAAAGTTAAATTCAGTCGGGCATGCTGAAACGTTAGCGTGTAATAAACCATAAGCGAGCGACGGCGAAGAATTTAAGGTTTCAGTAGTTTTAATTGGGATGCTGGTAAAGAAATTTACAAATTCTTGAGCAACTTCTTTGTTATCTCTAATAAGTCCATGTGTAGTCTCAAACGTGTAATCAGTATTATTTCTTTTGTTCCTGTTTGTTTCATTGTTAATAATTTTCCAAACCATCCTAATTTTATTTTCTGCGAATTTAACCTTATTGCTAATGTATAAAGCCTTAGCTAGTTTACATGAATTTTTAAAAATCCTTGAGTAAGTAGCAACATACTTATTAAAAGTTTCAGTGTTTATATAAGGCTTAAGGCCATACAGCTCGTAAAGTCTTTCCCTACTTTTCCTGATTCCTTTAGTCGCCCAGTCACTGCTTAGGGCATATAGTTTTAGTTTTCTTCTTAAAAGTGTTATTGAATTCTGTTTGAACAACTGAAAAAACTTTTTTGTATAAAATATTACCATCGTTCACTGTGAGGTACTGATAACTTAACTTACCAATTAAAGCGCTGTTAAATTTATTTAATTTGCCGGATGTTATTGGTCTTGATTGAATCTGCACTTGCTGTATTGGTATGCTGGACTCAAATGTTACCAGTAGCCCACTATGATCTGAAGGCAGACAATTCATAATGGCTTTGTTTAAGTAGTCGCAGCAACAAAAAACATTATCAATACATGTAGCAGTAGTCACAGTTGTTCGGGTTGGTTCCTCAAACACATGCGACAAATTAAATGATTTGAAGAGATTTAATAGTCTACTGCTATCTGAATCATTTTCTCAAATATTTATATTAAAGTCACCACAGATTATGACTAGTTTATTACCAGTTGTAAGTTTTGCCAAAACATCTTCCATCACTGACTCAAATATACAGTAGTTTTTATAATTGGGGGGTCTGTAAACGCACACTATAATATGCTTATCCAGCTCAACACAGGACAGTTCAACACTATGTTCAACTGATAGATCTACAATATCTTTACGAGATTTTGATTTAATACCATTTTTGATTAAAATAAGTGAACCTCCACGTAACATAACATTTCTGTTAAAACAGCTGCCCACAGTATAATTTTCATAATTAATAAGCATTGAATGTTCTTTCAGCCAATGCTCAGTAAAACAAATAATTTCAAACATTGTCTTTTCTAAAAACAGTTCTATTTCCAATTGCTTTGCAGAAAAACCTTGAATGTTTTGATCGAATAATTTTAAAGAATTCTGCTTAGCCCCTTTTTTTAAACTAACTATGTGAGAGCAAGAAGGTACCTTCTTGTTGGTGGATGTACTCCTAAATATTTGGTTATTGGTACCCTCCCTTGTCCTACAAACTAGTTTAAACTATAAATATTAATAGTAGAATTGCTAACGTTATTAATGTTATTGGATTCCTGTAAATTAGTATTACTACTAATATCAACTACAGTACATGACTTCGACATACTATTTATGTCTGAGTTTAAAGTAAAAGATAATAGCCTCGCTATTTGACGTCTTACCCTAATAGGCAGATACACTGTATTGCCTGTCGACTTTAATTTATCAACAAAAATGTTGATGTCAAAAAAAACTAATTTGTCACTGTAATGGCTGACAAGGAAATGAACATGTTTATTCAGCATGTGAATATAATTATTTTGTCTACTAGACAATTTTTCCAAATACGGAAAAGCACACAATATTATTTTATTACAATTTAATTTTAGTAACTTTGTTACACACTCAGTGATGTCGTCTTTTTTTACATCCAAACTGTTACCTATAAAGACAGTTACATTGGTGTCTGATTTATATACATTGTTTGTTACAGATTCCATGATATGATTATAGATTATATGATTATATGATTCCATGATAATGCAGATTACATGATATCGTTAGTAAATGCCGGTTTCCTCAAAACGATGTTTTCCTTCTCCGTTTCAGAGCAGTGGTGATGAAATAATTTACACAAAGTAAAGCGCCTGCTTTAGTTTGAACCCACGACCTACGACACGTAAGTCAGGGCCGTTATCACTCTGCCACCACTGCAATTTATATCACACGGCCAATCAAAAAATAACTCATAGAAAAATATAAGTTGTCTAATTCTTTCATTTGTTCAGATTTTTACAGATGTATCGTAATCGTTTTTTTAAGGTGATACCTAGATTTAATACATGTTTCTCAAGGCAAATTAATAATTATAACAGCCACAACTACCATAGCAGACTGTAACTGTCCCACTGCAGGACAAAGGCCTCTTCTCATACACAGAAGGCACGAGAATCGATCACCATGCTTGCTTATGACGGGTTTGTGATAAAACAAAATACAGGTAGAAGAGATACCAAGAGTTATGTAAGAGTTGGTCGTAAAACAGATTCACTAAATTGTTTATATCAGTCTTAAATGATATTCTGTTGTATCTTAATAGGTACTAAATAGTCTTTTATCAGACGGGCATAAGGTGCGCGCCTTCATATTTCACTAAATATTGTTGATCATTTAATAAGCTCTTGAACTAAACCCTTTTAATACCCTAGGGAATAGGGCTCGAATCATAAATAAGTCCCCTACTTCATCAAATTCACTAACATTAACATTTTACAACTACCCTCAAGTTGTCCAGTGTACGTCGCGTCTACCCTCAATAATCCTATTAATATTGTCTTGTTGTGCACTGGTCCATTATAGGTGACCGGGGACCGACGTGTATTGTCTCGGTAGTAATATGTAGATTGTACGAATTATTGTCCAATACAATTTAGTTATGATTTATTTGAGATCATGTAATGTGCTTGGCTTGTTGTATATCTTGGTAGAAGCACAGATAATATAATACTACGGGTAGAAGTCTGTTTTGATATTAGTGGGTGTATTTGAATGTGGAATTGTGTAATGTGATATAATGTTAAGACTGTTGTGGCCTTAAATTTTTAGTTAGATTAAACATTACCCATAATAGATACAATCATTATCCTAATCTTATTTCAGAATATTTGTTTCTTTAACATGTTAGCGATCATTATATTTAATTGAGTACACTACGTGATTTTTCTATGTTGGCAATAATTTGTTCGATATTTTTACGCTTGCAACAAACATGGACTGTTTTTTGTCAGGTTGGTAAACGATAAGCTTGGACTTCTCGTTGCCCGCCCTTTCCGAGGTTATAAATAGAGTGGAGATTGCCAGAAAAAGGCAGTCTATTTTTGATCGAGGCGTCGTTAATAAGTATTAGGGGTAAGTGCTTTATAAACTGTATTCTATAAACTGTATTTTATAAACTGTGTTCTATAAACTATGTTTTATAAACGATTTTCCATAAACTCTGTTCTGTGTAACTGTGTATTTGATATGCGAATACACTGGGTAAACCCTTTTAAACATTATTATTTGCATCGTCATCCCCGCTGAAATACCCACACAAGATTATGGCCTTTTAAGTAAAAGACAACAATCATAACCTCTATTATATTTCTTTTTCCAGAATTGTCTTTTCTGTAGAGATGTTTTCCTGCATACTATTGATATTGCTACAGCAGATTTTTTGCAAAGGCTTGCATTTAAATTTTGAAGCAAGTCACATTTACATTTTAAAACTCATAGGGACCTTCCTGACGGTGCGACGCAGTTCAACGCAAAATCTACTGTCATGAAATAACCGCCTTCTTCAATTTCCTACTCACTGCACTGACTTAATTCAGTGTTCTTTCTTAGTTCAGTATATTTCTCTGTGGAATACTCTCCTTCAGGATATCAGGATAGCAAGCAACCGACACCGACCTTTAAAAGCAAAGTTAGATAACACATTCGCAAGAAGTTGGCAGTAGTAACATCATAGCGCATTTTTTTTTATCGTCTATTTCAACTATTTGTTTAAGTATATTCCTATATTTAGTTTTTCGTTTGGGTATTTAAATTGTTTTTATTTATAGCTCATGTTTATGTCTTATAATTAAATCATCGTTATTGCGCCTACCACTATTTTCTCTGTATCCCCCAAAAGTTGAATGGTAGAAAATGCTTAAGGCATTAAGTCCGCTTCTGTACGTTTGTGTGCTTAAAGTATTAAATTTAAGATTGCGTAGATAGGCGATAACGCACACGTATTTTCTAAGAAAATTCCAAGTGTAAATCAGCCATATTTTATCGCGTTACGTCTATACGATGAGAAACTGGTCGAGTCTAGGCTCCAGAGCCATGAACATCATCGCCGAGTTGCCAGCCTGCCGGTTTTTTATCGGTTACATTTCGGGGAGTGTGCGATGGAACTGCACAATTTGATTCCGCCTAGCCCGTTTCATCGTCAGACTACAACACAAACGGCGATGCGTAATCGGTATATGGCGGATATCCACCCGTATGCACTAAGCGTTTTGGGAATACTTTTATTTATTTATTATTATTATTATTTATTATATACTTTATTGTACACCACAAAATATGTACAGGAAAAAAAAACACAAAAACAAGTGTACAATGGGCGGTTTTATCGCACAGGGCAATCTCTTACAGACAACCTTTGGAGGGACTGTACGATAGGAGAAGAATTTAGGGCTGTCAGTGTACAAAATTACATACTTAAATAATATTACTTAGACATAATAACATACAATACATGCATACAATATTATATAATATACTATTACATATCAAATACATAACAGAAAAAGGAGAAGAATATAAATTATAGTGACAGGTAATGCTCTTTTACCATTTTCTTCTTTTTTCTTTTATTTTCTTTTACTTTTATTGTGCGTACAGTTATGGAGTGGAATTCCCTGCCGGCGTCTGTATTTCCTGATAGCTACAACCCCCTACACCCGGGAGTCTTTAAGTCAAGAGAGAATTGTTTACCTCTAGGCAAGCGTGCCGCATCGTCGACCACATCATTGCTTACCATCAGGTGAGATAGTGGTCAAACGCGAGCCTAAATTAAATAAATAAGAAATACTAACCTGTTTGCAATTTCACTTAGTAAAAATCGTTTATCAGTGAGATATAAATCGAATTGCTTTGAGCTACAAATCGCTTACACAACAGAGTCAGAAAACTTAACTCTGCAACAAGACAAAAATGAATGATTAAACACTTCCAAGCTGAAAGGAGTAAATAATTGCATTCTAACAACGGAGAAGTTTCATGCAGTAGCGCAACAAAAACTGCTTCACTGTGACGCTTTGATTAATACAATGTAGCGCCTTTAATTATTTGCAGCTTTGCAGATGGATAAGATCTTGTAATCTCACGTCTATTTATTTCAAGACTAGCTGCCGCTCTATTCTCAATTCTTTATTGCATACTATAATAGGTTATACCACTGTAATTTGTAGTAACTAATTATAGGTATAAGTCACAATTATGACTCCTGTCGGGCACAGCATAGACAGCATAGATCAAGTAGGAGAGAGGAGGTAGAAAACTGAGTGTTTAATGTGATAAATTTTATTAATGGTTAAGTATTAAATTATACTGTTTTATTAATACGCAATTGAATTTAAGAATTATAATTTTTGTTTTATAAATTATATATATTTAATTATTTAGTAACATTTTAAAACCAGTTGTATCGGCCGCGACTTACAAGTTGTAGGTCGTGCGTTCGAGCCCATGGCAGGCGCTTTACTTTGTGTAAATTATTACATCACTTACATCACTGCTCTCAAAACGGTGAAGGAAAATATCGTGAGGAAACCGGCATGTCCTAGAACCAAAAAATCGAAGACATGTGACATCCACCAACCCGCACTGGGCCCGCGTGGTGTATTACGGCCCATTCACTCTCATAGAGAGGAGGCCTGTGTTCCAGCAATGGGAACATTAATAGGCTGATGATGATGATGATGTTTCAGATTGTAAAACCATTAAAATTATTCATACTAATTTTATTTACTTATTAATATTTTTATTTTTCACCTAATTAATTATTTATTACCTCTAAGGTAAGTTATTTATTGGACGCCTCATATTTATTTAAAAAAATATTTTCGTATAGGTAGGTGTATCTATATTCATAAAGATGTTATATTTATTCAAATTATTTATTATATCGGGTTTTGACTGACTATTTTGTGCGAAAGAGTATTATATTGTCACGTGAAACGCAAATTATCAGTGAAAATACGGTAAATTGTGTAAAACAAAACAATAATAACATTTCAAGCTCTAAAAACTTCGTTAAAAGTGTTATAATAATCGCGCAGTGATACTACCCGCATGACCCTGTCAAAGACATCGATAAGTTTTTGTTTTAAGAACCAAAAGAACATCAATTTCGCTACTGTACTAACAGTGTTCTTAGCTTAGCGGTCTGAGGCGCTACACGGAGAAACGACGTGTCGTGAGTTCAAATCCGACTGAGACATTTGACTTTTTGTGAATTATCAGCAGTCTTCCTAATATTACTGAGACTACCCGACTCATAATGTCTAAATTAACTAGAGCAACAGCAAATAAGCAACAATCTCCCTCACGTTCCGAATCGGACCTACAAAAACTATACGACGACGAAGGACACCCGACCAATCCTGTTACAAACATTAACCAAAGATGTAAGCGGCGTTGTCCTCCAACGACGGATGCGAATGATGGTTTAGAGGACTTTAAGAAGGAAATCAAGACTATGTTGCACAGTATGATATGCTCACAGAGCACTCGCTTGGACCAGTTAGAAAACCTTATCCTTGAAGTTAAACAAATAAATAGTAACATAGAAAGAACAAATATCGAAATAGAAAAATCCATGACATCTATTTCTGATCAGTTAACCTCACTTGAGTTGAAAATAACGGGTCTCGAAAAGGAACGAACCTCAATTATATCAAAGTTAGCTGAGCTTGACGAGAAGCTGGAGACTTTCGACCGTTCCATGGTGAAAACTTGTGTGGAACTACGTAACGTTCCAAAGAGGTCAAATGAAACTAAGGGGATGCTATACAATTCTGTGCTGGAGTTATCAAAACACCTTGAGCTCAACATACAAGTGTCCGACATGCGCGATGTGCTACGTCAACCCTCAAAAAAAGAAAACCAAAATTCTACAATAACAGTTGAATTTACAAATACCCTCGTCAAAAGTAATTTTTTGTCAGCTGTCAAAGCATACAACAAACACCACTCTAACAACAAACTGAGCTCTGCTAGCCTGGGCATGGTACCGAATACCCCCGTATTTATAGCAGAACAACTGACTGCCACCTCCAAACGACTCTTCTACCTAGCTCGAAACTATGCTAAGGCGAACAAAGTCCAGTTTTGCTGGACATCTAACGGACGTATCATGCTGAAGAAAGATCCAGAAAGTCAATCTATCGTCATAAAAAGTGAACTACAGCTCAACCAACTGCATTCAAAAGATAATGCATGACTAACACTCCTGTCTTGCCCTAATTTTTGCCTAAATAATGCTTCTAACCCTAAATGTGTTTTACGTTTTTGTACTGTGTTTATTGATTTCATTGTAAAACTAATTCTCATTGTAAACATGACATTCTCTACACCATTCACGACACACAAATACAACGCTCACAAACATAACTTTCAAACACTCATTAAACATACACTACAAATATTCCCACATACTGCCATAATGCACCTGTGGCTAAATTCATATTATTTAATAATTTTCATAATACCTCACAGTTACCGCCTTATTCCTAACCCACACCCAAACACCTACATTAAAAATGTCTAACAATACTTATGATTTAATCAATAATGTTGATCACTTTTCTGTATCGGATACACACACATGTTCCCCGGAACAGACACAAAACTTTATTGAACAAACTACATATCAATTGAAAATCCTTTCACAAAATATTAGATCTATTAATGCTAATTTTGACGATCTGCAAACCCTATTACACCGTATTGATATTCACTGTGAACTCCTAGTACTGACTGAATGCTGGTTAAAATGCTCCAGTAACAACCACATTCCCATTCTACAAAATTACACTACGTACCAAACCACCAAACACTTAAATAAGAGCGACGGAGTGGTCGTCTATGTAAAATCCACTCTTGTATCTGCTTACGAAGAACTTGACTTTTACGGATCTGCCTCTGGTTTAATAATAAAATTAGACCCAGATGTAGCAATACTTTGCATATACCGATCACCCGCAAACGATAATATTAACACATTCCTCTCTGCACTCAATATAATACTTCAGTCGCTGACTAACTACAAAACTGTAATCATAACAGGAGACATTAACATAGACATTAAACATAACTCATCAGATTCACGAACTCATGATTATCTTACTACCTTGGCTTATCATGGATTCTTGCCTGCACATACGAAACCTACCAGAGGAAATAACTGCTTAGACCATCTTATAATTCGCTCCAAGTTTGAATCTTTGACACTTGTCTATGATTCAACTGTAACGGATCACTATTCTTCTCTGTTTTGCCTTAACTAAATTACTATTAAATCAAATGCCACGAAGTATATAAATAAAATAAACTACGACGCTCTTGATACAGTTATGGCAGGTATAGACTTCTCACCCATTTTGTCTATGTTAGATCCAAATGATGCTGCAGATACCTTTATAAGGCTAACCAAAACAGCCATAGAAGACTGCACTACAACAATAAAAGTTTCTGCAAAGAAACAAACTCTAAAACCGTGGATAACGCCGGGCTTGCTGACGTGTATACGTAATCGTGACTCTCTAAATAAAAAAGTAAAGCAATCGCCTGACAACATCATAATCAGTACTACCTATAAACGATACAGAAATTTTTGTACAGCTTTATTGAAAAAAGCAAAAAGACAATTCGATTCTCTAGAATTAAATAAGGCTATGAATAACCCTAAAAAACTTTGGGAAACTATTAAAAATATCACAAATACTACTAAAACCAAACACTCTTACACCCAGTTGTTATCAGCTTTATCATCTCCGATACAGTCTTGCAATGACGTAAACCAATTTTTTGCAAGTATAGGAAGGAATCTTGCAGATAATATAAACAACAAACAATCATTCACCCGCATTTCACTCCCCCACACATCTAACTTCAAAAAATCACTAGTGTTGGAAAAGACAGATCCTAACGAAATTGTTTCAACCATAAATATGCTTCGAACAAATGCGGCTACCGGCTGGGATGGTATCTCCACCTTGTTCCTAAAACGTGACGCCGTGTTCCTCGCACCTATACTATGCCACATTTTCAACCTTTGCTTTGACTTAGCCATTTTCCCTACTTCTTTCAAAAAGGCAGCCATTCATCCCATTCTCAAGGGCGGCGATGGGTGCCTCGTAAATAACTACCGCCCCATAGCGGTACTTAGTACTTTATCAAAAATATTGGAACGTTTAATGAATAAAAGGCTCATTCACTATCTTGAGCATTATAATCTCTTATCACCACAACAATTTGGTTTTCGTAAAAACAAATCCACAAATGACGCAATACACCAATTGATTGATCACATTGTAAAGAATTTCGACAATAGTAAAAAGGTATTGACCATTACTTACATACCCTTTTACTCAAACTTGAATGTATAGGTGTAAGGGGCCCACCGCTTAATTTATTCAAAAGTTACCTAACTGACCGCTCACAATTTGTGACTATGGACAGTTACAATAGCGACACAGTTACTATCGAATACGGCGTGCCGCAGGGAAGTATTTTAGGGCCCACTCTCTTCCTCGTATTCATCAACGACCTCTGCAACCTAGATATACCAAATGCCCAAATAGTATCATATGCTGATCACACTGCAATAAATTTTGCCGCAGACTCATGGTTGGAACTACAGTCAATTGCACAAAGAGGTTTTAACTCCACACTAAGTTGGCTTCACACAAACTCCCTGACCCTGAATACCACTAAAACTAATTTTATTACCTTCTCAATTAACTCAAATTCGCAACCAAACCCTCTATCTCCCTAGTAGCTCACTCGTGTGGTTTAATGTCGCACTAGGCCTGCCAGTGCCCTTCACTTACTCCAGTAAATCAAATAAAATATCTTGGAATTTTCATTGACCAACACTTAAATTTCAAATCACACATTAATATCCTACCCGGCCGCGTACGGAAACTTATTTACATTTTTAAAACACTGTGACATGTAGCACACGCTTCAGTTATCCGGAATGTATACTTCGCTCTTTGCCAGTCACTAGTCACCTATTGTATTTTCTGTTGGGGAGGAGCTGCAAAGACAGTGATGAAGCCTATAGAGATCGCTCACAGAGCCATACTTAAAGTTGCCACCTTCCGCCCTATCTTATTTCCAACGACAGAACTTTATAAATCCTGGAATGTTTTAAATGTACGACAACAGTACATTTTATATATAGTTTTACTCCAACATTCCAGAACACCATACAGACATATCTCCAAACGTCGAAAAGACATAATTTGCACAATTCCACCTCCACGTGCCTCTTTCGTAAAACGATTCTCTTTATATCTTGCGCCATCCCTCTATAATAAAATTAATGCAAAATGCCCAATCTTTAAACTCTCATTCTACAATTGTAAAAAAACTGTACGGACACTCCTTTTGGAACTCAATTATGATGACACTGAATTATTCCTCACAAAGTAATCTCGTAAACACACACATATACACATGCACACCCACTTAACACATAAATGCACCTACACACACACACACGCACACACACGCTTACACACCTACACACTCAGGATATGTTTTGTATAAATAATAATTGTAATAAACTATTGTATATTTACTACACTTATGTCCAGATGCTGCTTCAAATTCTAGATTTTATATCAATTAAGCACACTTATATACTACTTCTATAATAATCCGCCAAACAGGGGATCGGCACTGTCTCTCCTTAACACAGGCTAAATTTTAGCCTATCTAGGAGAACAGTACTTCACCCGCCTTTATTGTATAATTGAACCTAAAAAATATATATAAATGCAACATTTGTAAACTATGCAATCCCATTATGAAATAAACTTATTATTATTATTATTATTATTACTTATTATACATTATTATGGTCATATCAAAGGTACTATAGGAATGCATGTTTAGTCGCAATGTTGGTACGTTTAATTTATTTTTGTCTTAAAATAATTTACTATTGTATGTCCTCTCTTTTTGTAAAGAATTCTGTTGTGTTCGGTACTTACGTACAAACTTCAAATATATAGGTGCAGTGTAGGGATAAAATCTTTAGTTCCTGAAAGTGGGTTATACAGCTATCGATGGACACTTTCAGAAACTTACATATTTACTAAAATTCTAATTAGTTTTTTATGTAGAATAAATAGCGTGGGCGCCTCAGTGCTGTTGCCCCATAAGATGACACCGTATTTGAGCCGTGCGTGGGCGTACGCGTAGTACGTTACTAGTGGAGTTTTAAGGTCTGTAGTTTTTTTTGATCCCGCAGAGGGCGCTCGCGCATCCACGCGCAGTGTAATGTATTTTCCACAATATCTTTACAAATGATGTATAGCCTATGTATTATTCTTAGAGTTGTGGAAAAACGGTTTTTTTTTTAAATAAACGTTTAAAAAAACATGAAAAAAGAAACACTTTTTTTTTCTGGAGTAGGTATTTTTCAAGAGTACGAAAATAAAAATATGGTAAGGTGGTTATCGTATATGAAATTGAAATTAATTATTTTTAGTTTATTAAGAAAATACCATTTGTTAAATAGTACATAAATGTCTTAAAATAATTGGCAGCACCCACTGAAGTTTACCATTTACGGACGGGGATTTTCCTAATTAGAAAGTAAAGATGATTCTGATTGTAACTAATTAAGTATTTTCTAAGTTCATAGTAATAGGTAGGTCCCTATTGATTTAAACATAATTTGACTTTAATTAAAAATAAAACAACCAAGAGAGTTTCACTTTTTCTGAAAAAAAAATCCAAGTATATAAAAAAAACGACGGTGCCAAGTTTTTTTTTCAAGATTGTGAAAAAGAAAGCAATTTATCTCTAATTAATCTGATGTATAAGCTTTATAATATATTCACTGAGGATTTTTTGCGTGAAAGAGTAACAAACTTCCATTCATCCATCCTCACAAACTTTCGCTTTTAAAATACTTAGTAGTAGAATAACTGCGTACAAGTTAGTTGAATTTTCAACGAACCATGAAACTTCAGAATGAAACAACTGCAAACTGCACACATTGTATTCGATATCCTTAAGTAATATAATAGTCTTATTCACGTAAATAATAGGAATTTATTCTGTACGTATGAGTGTTTATAGCTTCATATAATGTATCATTCAATTCCTAAGAGCTTGCATGCTCTTGCTTGTATATCCTTCTTAAGTAGTAATTTCAGCCGGTACAGAAACGGAAAACAAAATGAGTATACTTGTGTTTTTCATATGTCTGCAAGTTATAATTCACAAAAATTATATTCCTTTTCGTTGTAAAGAACTTATGTACAATGCCGAAAAATTAAAAACAAACAACAAAAAGAATTACCCATAAAACTGTTTTATTTAAATCCCACCAATATTATCGGAATAAAAACCAGCGTTGAGGCACTTACAGTATTTCTGAGCGATTTTCGCACGCCTCTTAAGTAAATATTTACGGAATATTACATCATTCTCAATAAGAATCGAGTAATGCTCAATAAAACGGTATGGATGTTGGTAAAGCTTCATCGGACCGACACGAAAATATCGAAGGACATTAATATTTATAAATATAATGATCCTGAAAGGTACTCAATTGTTAGTTTAAGGGGCTGAATACTCAAAATAGGCTTTCTTTTAAACATTTTTTAGCCAAATCTATTGAAGATGTGGCAGCAGAAAAAAGATATGTTAATCTTCATTATATTTCCGAAAACTTTGTTGTGGCCGAAACACGTTTACGCACAAAAACCTCGATACAATTGAATGGCAAAGTAACCTCTTACCGTGATCTTCAAAAGATTTTTCCGGTAATACTGACCAGCGTACATTTGTACAATTAACACCAATAACGTATCATAAAAGGACGCAAAACTTCATTATCTTATATATTGAAGTTTCATTCATTATTTTTAAGTAATTCATATTATTATGTTTTGTAAAAAAGTCTATACAAATTCCATCGTGCTTCTCTTTCCATCCAGTGCAATTCGACAGTGACCGCTTTGCGGCGTTGCTAGGTGGACGTATGTCGCTTTTTTCCGCAAAAAGCAAAAATAATATTCAATTTATTTCTCGTCAATTCAATCTGTCAAAAAAATATCAGGTATAATGCAGCCAGATCATGTAGCCTGGTGGCTTTAATTGGAACTAACGAAATCACAAGTAATATTGTCAAAGTCTGTATTATTTTTATTTTTTGGCACTACCGCTGTCACTAGCATCTATATTTTTGTTGTATTATAAACAACTCACGTCGTTTAGTTTACTTACTAAGTCCATAACTAAAAAGTATTTGAACCTCTTTGAAAATATAACAAATGTTATCTCAATTTGAATTAAACAACATTTAAAATATAGGTAAGGTCGAATACTATTTTAACCTTCTTCGTTCATGTGAAAACAATAGAAGCAAAAAACACAGAACATGGAATGGTCGTACCAACCACGCTGGCAGTGTCTCGAAATGACAGAACTAATAAAATTCTTCGTATCCACAGATGGTTTATTTCTGTTGCCGCTATAACAACAAATACTAAAAAAAGAACAAAATCAATATTTAAGTAGGGCTCCCATACAACATACGTGTTCTTTTTCGTTTTTTTTGCGATAATGGTACGGAACCTTTGTGCGCGAGTGCAACTCGCACTTGGCCGGTTTTTTTTATTTATATAGATAGATAAAGTTTACATGACCGTGTTTTTTGCGCCCTGTCTATTTGTTTTTTAACTCTAATATACAGAAAAGCGGCACCACGTGACCTCACCACAGAGGGCTGATGTATATCAAAACCCAGTATGTGCTTTGTAATTATTATATTCCAGGAGAGCGGAAGGTCATCTTGTATTAGTAACTAAATGATTTATTAAGATTTCAAGAGAATACTAAACAAGGAATATGAACCTACTAATTATACAAATGATATTAATAGCGTCATACATTCTATTGCATATTTTAAACATGCCTAAAAAAGACAATTCCAAACCTAGTAAATTTTGGATATTTGCTAATTTAAGGTGTCTTTACAATTTGATGTGACTTTCCTATTGTAAATAATGATAAAATTGATTACTGAAAGCACCAAATCTCAATTCAAATTTAAAGTTTCCAGTTTAATATTGCACAGTCCATTTCAGTATAGTAAAACTCATTAAAATAATATAAATAAAATTATCTAGCTATTAAACCAATATAAAAAAATGTAACGTACTGTGTTCTTATATGTGGCAGTCGCATAGAAGCAGACATAATTATAATATTTATTCAATTTGCACGGCAAAGACTCGTATGACACTAGCCAGATTACCTATTTTAGTGATCTTTATTTTCGTAGCAATAAGGTTGCATTCATAGGCAAAATAAAAGTAAACGATCTGATGTCAGATGCTAGCCAGTTTGAAATAAGAACTTGCGCGGTTATATTTTTGTAAAAAAACCATCGGAAGAGTCCGTTTATGATATGGGCCTCTGTGGTCGGCCTTGTGTATTTAATTTTCAAATACTTTTCGCTCCAATTTAAGTTTCCCCTAAACTATCGATGACAGTGGGCGTGGCTTAGAACCTCAGATGTCGATTGTCAACTGTTCGTCCTCAGCCCCTTAAGAGTATAATAATATGCTGAGCGTATTGATTGAATTTATAATGAAGTCTACTTCGAAATAGACTGATTGGTATATTGGATAGAAATGTATGGACATTAAAGGTAGGTAGGTCTATTATGGTCGTTGATTTTGTGAAACTCGGGGGCGGCCAATTTCCGGCAGTGAAAGTCTTTTTGTTGAAATAAATGATGTTGACGATGATCTGTTGTTGTTATAAGTACTACACTACACTCATGGTATATCTTAAAAATCATGCAATCATTATGGTCAGATGGTACCTACTCCGATGAGCGACGCCTCATATATCATCCAGCTCTTTATGAATTAACACCTATACATTAATTACAAGACTGTAGGTGCAGATAATGTGATTATGGGTGGCAAATGCCTACATCATTATCATCAACATTTCAGCCGAAAGACGTCCACTACTGAACACGGGCCTCCGCCCAAGTGTCGCCACACTGACCGGACTCGTGCGACTCGCATCCAGCGGATCCCTCAACCCTAACCAGGTCATCGGTCCACCTAGTGGGAGACCTTCCAACCCCGTGTTTTCCTGTTCGCGCTCCAGAACTTTTCGGCTCCATTGACCATCCGTTCTGCGAGCAATGTGCCCTGCCTACTACCACTTAATTTCGCAATTCTTCAGGCTATGTTGGTAACTTTATTCCTGCTACGGATATCCTCATATCTGGTGCGATCACGCAAGTAAATACCGAGCGTAGCCCTCTCCATTGCCCTTTGGGTGACTTTAAATGCCTACAAATGCCACTATTGAATTGTGAAATTCATTAGTTCAATTATTGACCACCGTCTTGGACAAACCACAAACTTCTACGATATTTCATCTTTTTAAGTGTTACAAAGCAAACGAAATTGAATAGTTGTTCAAACTTCTCTGTTGATAAACTTCCAATAAGTTAACAAATAATAATACAAAGAAAATGTTAAGATACTTATTACTTGTTGAAGAAAACCGCCACTTCGGTTCACTATAATCCTAAAAGTGCCTAGGTACGGTTATAACCTAAAATATTAAGAATGTAGAATTCTTAGTTATCTCATTAGAACTTCAATATTATGGAACTTTTAAATAACAGTAGCAAACTCAATGAATCTCATGATTTGTCTCCAAATAAAATTAAAATGTTCAATTCAACTGTCAAATAATAAGTAACATTGTAACATTATTTACATACCTACTACCTCGTTAGTCTAGTGCTCGCAAGTGCAACTGCTGAGAGCATGAGGTACCTACTTGGATTGATTACCAGGTCGGGAAATGTGTCAGTGTCGGGAGTCGCAAGCCAATTCCCGGCCACCTTAGGCGCGGGTTTGCGGACGGCGACTAATGGGTAGCTCGCCGTTCAATAATAACCAGGCCCGAGGCGACGGTGCATAATGTTCCAACCGCGTCTCAAATATATGTCAGCAAAACTGACGGGGTCCGCTAGGGCCGATGCCTGTTTGTTTAGTCAACAGTTTGGTTTTACGAAAGGTAGGTCGACAACGGACGCGGGAGTAAAACTCATCAGCCACATCTTGGAGGCTTGGGAGAGGTCCCAGGATGCCATTGGCATTTTCTGTGATCTCTCAAAAGCTTTCGACTGCGTCGACCACAACAAACTGATCTGTAAATTACACCACTACGGAATTCGTGGAAAATCTGCTGATCTCGTGCTTTCCTATTTATCAAACAGACAGCAAAAAGTAAATGTTAATGGGGCGACGTCCTCCGGGTCTCTTGTCAAGATGGGCGTGCCCCAAGGTTCAATTCTCGGCCCTTTCCTTTTTCTTGTTTACATTAATGATCTCCCTTTTATGATGGCCAAATTTTCGGATATAATTCAATTTGCTGATGATACTTCGCTAATTTTTAAAATAGATAGGCAAGATACGGATGTCATAAATGTCAACGAAAGTCTAATTGTTCTCTCAAAATGGTTCGCAGCTAACAATCTTTTACTGAATGCGAAAAAAACAAAATGTCTAAAGTTCTCTTTACCAAATGTACCACAACATGACCTAAACTTAAATCTTGACGGCAAAAATCTTGAAGTTATAACGGAAACTGTATTCTTAGGGATTACTATCGATTCAAAATTGCAGTGGGGCGCGCACATTAGAACTCTTTCGGGTAGGTTAAGTTCGGCTGCATATGCAGTAAGGAAAATAAGGCAGCTAACCGATGTAGCTACAGCTAGGTTAGTATACTATGCTTATTTCCACAGTATTATGTCTTATGGCATTCTGCTGTGGGGATCAGCAGCAGACGTTGAATCAATTTTCATCCTACAAAAGAGGGCAATCCGCGCAATCTATAAAATGGGTCCTCGCGAGTCCCTCAGAGAAAAATTTAAAGATATCGATATACTGACTCTACCTTCACTTTATATTTTGGAATGTATTTTGTATGTCCGTAAAAATCGGGGGCTTTTCAAAACTAGAAGCGACTTCCATAATTTAAATACACGCAGTAAGCACGAAATTGTAATACCCAAATTCAGATTAACGAAAACTAGCAAGTCTTTTCTTATAAACAGTATACGCTTTTATAACAAGTTGCCAAAGTCAGTTATAGAACTGACCGATGGAAGGTTCAAAAACTACATCAAACGTATCCTTGTTAAAAAAACATATTATAAAATCAAGGACTACGTTGAAGATAAAAACATTTGGCCTTAGCTCCTTCTGCGCATGCAGCTTCCCTGGTAACTTGTAAACGGCACAAATATGTGGATGTCTCTAACTATTCTCAATCTCATTTTTTCTTTCCTTCTTTTAATTAGACTTTTTAAAATGGTTTTCAATCATCTTTAAAGCCCTTTGCTAAGAATAGTTACAGCACTGATAACAAAATTTGTGCAACATGTTAAATTTAGCCTTGTTATACTTATTTTTATTATTTTTTACCTTTGTATAGATTCTTTTACCGATTGTTTTGTAAATGTGTGAACATTGTAGGCCTTCTAGATGCTAGTTAACATTTGTTAACTTTTTTATATAATCTTTTTCTTTTTTTTTAGTTTCTTACGACTTATTGTCATAATTCGGGCCTACGTTGTCCCCCCATATCTAAGTACTAATGCTGTAACATGTAAATATTGTAAAAACCAAACCATTTTTAAAAGAGTAAACGCCATGGTCACGTATATAGGACGTGAACAAGAAAAGAGAAGAAATGAAACTCAGTTTGAAATTATAAAAAAAAAACGGTATATTAAAAAAAAAAAATAAGGTTCGGCCTAGGTCGTTGCGCACTTGTCTAGCCTTCCACACTTCCCTGGCGAAGTCCCGTCCTCCAGGCGTAGTCCGGTCAGCTCGGCCACTCCACTCAGGCGATGAAGGAGACAGAATGAGAATCCGGCTCAGTCAGTTGAACCGTGACGTAATTCCTAGGAACAAAAGCCGAATCATTAAGCTGCCGGTATAAGGGGCGCACGGGAAACGCCAGGATGCATGGCAAGAACTAGATTGGCAATTTAGGGCTTATAACGGCGGGAAGAATTCTAGGTGTAAAGAATCTAAATTAATAGTAAATTTAAGCAAGCAGAGACGGTTACAACGTTAAGCTTTGAAAGTTTTAAGTAGAACATAATGGAAGAAAGGCAACTATAAGCATTACACACAGGATAGAATAAAGCTACAATATCTACTCGGACTCGTACCTCCAAAATCAAGACAAAGAAAATACAACAGGTAGGTAACGGCCGTTAGAAATCTTTATAAATAAATGTGCACAACTCACCCAAGTTTGGGAATCACGGTCACTTAATTAATAATTACAACTGTTTTAAGTATATGGACAAAGGCAATCCACTCTTAAGTTGATAATATAGTTTAAATATTCGTAACTAACTTCACGTGCAAAATTGATATTTCGCAATGACGGTAGTACAGCGAGAAAATTAGTCAAGGCGACAGCGTCCGTGCCTCGAGAGGTTCGGCTACGGACTGCCTGTGTTAGCTACGTGCGCGCGCGACGCGCGGCCGCTGGCGGGCGGCGATGAGGAACCGGTTATTTCCGTATCTATAAAATAATGTGGTTGTCCGCATTACTTGTACACTTTGGTTTTTTTTTATTTTTATTTTTAATAGTTACATTTCAATAATAGTTGAATATAATTGAATAATTATTTTATAGCTTCAAGTAATAGCTTTATTTAGATTGTTTATTTTTTGTAAATAGTTTTATTTAATTGTTTATTTTTAAGTTAAGTTGTTTTTTTTTTTTAATCAGTATTAATGAACACTATGTTACATTACCCCTCTCCCCAGAAAAAGGATTTCAACTTATTGAAATCCGCAAAAAAAAATGTTATTAACTTACTACGGGTATCTCTTAAGCTTGAGGTCCTTAATATGCCAAACGCCAAGGTCGCGACCATTCATGTCTTCTAGAACGTAAACTAATGGTGATCGTTTAACTTTTACCCGGCATTTTTGAAATTTAGGAGCTAATTTTTTACTAAAATGAGCATCTTTATCGCTCTGGAAGTAGCAACGCTTCCAAACGATATCGCCCACACTGCACTCTGCATGTTTGCGGCGCAAGTTATAATGCTGTGTATTTTTTACATGAGCTTCCCACAAAGCAACCTGAACTTTATCGAATATTGGCGATAATTGACCCAGGTTTGCAGCATAAGCATCGCGTGGTAGAAATATAAGGTCTGCTGGATCTGGATATTCGATGTAATGAGAACCACACACGACTAACTCTCTTCCGTGTACCAAGAAGGATGGAGTATAACCAGTGCTTTCGTTAACAGAATTATTAATAGCGAATTGGATTTGAGGAAGGTTGGAGTCCCAAGATCTATGATCCCCATCTACGAAACCAGAAACAGCAGTTATTATTGTTTTATTATATCTTTCCACTGTGTTGACCTGTGGAGTGTACTTTGGAGTAAAATGTATGCTAGGAATTTTGTACTTTTTGAAAAGCTTATCCAAATCTCGGCTAATAAACTGACTTCCATTATCAAGAATAATAGTTTGAGGAATTCCGTGGACGAGAAAGACGTCATCCTCAAGGTGTTTAACTATTAAATTTGAGGTAGCTCGACGAAGTGGAAAAAGAAGGCAATATTTAGAAAAGCAGCAAGTCACAACGAAAATAAACTGATTCTGTTTCCGAGAAGAAGGCAATGGACCAACCAAGTCAATTGATAGAACCTGGAAGGGACGAGAAACGTCTTTAGGCCTACCCATTTTTCCAGAGACACCTCGTGTAGAATGCTTATGAGCTAGACATGTTTCACAGTTAGAAACAAATTGAACTACGCTAGAATACATACCGGGCCAATAAAAACGAAGTGCTAAGCGCTTATATGTCTTAAACACGCCGAAATGACCAGAAATAGGTTCAGAGTGGCACTCAATTAAAGTGTCTGCTTGTTGTTCTTTAGGAATAACCTTCTTCCAAGCAAATTCAACCGTAAGGTCAACCTTAGTTTTCATGTACCTATATAATTCATTATTCTCCACCTTGTAATTTGGGAAATTAAAAGGATTAGCCTGGCAGCCCTGGAAGATCTTCAGATACCAAGAATCCTGAGTATCAGGGCCTGAAGCCGCGGGAACATCGCCGTTTGAAATAACCTCAACTGGAACACATCTAGAAAGGGCATCTGGGATAACATTATCCTTTCCCCGGCGGTGTCTTATTTCAAAATTAAAAGAAGAAAGGCGAACTCCCCACCTTGCGAGCCGACCGGTTGGATTAGTGAGAGACATAAACCATTTAAGCGATGAATGGTCAGTGTAGACTAAAAAGGTTTTGTCCGTCTCAAGGTAACAGCGCCAGTATTCAAGGGCCGTAAGAACGGCAAGAGCCTCCCGTTCTGTTGTGCTGTAGTTCCTCTCCGGCTTACTTAAAGAACGGCTCATGTATGCGATTGGATGTTCCACACCATCAATAGTTTGGGCCAACATTGCACCGATACCAAAATTGCTAGCATCAGTGTGCACCTCAAAAGGAAGGTTAAAGTCAGGGCAAGCAAGGACAGGTGCTTGAACTAGTTTGGATTTTAATTCTAGAAAAGCCTTGTCAGCCTCAGGGTTCCATTGAAACGCAGGGGCGTTCTTTTTATTAGAAGTAAGCTTATTTAGAGGACCTGCTACGGTACTGAAATGTGGAATAAAACGCCTATACCAAGACGCTGTACCCAGAAAACGCTTAACCTCCTTCCTATTAGTAGGAGTGGGGAAGTCTAATATGGCTTTGACCTTATCTGGGTCAGTCCTTAAGCCATGAGCATCCACAATGTAGCCAAGATAACGTAATTGACTTCGGAAGAAGTGACACTTGTCCAGATTGACAGTGAGATTAGCCGAACGTAATTTTTGGAAAATCTTCTGAAGCAGTTCTACGTGTTCCTCGAAAGTTCTGCTAATGATAATTACATCATCTAAATAAGCGAAGACTTTGAGCTCGAATTCAGGCCCGAATAAGAGATCAACAAGTCTCTGTTGCGTAGCAGGGGCATTGGTAAGTCCAAAAGCTGTGACTTTGAACATAAAAGTTCCTCGACCAGGAACATAAAACGCAGTCTTCTCTCTGTCCTTTTCATCGATTAATATCTGCCAAAAAGCTTTAGATAAATCAATGCTGGAAAGATAACGCGCATCCTTTAGATTATCCAATATTTCAGACACATATGGCAGCTTATATGCGTCCTTCTTTGTAACAGCATTAAGTTTACGACTGTCTAAGCAGAAGCGGGGCTTTCCATCCTTCTTGCCGACCACTAACACCGGAGAAGACCACGGGCTCTCACAAGGTTCAATAACGTCTAACGCTAACATCTCATCAACCTGTTCAGCAACAATACGTTGCTTTTCTGGTGACATGCGGTAATATCGCTGTCGAATAGGTTCAGCGTCACCGGTATCTATACGATGTTTAATGACGTGAGTACGACCTAAACCTCTCTCTGCGTACGAAATGTCCTTAAAATGACTTACGATATTGTCAGCTAACAGCTTTTCAGAAGAATTCAAAGCGTCATAGCCACACAGGTGATGAATAGATGACGAAGAAATTTCCGAGAGCCCGGGGTCAGTTAAGAATAAGTTTTCTTTCTCTGACAAATACTTAGGGCACAGGTTAAAAGTGTTCCAAAAATCGATTCCTAAGATTAAAACGGTTTCGATCGCTGGAATAACATGCGCCTTAATAATAGAAAATTTTTCTTCGAAGGTCAAGGGTAGAAGAATATAACCAAGGGATGTTATCCTTTGACCTCCTGCTGCAGTAACAGTTATTCTCTCATCGTTGCATAAAATCAGACCTAATTTTATTAAAAGTTCATGAGAGTTCTTACCTAGGATAGTGACGGCGGAACCAGAATCCAACAAACCATACAAAAACAAATCCTTATTGATTCCTACCTTCACATAAGGCCTAGGGTCATTACTCGGTTTGACATTGAAAATTGTAGAAATATGTTTTCTAGAAAAGAAGTTTTTTACAAACATGAGCCAATCATTCCAGTTCGAGCTATCTGTATGACTAACCGCATGTTTCCCACAATTTTCAGAAACTAGTTTTTTGGTTTGCAGTTTGGACACTCTGGTGTGCGAACTTCCTTCATGCCACACTTAAAGCAAAAAATTTTACGCTCAGCTGCGCAGTCTTTCATAGAGTGCGTATTAACACGGCAACGATGACAGTAGGGAACTTTGGTGATAGCCGAAGTTTCGACTTCAGGAGCCTGAATTTCAGAGACCTTGTGTGACCCTTGATGGTGAGCACCGTCATACCTACTACGACCGTAAAAATTACCTTGGCTACTAGTCGTCGACTTACATTTTGAAGACTGGTAGCCAAATTCTGGAGCCAAGGTATTAGCCGAAACCGAAGGTGGTTCCTTAAAGAATTTTGAACGAACCTTTATTTGTTCATAATTCCTGCAAATTAATTTTAAGTCTTCAAGTGATTTAATATTAGGACTAGCAGCTATAATAGTAGAGTAGCAAGGACGAATATTATGCAGAATAATTTCGAGTTTAACGTCTTCCTCTAAAGGTTTACTTAGCCTAGAGAACATGCCTTGCATTATAGATAAATAAATTGTTATGTTCTCTTCCTCGCCTTGTGTACGCTGACGAATTTCTGAGGCCATGCGATAATCGTAGTCAGGGACGTCGAAATCATTCTTTAACGCAATTAGTACCTCATTCCAACTACCGATACTACCCCTGATGTTACGGTACCAGTGAAGTGCATCACCAATGAAAATATCAGTAGCCGAACCAAGCATTTTATTTTCAGTTATATTTTTAGACGTACGGAATTCTTCAACTTTCTGTATAAATGATCTGACACAAGATTTTCCGTCATATTTAAACTTATTCAGTTCTCCTATTAACCCGCGATCACACGAAACTGCAATATTCATCCCGGATAAATTAGGTTTATCTAAAAAATCCTCTTCAGAAGTAACTGAAGACGTGGGCTGCTTCTGGTCTTTGACCCTTGGCTTATCAAGGCTCAAAAGCATCTCATAATACCCCTCGTAAATTTTCTTAATTTTATCTAATTCCGATAAATCATCAGCCGCCTGCGGTTTTTCAATACGTTGAAGCCTATAATATAAATGATGTAGAAGAGACTTAGTTCTACTAAAAAGAGATTCATCAAAGTTAAGTTTTAAGGCATCCAGATTAGCCCTAACCTTCTCTAGCGTCTCTTGAGAGCCTTTACTATCCTCTGAAAACCGGAAAACCGAATCGATTATGTCATCAGACGAATATAATTGAGTCAATTTAGTGACTTGACGTCTTAAACCCGCTACGTTGTCAGAGGGAAGTTCTCCACGGATAGCAACTTCATACATGAGCTCAGATTTCTGAAGCTGTAAATATTTTATTGGAATTGCCATATTGTTATTTAAATTTAAAAAAACAAAAAAAAATATATGATAAAAAAACTGGGTAGGTTATGCACAATTTACTAACATAAATCAAGTAAAATCCGCTCTGTTACAATTTATTTAAGAACAAAAACCAATCATAAAATAATAAGACAGATGAAGTCAGGTGACATACACTAAGTTACTTTTATTTAAGCGACTCAAAATTTTATAACTACCGTTCAACACAATAGAAATAACGGTAAACTGCACAAAGTTTATGTAATTAAACCTATCATTTAAATGACAGAATTACTTAAAGTTCTAAGAAATTTAAGACAAGTAGGCAAACACTGCTAAAAAAAACACCACCACATAGAACCACTAAAAAGACCAAAACCAAGTGCGAAAGACCTTAAACCACGTTTATGGACGCCATTGTCACGTATATAGGACGTGAACAAGAAAAGAGAAGAAATGAAACTCAGTTTGAAATTATAAAAAAAAAACGGTATATTAAAAAAAAAAAATAAGGTTCGGCCTAGGTCGTTGCGCACTTGTCTAGCCTTCCACACTTCCCTGGCGAAGTCCCGTCCTCCAGGCGTAGTCCGGTCAGCTCGGCCACTCCACTCAGGCGATGAAGGAGACAGAATGAGAATCCGGCTCAGTCAGTTGAACCGTGACGTAATTCCCAAGTTTGGGAATCACGGTCACTTAATTAATAATTACAACTGTTTTAAGTATATGGACAAAGGCAATCCACTCTTAAGTTGATAATATAGTTTAAATATTCGTAACTAACTTCACGTGCAAAATTGATATTTCGCAATGACGGTAGTACAGCGAGAAAATTAGTCAAGGCGACAGCGTCCGTGCCTCGAGAGGTTCGGCTACGGACTGCCTGTGTTAGCTACGTGCGCGCGCGACGCGCGGCCGCTGGCGGGCGGCGATGAGGAACCGGTTATTTCCGTATCTATAAAATAATGTGGTTGTCCGCATTACTTGTACACTTTGGTTTTTTTTTATTTTTATTTTTAATAGTTACATTTCAATAATAGTTGAATATAATTGAATAATTATTTTATAGCTTCAAGTAATAGCTTTATTTAGATTGTTTATTTTTTGTAAATAGTTTTATTTAATTGTTTATTTTTAAGTTAAGTTGTTTTTTTTTTTTAATCAGTATTAATGAACACTATGTTACATTACCCCTCTCCCCAGAAAAAGGATTTCAACTTATTGAAATCCGCAAAAAAAAATGTTATTAACTTACTACGGGTATCTCTTAAGCTTGAGGTCCTTAATATGCCAAACGCCAAGGTCGCGACCATTCATGTCTTCTAGAACGTAAACTAATGGTGATCGTTTAACTTTTACCCGGCATTTTTGAAATTTAGGAGCTAATTTTTTACTAAAATGAGCATCTTTATCGCTCTGGAAGTAGCAACGCTTCCAAACGATATCGCCCACACTGCACTCTGCATGTTTGCGGCGCAAGTTATAATGCTGTGTATTTTTTACATGAGCTTCCCACAAAGCAACCTGAACTTTATCGAATATTGGCGATAATTGACCCAGGTTTGCAGCATAAGCATCGCGTGGTAGAAATATAAGGTCTGCTGGATCTGGATATTCGATGTAATGAGAACCACACACGACTAACTCTCTTCCGTGTACCAAGAAGGATGGAGTATAACCAGTGCTTTCGTTAACAGAATTATTAATAGCGAATTGGATTTGAGGAAGGTTGGAGTCCCAAGATCTATGATCCCCATCTACGAAACCAGAAACAGCAGTTATTATTGTTTTATTATATCTTTCCACTGTGTTGACCTGTGGAGTGTACTTTGGAGTAAAATGTATGCTAGGAATTTTGTACTTTTTGAAAAGCTTATCCAAATCTCGGCTAATAAACTGACTTCCATTATCAAGAATAATAGTTTGAGGAATTCCGTGGACGAGAAAGACGTCATCCTCAAGGTGTTTAACTATTAAATTTGAGGTAGCTCGACGAAGTGGAAAAAGAAGGCAATATTTAGAAAAGCAGCAAGTCACAACGAAAATAAACTGATTCTGTTTCCGAGAAGAAGGCAATGGACCAACCAAGTCAATTGATAGAACCTGGAAGGGACGAGAAACGTCTTTAGGCCTACCCATTTTTCCAGAGACACCTCGTGTAGAATGCTTATGAGCTAGACATGTTTCACAGTTAGAAACAAATTGAACTACGCTAGAATACATACCGGGCCAATAAAAACGAAGTGCTAAGCGCTTATATGTCTTAAACACGCCGAAATGACCAGAAATAGGTTCAGAGTGGCACTCAATTAAAGTGTCTGCTTGTTGTTCTTTAGGAATAACCTTCTTCCAAGCAAATTCAACCGTAAGGTCAACCTTAGTTTTCATGTACCTATATAATTCATTATTCTCCACCTTGTAATTTGGGAAATTAAAAGGATTAGCCTGGCAGCCCTGGAAGATCTTCAGATACCAAGAATCCTGAGTATCAGGGCCTGAAGCCGCGGGAACATCGCCGTTTGAAATAACCTCAACTGGAACACATCTAGAAAGGGCATCTGGGATAACATTATCCTTTCCCCGGCGGTGTCTTATTTCAAAATTAAAAGAAGAAAGGCGAACTCCCCACCTTGCGAGCCGACCGGTTGGATTAGTGAGAGACATAAACCATTTAAGCGATGAATGGTCAGTGTAGACTAAAAAGGTTTTGTCCGTCTCAAGGTAACAGCGCCAGTATTCAAGGGCCGTAAGAACGGCAAGAGCCTCCCGTTCTGTTGTGCTGTAGTTCCTCTCCGGCTTACTTAAAGAACGGCTCATGTATGCGATTGGATGTTCCACACCATCAATAGTTTGGGCCAACATTGCACCGATACCAAAATTGCTAGCATCAGTGTGCACCTCAAAAGGAAGGTTAAAGTCAGGGCAAGCAAGGACAGGTGCTTGAACTAGTTTGGATTTTAATTCTAGAAAAGCCTTGTCAGCCTCAGGGTTCCATTGAAACGCAGGGGCGTTCTTTTTATTAGAAGTAAGCTTATTTAGAGGACCTGCTACGGTACTGAAATGTGGAATAAAACGCCTATACCAAGACGCTGTACCCAGAAAACGCTTAACCTCCTTCCTATTAGTAGGAGTGGGGAAGTCTAATATGGCTTTGACCTTATCTGGGTCAGTCCTTAAGCCATGAGCATCCACAATGTAGCCAAGATAACGTAATTGACTTCGGAAGAAGTGACACTTGTCCAGATTGACAGTGAGATTAGCCGAACGTAATTTTTGGAAAATCTTCTGAAGCAGTTCTACGTGTTCCTCGAAAGTTCTGCTAATGATAATTACATCATCTAAATAAGCAAAGACTTTGAGCTCGAATTCAGGCCCGAATAAGAGATCAACAAGTCTCTGTTGCGTAGCAGGGGCATTGGTAAGTCCAAAAGCTGTGACTTTGAACATAAAAGTTCCTCGACCAGGAACATAAAACGCAGTCTTCTCTCTGTCCTTTTCATCGATTAATATCTGCCAAAAAGCTTTAGATAAATCAATGCTGGAAAGATAACGCGCATCCTTTAGATTATCCAATATTTCAGACACATATGGCAGCTTATATGCGTCCTTCTTTGTAACAGCATTAAGTTTACGACTGTCTAAGCAGAAGCGGGGCTTTCCATCCTTCTTGCCGACCACTAACACCGGAGAAGACCACGGGCTCTCACAAGGTTCAATAACGTCTAACGCTAACATCTCATCAACCTGTTCAGCAACAATACGTTGCTTTTCTGGTGACATGCGGTAATATCGCTGTCGAATAGGTTCAGCGTCACCGGTATCTATACGATGTTTAATGACGTGAGTACGACCTAAACCTCTCTCTGCGTACGAAATGTCCTTAAAATGACTTACGATATTGTCAGCTAACAGCTTTTCAGAAGAATTCAAAGCGTCATAGCCACACAGGTGATGAATAGATGACGAAGAAATTTCCGAGAGCCCGGGGTCAGTTAAGAATAAGTTTTCTTTCTCTGACAAATACTTAGGGCACAGGTTAAAAGTGTTCCAAAAATCGATTCCTAAGATTAAAACGGTTTCGAACGCTGGAATAACATGCGCCTTAATAATAGAAAATTTTTCTTCGAAGGTCAAGGGTAGAAGAATATAACCAAGGGATGTTATCCTTTGACCTCCTGCTGCAGTAACAGTTATTCTCTCATCGTTGCATAAAATCAGACCTAATTTTATTAAAAGTTCATGAGAGTTCTTACCTAGGATAGTGACGGCGGAACCAGAATCCAACAAACCATACAAAAACAAATCCTTATTGATTCCTACCTTCACATAAGGCCTAGGGTCATTACTCGGTTTGACATTGAAAATTGTAGAAATATGTTTTCTAGAAAAGAAGGTTTTTACAAACATGAGCCAATCATTCCAGTTCGAGCTATCTGTATGACTAACCGCATGTTTCCTACAATTTTCAAAAACTAGTTTTTTGGTTTGCAGTTTGGACACTCTGGTGTGCGAACTTCCTTCATGCCACACTTAAAGCAAAAAATTTTACGCTCAGCTGCGCAGTCTTTCATAGAGTGCGTATTAACACGGCAACGATGACAGTAGGGAACTTTGGTGATAGCCGAAGTTTCGACTTCAGGAGCCTGAATTTCAGAGACCTTGTGTGACCCTTGATGGTGAGCACCGTCATACCTACTACGACCGTAAAAATTACCTTGGCTACTAGTCGTCGACTTACATTTTGAAGACTGGTAGCCAAATTCTGGAGCCAAGGTATTAGCCGAAACCGAAGGTGGTTCCTTAAAGAATTCTGAACGAACCTTTATTTGTTCATAATTCCTGCAAATTAATTTTAAGTCTTCAAGTGATTTAATATTAGGACTAGCAGCTATAATAGTAGAGTAGCAAGGACGAATATTATGCAGAATAATTTCGAGTTTAACGTCTTCCTCTAAAGGTTTACTTAGCCTAGAGAACATGCCTTGCATTATAGATAAATAAATTGTTATGTTCTCTTCCTCGCCTTGTGTACGCTGACGAATTTCTGAGGCCATGCGATAATCGTAGTCAGGGACGTCGAAATCATTCTTTAACGCAATTAGTACCTCATTCCAACTACCGATACTACCCCTGATGTTACGGTACCAGTGAAGTGCATCACCAATGAAAATATCAGTAGCCGAACCAAGCATTTTATTTTCAGTTATATTTTTAGACGTACGGAATTCTTCAACTTTCTGTATAAATGATCTGACACAAGATTTTCCGTCATATTTAAACTTATTCAGTTCTCCTATTAACCCGCGATCACACGAAACTGCAATATTCATCCCGGATAAATTAGGTTTATCTAAAAAATCCTCTTCAGAAGTAACTGAAGACGTGGGCTGCTTCTGGTCTTTGACCCTTGGCTTATCAAGGCTCAAAAGCATCTCATAATACCCCTCGTAAATTTTCTTAATTTTATCTAATTCCGATAAATCATCAGCCGCCTGCGGTTTTTCAATACGTTGAAGCCTATAATATAAATGATGTAGAAGAGACTTAGTTCTACTAAAAAGAGATTCATCAAAGTTAAGTTTTAAGGCATCCAGATTAGCCCTAACCTTCTCTAGCGTCTCTTGAGAGCCTTTACTATCCTCTGAAAACCGGAAAACCGAATCGATTATGTCATCAGACGAATATAATTGAGTCAATTTAGTGACTTGACGTCTTAAACCCGCTACGTTGTCAGAGGGAAGTTCTCCACGGATAGCAACTTCATACATGAGCTCAGATTTCTGAAGCTGTAAATATTTTATTGGAATTGCCATATTGTTATTTAAATTTAAAAAAACAAAAAAAAATATATGATAAAAAACTGGGTAGGTTATGCACAATTTACTAACATAAATCAAGTAAAATCCGCTCTGTTACAATTTATTTAAGAACAAAAACCAATCATAAAATAATAAGACAGATGAAGTCAGGTGACATACACTAAGTTACTTTTATTTAAGCGACTCAAAATTTTATAACTACCGTTCAACACAATAGAAATAACGGTAAACTGCACAAAGTTTATGTAATTAAACCTATCATTTAAATGACAGAATTACTTAAAGTTCTAAGAAATTTAAGACAAGTAGGCAAACACTGCTAAAAAAAACACCACCACATAGAACCACTAAAAAGACCAAAACCAAGTGCGAAAGACCTTAAACCACGTTTATGGGCGCCATTGTCTACAATTGACTAAAATTGAGGGTAGTCAAAACTCAAACAGCCAAATTTTATCTCTTAATTTGAAAATTTAATTAAAAATAGTAATAGTTTAAAAATATATATATTAATGGTACATATTGTTAGTTGATCATCACAAACTGCCAGTCAAGTGTTTTCAACTCCATATCTTAACATTATTTTTTTTTTTCACATCCTCACTATGGAAGCAATAAACCGCACAATCACAGATATGAGCAATCTGTTCAGTCTAAGAATGGCAGAATTTGAAAAGGAGTTGCAAAAGACTCCGTGCACCACACCAATCACCACCTCAGGTTTGGCAGCCGAGTTCTTGTCATTCCGGACATTTATTGTTCAGGCGCTCGGTTCTCTCCAGCAACAAGCTGCCATGTTAGCGCAGAGCCTCGACAACATGGAGATGCGTGGGCGGCGTAAGATCCTGCTGTTGCACGGAGTTTCGGAGCAGCAAGACGAAGAGACTGCACAGGTGGTGGCTCAAGTTGTCACGCAGCGTCTGAAAATTGACTTGGATGTGTCTGGCATCAAGAGGTGTCACAGGATGGGGCGCAGCGCATCTAACAAACCCCGACCGATCCTCTTCAAACTCCATGATGTTGCTCTCCGGGATAAAGTCTGGTTTAGCAAGACCAAGCTGAAGGGGTCCGGAATCACAATATCGGAGTTCCTGACGAAAACCAGGCACAACGTCTTCATGGCGGCACGGAGCAGATTTGGCGTGACTAAATGCTGGACCTCAGAAGGAACCGTGATCGTCCTTGACGCGAAGGGATCTCGACATCGAGTGACCTCCACTGCTGACCTCGATAGCATCGCGCAGCAGTCCGAACAGGTCTCTGGACAGCCGGGGCCGGGCGTCGCTCAACCAGTCGCAGTCGAAAAGGTCACCACAGCAAAAACCAAGCGTACTGTGGCCCGAAAGTGAAGTTCTTTGTTGTTTTGTTTCCGTTTTTGATAGTCCAGGTATTTTTTGTTTATTATGTTTGTCTGTAGGTAGGTATAATTAACTTTATTTTTCAACACTTCACACCTATTCCTATTTATTTTCTTGTTTCTTTGTGTACCTTTTGTTTGTTTGGTATTCATTTTCAACATCTTTAATGTCATTTGTCAATGTCATGTCACAATCTGACAGCTAATGTTTGCGTTGTTTGGTGTTGATGCGTTCGTCTCAAACTTATTTTAATTTCAGTCCGTTACCCGGTCTTTTTTTTATTTAAATATATTTTTTTTATTACTTTTTTAATAGACTTGAACGTACGTAGGTGGTGTAGGTACGTTGTTTTATACCTGGACTACAAAATCTTTTTGTATTTTAATATTTTATTATGTTCTCTTATTGTACTTTTATGTTGAACACAACTGGCAGGTGGACAGAAAATTGTTAACCGCATAGTTTATTATAGTTTTGTTTAAGTAGGTATTTATTTATATTTGTATATTTATGCTCAGCCCTGATTATAGCAGTGATTCTGATACTTTTTATTCGTTGGGTAGTGATGACGTAAGCTTCGAGAGTGTTCCTTGTCTAGCCGACACTCTTGTTTCACTTTTTTCCGATGTCTCCAGGAACTTTAATGTAGTCCACATAAATGCCCAGAGTATTCCGGCCCACTTCCCCGATATGCTGGCAACCTTTGACTGTAAGAATATTCATGCGATTCTTGTTTCTGAATCTTGGTTGAAACCCTGTCTTCCCTCTTCCTCCTACTCTCTTCCAGGTTTTAAGCTTATCAGGAATGATCGCGCAGTTGGTGGTGGTGGCGGGGTGGCCATTTATCTTCGTAATTACATTCCCTTTTCTATTGTTAACATGTCCACACAACCGGCCCCGCCGAACTCCGGTGAACATCTTTTCCTGGAAGTTGAACTGCATCATTCTAAGATTCTCCTTGGGGTGTATTACTGTCCTTCTCTTCGGATTAATTTCTTCTCTTCTTTCGAACGTATTTTGGAAGCTTTAATTCCCTCTTACAGTCATAGCATCATAATGGGCGACTTTAATACATGTCTCCTTAAAAATGATTTCCGCTCTTCTTCCCTTCGTCATGTTATTGAATCTGCCAATCTTTCTATTCTTGATCTTGGTGCAACTCACCGTTTTCCTAACTCTATTCCCTCGCTTCTTGATCTTATTGTTGTCTCCTCCTTCGATCACGTCACTAAACATGGTCAGTGTTCAGCTGACGCCTTTTCCTATCATGATCTAATTTACGCTTCCTATAAAATTCGACCTCCTAAGCATAAGTTTAAAACTCTTCTGCTTCGCAATTTTGATGGCATGGACATTGATCGTCTTCAGGAGGATGCCAGTAATATTGACTGGACGCCGCTGATTACATCATCGTCCGTCGACGAACAAGTTGAAATCTTGTCTTCTATCCTCATTCAGCTTTACGACACACATGCACCTATTCGAGCCGTGAGAGTTAAACATCTTCCAGCGCCATGGATGACTGACGAAATTAAAGTTTTAATAAGCAAAAAAGCAGCTGCGAAATTTAGGTTTAAAATTCGGCCAAACAATGTTACCAGGGAAAAATACATCTCAATTAGAAATCATTGCAGCAAGGTGTGTAGGAACGCACAACGCCAACATATTCATAATTCAGTTCAAAACGGTGATCCAGCTAAGGTCTGGAAATTTCTTAAATCATTAGGTATCGGAAAAAAGTCTCATGACACTATTCCTAAAGACATGGACTTCAACTTACTTAACAGTCATTTTTCTACTTCGCCCGTATTGGATGGGGCCACCAAAGCTACTACACTTAGTTATCTTTCTAATCTTCCGATACCTGATTATTCCCCTTTTGTCATAAGTCAATTCACTGCTTGTGATGTTAAAAAGACTATTGTTTCGATTACATCCAACGCTGTCGGTAGTGACTGTGTCAGCCGTAAGATGATCATCCCCATCCTTGATAACATTCTTCCTGTCATTCTTTACATCCTCAACTTCTCTATTTCCAGTGGTGTCTTCCCACAAGCCTGGAAAGATGCCCAAATTATTCCTTTACCCAAAAAATCACATCCTGCATCATTCTCTGACTATCGTCCCATTTCTATTCTTCCTTTCCTATCCAAAGTCCTTGAAAAGCTTGTTCATCATCAGCTTAACACATTCCTTTCCAAGCACAATCTTTTAAATCCTTTCCAATCTGGTTTTCGACGTGGCCACAGCACTACCTCAGCACTTGTGCACATTACGGATGATATCAGGTCAGGCATGGATATGGGGAAGTTAACAGTACTTGCTCTGCTTGACTTTAGCAATGCCTTCAATACTGTTGACTTCGATATTTTGCTTGGCGTCCTATGCTCTTTTAACATATCTCCTCCGGTAATTGACTGGTTTCATAGCTACCTGTTTGGCCCTCGGCAGCGCATTTGCACTGATGAATCTTTCTCCTCTTGGTGTCATACCTCTGCCGGTGTGCCACAGGGTGGCGTTTTATCTCCTCTTCTCTTCGCACTCTTTATTAATGCTATCACTCAACGACTTTCATCTTTCTACCACCTATATGCTGATGATCTCCAAATTTATACCCAAGCCTCTCTCGGAGAGTTATCTAATGCCATTGAGACAATTAATACAGACCTGGCTCGAATAGGTGACTGGAGCACTGATTTCGGGTTGAAGATCAATCCAACGAAGACTCAGGTAACGGTTGTTGGTAGTTCCCGGACTGTCTCTAGGATCGATTGGTCGATACTTCCCCAGATTTCTTTCAATAATACAATTATTCCTATAAATCATATTGTGAAGAATTTGGGGATTTTTATCGACAGCACCCTTTCCTGGACCAAACAACTGCAGGAAGTCAGTCGAAAACTGTTTGCGTCTGCGGGTTCCCTGAGACGTCTTCGTAATTTTCTTCCCATCACCACTAAAATTGCGATAGCACAATCTCTTCTTCTACCTATTCTAGACTATGCTGACGCCAGCTATCTTGATCTCACCCAAGACCAATTGGACAAGCTTGAGCGACTTCAAAATCTCTGTATCAGGTTCATATTTGGCTTGCGCAAGTATGATCACGTTTCCGAATTTCGTACTAAGCTCAAATGGCTTCCTATTCGCCTTCGCCGGAATGCCCACATACTTTCTTTGCTTTATAATGTGCTATTTAATCCTTTTACTCCTTTTTATCTCAAAGAACGCTTTCAGTTCCTCTGTGACACCCATTCTAGGTCCTTGAGATCATCGGAAAATCTAAAATTAAGTATTCGTATGCATTCCACTTCCTTCTTTGACAAATCTTTTACGATTCAAGCAGCTCGGTTGTGGAATGTATTACCTATTGAAGTGAGACGTGCTCAAACACTGCCAACGTTCAAGAAAATGGTGAAGGAGCATTACCTTTCACTATAATTTTTATTCTTCTCCTTTCTCTGTTATATATTTGATATGTATTAGTATATTAAGTAATATTGTATGTATGTATTGTATGTTATTAAGTCTAAGTAATATTATTTTTGATATTTTGTACACTGACAACCCTAAATTCTTCTCCTATCTTTCAGTCCATCCAAAGGTTGTCTGTAAGAGATTGCCTAGTGCGATAAGACCGCCCATTGTACACTTGTATATTTGAACGTTTGTCCTGTATGTTTTTTTTGTGGTGTACAATAAAGTTTATAATAATAATAATAATAATTGTCACGTATATAAGACGTGAACAAGAAAAGAGAAGAAATGAAACTCAGTTTGAAATTATAAAAAAAAACGGTATATTAAAAAAAAAAAAATAAGGTTCGGCCTAGGTCGTTGCGCACTTGTCTAGCCTTCCACACTTCCCTGGCGAAGTCCCGTCCTCCAGGCGTAGTCCGGTCAGCTCGGCCACTCCACTCAGGCGATGAAGGAGACAGAATGAGAATCCGGCTCAGTCAGTTGAACCGTGACGTAATTCCTAGGAACAAAAGCCGAATCATTAAGCTGCCGGTATAAGGGGCGCACGGTAAACGCGGAGTTTCTTGCCGGTTCTTCTCCATAGGAAACGACCAACCCGAACCGTGCTCATTTTGTCGACGTTTTATAAGTGCCCATGTAGGCCTATGTGAAATAAAAAAAATGATTTTGATTTTGATTTTGGGCCGCAGATAAATTTGAAAGAGAGTTACCGCGGCCCTGGCGGCACAAGCAATTGAAGGAACACGGGTGTCTTTTAGTCAGTAAAAGTATGACACGCCTTCTCGCTTCACCCAGAGTGGGCTTAGTTATTGGATGATTACCAATCCCAAAAAAATAAAGGTCGGGCAACGTGTCATTGGGGTTTTCCACCTGGAATTTATATGTAGCAGGCCAGAGACTTTAATCAATGCACGGTTGGTTGCAATATGCTTGCTTATCATCATCATCAGCCTATTAATGTTCTCACTGCTGGGATGCAGGCCTCTTCTCTATGAAAGAGGGCATGGGCCTTAATCCACCATGCGGGCTCATTGGGGATTGGTGGATGTCACATGTCTTCGAATTTTTGGTTCTAGGTCATGCTGGTTTCCTCACGACATTTTTCTTCACAGTTTATAGAGCAGTGGTCATGAAGTAACTTACACAAAATTAAACGTCTGTCTGGGTACGAACACACGACGTACGACACGTTACCACTGGATCAAGTCACTCGTTCATATTACATGTGATTTAATCAGAAAAATGTGCGAAATTTGGGTGTACTATAATAGGTGGACCTCTGCCTAAGCTTTTTGGGAATAAAGGCGTGAAGTTATGGTTACGGGGGTTGGCAGAAACTACATAACGCCACTTCCTACGATCCTTTCATCACTGCATATTATAAAGCCCCCGCCGCGTGTGTACGCGATAAACTCAAAAACTACTGAGCAAATTTTCATGTGGTTTTCACCAATAGAAATAGTGAGACACGAGGAAGGTTTTTGTGTATAATTTGTCACGGGCGAAGCCAGCCACCCTGGCTTCGCCCATCGCTAGTAAAATATAAGACGAGAATATTTAATTCTGTACAGAATTTTCAAAGGTATGATAATTTACCATTACTTAAGTAATCTGCTTCTTCGGAAATATATATTCCTAGTGTGGGAAAAAGTTAAAAAAAAAAGAAAAGATAAATCGGGAAAACAAACAATTAATTCCTTTGTAATACAATTTCAGGAAATAATTACTGTTTTCTTCGAAGCTTTTTGTGGACGTTTGAGCAAATAAATATAGATCTTTTTGAGATAATTGGATGTCATTTTGTGCTCCATAATTATTTAGGAAATATCTACCAGCCTCTGGAAAAAAAAATTCCCTCTCCTTAATTGCAGATAAGGTTTTTGTCGTGGTAAAAAAAACAGCTGGTCCATACATTTTGTCGATGTTTGAACTCACACTCACTCCTGAGGCTTTAAACTTGTACACAATCTATCAACAGAAGTATAGCGAAAGCGCTTGCAAATGGAAAAAAAGATGTTAACAAGAATAAAATCATGCTGTGCAGTCGGAGGATACAGTGGTCAGCCAGCTGGCGAATATGTATCCTCCGACTGCAAACCCGACTGCTTAAAGAAAAATGTAAACATGAAGAATGTTTACATTTTTCTTTAAGCAGTCGGGTTTTTCATTTTTAAATTAACTTTTTGTATTTACAACTTTTGAGTTATGTATCATTTTTGTGGTATATATTTTTGTAACCACCTCTTAAAACCCTTAATTCTGATACCCCACTCGATGGGTTTGAACGAAAAAAAATATTAAGACCACCACAATATTGTGCCCAAAATCCGCCATGTTTTTTTTAACGTCACTTATCTAAGACCACTTGGGCGGTGAAGACGTATCTAACGAATATAATAATTATAAATCCGTCTAGCAGTTTGCAAGATGTGAGGTATTAAAGACACGAGAGGTATTAAAGACACATAAGCCTTTTATTGCTAATTTTTATCCGTGGTGCTAAGCAACTGGGCTTATCCCAGTTGTAAACGATCCTTTGTGCATATTGACCTTTTTTATTTTCTGATTAATATCGTTGCGGGATCCAAGACTGTTAAATTCATTCTCCAATACTTTGTCGAGCTTCATTGCCTCGGTGCTGTTGTTTCTGGCTTTCAGGAATTGCAGTGGTTTGGGAATAGTACGGTGGGATTGTCCCAACCCTTTTCTTGCAGCCGCGTAAAAATAAAAAAATAGGAGAATAGTATTATGCAGCACTATCGAAATATCACAAGAGGCCCTAGACAAGTGACAGTCTTCTAACGAAAGAGTGGTGATAGCGATTGGAAAAATGACAATTATGTATGGCATATCAAACGCTATCGAAAAGTCACTTAACCAATATATATGAAACTTAAAAGCATTCCACTACCTTCCCAGAATTTTTTTTAACTGTCCAGGTCACTCGTCTATGGAATGCATTGCCTGTGACTATAAAACGCATACAATCACTGCCGGTTTATAAGCGACTTGTAAAGGAGCACTACTTGTCACTTTGACTGTCTTGTATAAGCTGAAAATTTTTCTTTTCTGTATATTGTTAACGGAACGAAGGAGCCTGGATCTCACGACACAGGGAATCCTAGTGTGAGATCTAGGAATTCAATCCACTTGAATGTAATCTTATCAAATAAATTTATTCTTATTCTTCTTATTATTTGTTGTATGTATGTATTTCTGTATTTTTTTTTGTACTTCGTAATGAGTACCTACTTACTCTATAAACTAAATTATTTTTTGAAAATTTGCACCAAGTGAAACCCCATATTGTGTCCAGGCTGTTTCTTTCCATTCTAGGTTGCCTGGAAGAGATCGCGGAACGTTATAGGGCCGCCTGTTGTATGTTTGTTTTTGTTTAAGGATGTCTTTTTAATTGTTTTATCTTGGTGTACAATGAAGTATATATAAATAACCAATCCCTTACATTTTTGCATTTGGAGCTCCATTGCTGTTATCGAAAGACGCTTGTCTGCAGACTCTGACCTGACTCGCTCCTGAGAAACTCAGGATAGATCTATGATGGATCTACGTCCAGCAGTGGAAATCATGTGGCTGAAATGATGATGATGATAAAATGAATCGAACAGCTGACTTTTTTCGTCATTTTGTCCTATAGCAAAATTTGTTCATAATGACGAGTCAGTGATCTTTTTTCAGGTTGAAGATAAAACAAAACTTTCATATGTGGGCAAAGGCTTTCAGAATGTGGATTTCAGAGGAAAGTTAATTTTGGGCGGATTTTTATTATCCAATAGGCCCTTTGTTGGTGGCAATTCTATTCGGCATCTTTCACTCCACTCCGAATAAATAGTCTGAACTTAGAGAGAACGTTCACTCGATTCGGCCATTTTATCTCGAATCCTGTACCAGAAGGCCGTCAGGAAGTGTATTCTTTTCTGCGTCATTCTAGCTAAGCCGTGTGAACATGGGATGAAAGAAAATTTAAGCCTTCACTCGAGTGAGCATTTGATTCCACCTATTCGTTTTAAATATCAAGTCTTCTTGAGTACACGAAATTATAATAATTCTTTACTTTTCTAGTTTATTCTACGCAGGTAGGTACTTGAAAGTTAACAGGATCTTAAATTAAACGTAAACATCGAACTGTTTGTTCAGGTCCGACCACTAAAGTATTTATCTACAACTTTAAAAGCTATATCGTAACCAAAAAACTGGCCAAGTGCGAGTCGGAGTTGCGCATTGAGGTTTCCGTTCAAACAGCTACATTCACCAAAATAATCAAATTTCAGTACTGAACTTCATAAACTATGAGGACATCGAACATTGTTCTAACGATAAGATAAACAGAATTGAGGGACAGAATTAACTTTGCTGTTGGAAAACTGTAGCCCCATACATCGACATAAGTCGCGGTCAGTTTACCAAATGCAAAAAAGTTTATTTTTATTTTTATGTATGTACAAATTTACGGTTTTCAGATTTTTCCCTTTACTTGTGCTGCAAGACATTGCTTCTTGCCAAATTTCATGATCTAGGTGAACAGATTTTGATTCCCTTGCGAGTGTAAAATATGAGTCACTAACGGCTGAATCTCTTGATTGCGTTGATCTAGAAGTTTGATACTTCCACACGTTCACGAGATAAAGGGCATTGAACTCTTGACAGACAGACAGACCGACAGACGGACAACGAAGTGATCCTTTAAGGGTTCCATTTTTTTCCTTTTGAGGTACGGAACCCTAAAAATATAATTTTTGGGCATTTATTTCAGGCAAAAGGGTCTGGATAGAGAAAAGCATACCTTGAGGAGGATAGTAGAGTTTAAGGGTTTGGTATAACACAAGAAAATAAATAATTTAACACTCCCGACACATTTTTATTTTATGCTACATAATGTATCTAGTAGTAGACAAGCTTCGATTTCGCTTTCGAATCAATTGAACACGTAATTATGGCACGATGTCTTGCGAAAATACCCCGATTCAAACAGAAAAACGTCCATAACTTTTGAACGGCTCAACCGATTCTTATCAAACATAGGTAAGAACACTCTCGATAAAGTCACCTTTCAAAAATAAACAAACGCAATCAACATCGGTTCATCCGTGTAGGAGCTATGAAGCCACAGACAGATACACAAACACACAGGAACATACGTCAAACTTATAACACCCCTCTTTTTCCGTTGGGGGTGAAAAAATATTTTTGTCCCGACTACGGGCGAGCTAAAAGCAGGGTTATGACTCTGTCAACGCTTTAACAGCATGCAGTGGACCTTTTCCCCGATTATGGCAATAACTTCGCTTCTTTTTTTGGCTTAAAAAACTGGTGAAATATAGGTGTACTATAGGTATTTTGCAAATCCTGGGAAGAATAAAGACGTATTGTTCTGTTGTATTGCAGATGAATAACATCGTAAGTATGTACAGTGTACACTTACGCTGCTGGAACCAAACTTTTCGGACAAACCAGAACAAGTTTGCCCCCTTGTCAAGCGCCATAAGATTGGTGAATTACCCTAATATCTTTTTAAATTTAAAATAGGCCCGCATTTGAACACTATCTCACCTGATGGTATGCGATGAAGTGGTCGACAGTGAAGCACGTTTGCCTAGAAGTAACCTATTCAGTCTTGACTTAAAGACCCCGAGGCTGTAGCAATCGCCGTACGTCTGGTAGTCAGATGATACAATGGGCTAGGCGATATTAGATCATGCAATACCATAGCACACTCAAAAAAAAACCCGAAATGTAACCGATGAAAAACTGATGAAAACCGACAAGCTGGCAACTCGGCGACGATGTTTAGGGCTCTGGAGCTTTGACTTGACCAGTGCATCATTGCCGATGATTAGTTCTATTGAGATACAAATTTTTCATTGCACCGTCTTGAAGTTCATAGAGGTACCGCTACACTTCACTCATTGAAAATATGTTACAAGATTTTATTTCGAAGGCATAATGTACAATGTAGTAATGGAATCGCATTCGCGCGTTGTAGCTGTTAAGGTGTTATAGCTACTAACACTACCTTAACACCCTTATTTTTGGAAGTCGGTGTCATTGGTAAGTACAATTGTTTACGTTATGGATACCGACTTCCAAAAATAAAGTTATTTTTCACTTTGTAGTTTTCTTATTTGGAAGTCGGTAGGTTTTATTTTTCACTTTTTGGTTGTACATACATAATAGGCAAGTAGTTTAGTAAGGTACCTATAATGCCAGAATAGATTAACCGAATATCATGAAACTGAACATAACCGATGAAATGATAGTGTACCAAGGAGTGGTGTGGGAGTGTACACATCTGCGTACCCCTTTAGAGCGTACTGTCGTGATGATATGTTATGAAATGGTATAAAAAATAAACAGACATGTGATTGCAGTATTTGCCGTTATTTATTGAAGAGTTCTGTTGTGTATCTCCGAAGTTCTTCATCAGATTTTCACCAAATTAAAATGGGACCAATTTAAAAACATACTCTTTCAAGCAAAAAAATAATTTTCAAAATCGGTCCACTATTGACGGAGATTAAAAAAGAAAACAAACAAAGCCCAACATAGAACCTCCTCCTTTTTGGTAAGACGGTTAAAAATAAAGACATAGATAGATATAATAGATAGGTCTGGTAGCGGTGCATATCGCTGTCAGCAATAAGACCGCCATTGTACCCACAGTGTTACGTTTTTGTAAAAGAGATGTGTAACTTTTTTGGTGTACAATCAAGTAAATTCTATTCTATAGGTACTTTTTACTAAAATAATAATGAAATGTTTAATAACGTTCTTCCATCCCTTTTGATACTGCCCTCTGGTGATTACACAGAGAACTTATGTTATCAACAAACTTATAGCGGTCCTTATAATTAAAGATAACAATAGGACTTTTGTAATTACAAGCGTATTTCAGTTGTTATTTGGGTCGCTGAAGGTATATACGGTCCCGGCTTAAAATATAATTTTGCTCAACACTAATGTGTTGTGTGGTATAGGTCCGCTTCTATTTTAATTTTAGGGCCGAAGGAGAAATTAGAGGGATTGTGTATGAAAGAAAATTGGATGATAAGTCAGACAGATCAGCTTATTTCGGATGATTTAACATTGCGCAAGGCTCGAAATTATTATTAAAAAAAAAGATTATTTTGTAGAAACTTATAAGATTGTGCAATTTAAAAGATTAAAATTCCATCAAGGTTGTGAGAGGCGGTTCCACTTCCTCGAGGCGCGAGGAAGATGGCGCCTGTCAAAGCTTTGCATTATCACATCGGTAATAAACATGATAATATGGTGCTGATGTTGAGAAGGTATTTATGTATACTAGCTTCTGCCAGCGGCTTCGCCCGCGCGAAATTTGAAAATTATCCCGAGGGAAGGAACATATTCCCGGGATACAAAGTATTCTGTGTGCTATCCTACGTTATAATCTATGTCTGTGCCAAATTTCATCCAGATCCGTCCAGCCGTTTGAGCGTGATTGAATAGTACAATGAACCAGCAACAAGGAGTTACGCAGCGTGCACAAGATGCGAGGAGGGACACGTCCGGGGATGCCGACGAAAAGGAGTTGGCCAGCATAACTGTCTCTTCGCGTATTCCTGAGTTCTGGGTAGACCAAACGCGACTCTGGTTTGTCCAGTTCGAGGCTGTGGTGGAGAATCAGAAACTGAGTGATGCAGCCAAACAGAATCTGGTAATAACGAAGTTAAGCAAGGCTGCTATACAGCAGGTGAGCGATTTGTTGCTTGCTCCGTCCGTTGGAGTCTCGGAAGTATCAGACGCTGAGAGAAAGGCTACTTGAGGTGTTCGAGGAGTCGGAGACGAGGAAATTGCAAAAACTCATCAGTGAAATGGAGCTAGGAGATCAGCGGCCATCACATCTGCTACGACGAATGCGTGAATTGGCCAGAGACAAAGTGTCAGACGATACCCTGAAGTTGATGTGGCAATCGCATCTGCCGACATCGGTGCGGGCTGTACTGACAGTGACTGACTCAAAGAATTTGGATGTGCTCGCTACTATAGCAGACAAGGTGCTAGAAAGTACAGGAGAGGGCTCATCAACAGTAGCCGAAGTCAAAGCAGTGGAGGACCAGAAGAGCACCAAACGGCAGAGGAGTGATGTATCACCACCAAACGTCAGCCAAATCCTAGGGGAACTGGCGAAGATCAACCTGCGTCTCGAAGGTCTGGAGCGTGACAGAGGCAGAACGCGTGGCCGTTGGGACAACGACAGCCGAAGATCGAGATCGTCATCGAAGCAAGGCGATGCGGTTGGTGAGAGAAAGAGTGCTAATTGGTTGTGTTTCTACCACTATCGTTACAGGGAGAAGGCAACAAAGTGTGTGAAACCCTGTAATTGGAGCAAAGGCCAGGAGAAGTCGGCGGGAAACTAGACTTGGTGCAGCCGACGGCGGGACGTTGTACGATATACAACCGCCTAGTAATATGCGATAAAAAAACAGGTATGAGATTTTTAATTGATACAGGAGCTAATGTGTCCGTTATACCTGTGAAAAAAAATAGGTCGCGTAGTTATTATGATAGTAATAAGTCACACTTTACATTGTATGCCGCTAACGGCACAACAATAAAAACTTATGGTATTCAAACGTTAACCCTAAGTTTGGGAATAAGACGTCCGTATACTTGGCATTTTATTGTGGCAGACGTAAATCAGCCCATAATAGGAGCAGATTTTTTAGTAAAGTATAAGTTGCTAGTAGATTTAAGCGGCCGACGTCTCATAGACCAAGTAACTAATATAAGTACAGTAGGTTCAATTGTAGAGTGGAAAGGGCCATCCTTAACTACGGTTGATAAGTCTTGCATTTATTCAGATATACTAGCGGATTTTCCTGAGATCACGAAACCTGTGTCTTTTAGGGAAGAACCCCCACACGCGGTGTTTCATCATATTGAGACACACGGATCACCCGTTTTTGCTCGAGCTAGACCATTAGCCCCAGAAAATTACGTCAAGGTTAAGGAAGAGTTTCGCCGCATGCAGGAAATGGGAATATGTAGGCCGTCGAAAAGTCCTTGGGCCAGTCCGCTGCACGTGGTACCTAAAAAGGATGGGCAAATACATCCTTGCGGTGATTATAGGGCATTGAATGCTATTACAATACCTGACAGGTACCCAATTCCGCGGATAAATGACTTTACATATATTTTAGGCAAAAAGCGTATTTTCTCGCGTTTAGACTTAAATAGAGCGTATCACAATATTTTGATTGCACCAGAAGACATAGAAAAAACAGCGATAACTACTCCCTTTGGTTTATATGAGTTTACGCGTATGACTTTTGGTTTACGGAATGCTGCGCAAACATTTCAGCGATATATGAATAACTCAGTATTGCAAGGCTTAGACGCGCAATGCAAGATAGGTGCAGAAGGTCAACCGGAGTCCAGTTTTTATTTCTGTTACATAGATGACGTAATTATAGCTAGTGAGACGCCAGAGCTCCATAGATTACACTTAAAGGCAGTATTTGAACGATTAAATCAATTCGGTATAACTATCAACATGGCAAAATGTAGTTTTGGAAAACAGAATCTAGAATTTTTAGGTTACGAGGTCACATCAACAGGAATCAGAACTTTACCAGACAAAGTTCAGGCTATAATCGATTACCCAAAACCGAAAACGGTAGATGAGTTAAGGCGATTTTTGGGCATGATAAATTTTTATAGGTCCAGCTTGCCAAGGGCAGCGGAATATCAATCAGTGTTGAATAAGTATTTACAGAACGTTAAAAAGAAAGATAAGTCTATAATTAACTGGTCGCCAGAAGCAGACATTGCGTTTGCGAAATGCAAAACTAGACTACATAACGCTACCGTGTTATCGTATCCAGTAATGAACGCTGAGCTTGCAATATGGGCGGATGCGTCGAACGACTGTGTTGGTGGCGTGTTACAAGTTAAGGTTGACTCACACTGGCGTCCGCTAGGTTATTTTTCTAGGAAACTCAGTGATGTACAACTAAAATATAGCACATATGACAGGGAGCTTCTAGCTATTTATTTAGCGGTACAGCATTTTCGTTATATGGTAGAAGGCAGATCTTTTGTAATTTATACGGACCATAAACCATTAGTTTACGCGTTCACGAAAAAACCCGGTGATAAAGAGACAACGAGACGCGTTAGACAACTTATGTTTATCAGTGAATTTACTACAAATATTCAACACGTCAGCGGTAGAGACAATTCTGTAGCGGACGCGCTGTCGCGGGTCGAAACTATCGCTTGCCCGGCGGCGCTCGATTTCAGCGAATTAGCATTGGCGCAACAAACGGATAACGAGCTCACGTTACTCTTATCGAAAGAACACAGTATAATGCAGTTTAAGCGAATTATGTTACCCGACTGTCAAGGTGAGGTGACGTGCGAAGTATCTACTAGGGTTGCAAGGCCATATCTACCAGTAGCGTTTAGAAAAAGGGCATTTCATGCAGTGCACAGCTTATGCCATCCTGGAATTCGTACCACTAGGAAATTAGTGACGTCTAAATATTTTTGGCCGAGCATGAACACAGACGTAGGAAATTGGGCCAAAACCTGTGTTCAATGCCAAAAGTCCAAGGTTATTCGCCATACTGTATCGGGATTAGGACACTACGAAAGCTGTGGTCGATTCGAGCATATACACGTAGATCTAGTAGGACCATTGCCTACGTCACCGGATGATTACAAGTATTGCCTTACGGTGGTTGATAGGGCGACAGGCTAGCCGGAAGCTTTTGCAATAAAAAACATTTATGCGAGTACGGTAGCCAAAACATTCGGACAGACGGCTGGATTTCGAGGTACGGTTGTCCGATAAGGGTTACTACAGATCAGGGCAGACAATTTGAAAGCAGCTTGTTCAATGAGTTAATGAAATGTTTAGGAATAAATAGGTTAAGAACTACAGCATATCACCCGCAAGCGAACGGCACTGTAGAAAGGTTTCATCGTGTGTTAAAAGCAGCACTGATGGCCAGAAGAAACAGTGGTGCGTGGGTTGAAGAGTTGCAGACAGTTCTGTTTGGGTTACGCGCGACACCGCGAAGCGATACAGGCGTAAGCGCCGCGGAATTAGCATTCGGTAAGACACTACGGTTACCCGGTGATTTTTACGGTGACAAAAGCATAAGTGTTAGCGATTCTAACGAATATGTAAACAAAATTAGAGATATTATAGAAAATTTAAGGCCAAGACCGACGAAACAGAGAGATGCGAGGACTATCTTTATTTACTCAGACTTAAAAACGTGTTCACATGTTTTTGTGAGAGTAGATTTGGTTAAAAGATCTTTACAACCTCCATATGAGGGCCCATATCAGGTTCTAGAAAGGAAAGAAAAGTATTTCTTGATACAATTAGCAGGAAAGCGAGTTAAAATATCAATAGATAGGTTAAAACCGGCTTACGTAGTTAATGAAGGAACCCTTCCACTAAAACAGCAGGAAAAAGATAGTGTCGTAACTAATACTACAAATAATTTGTTTAGTGATAAGACTAGCAGCAATAAGCGTATAACTTACACCACACGCAGTGGTAGAGCGGTAAAGCAACCGATAAGGTTTGTAGAATGAAAACTATATTGTAAACTATGGTACAGTGAGCCATAATGTTTCGAATAAGTGGGTTCGATTCCAACTTTTAAATAACATAACGTTTGATGAATGTAATATGATAGATTATAATATGTAAAATGTATATTATAAGTTTAAAGTATAAGGCTGTAATAAACAAACACTTAGATTGTTTTGCAAATTGACAAATATGAATCGTTAAGTAAAAAAAACAATACGTAATGTAATTTTATACATGTTGTTTTAGGACAACGAAATGCATAAGTTGCATAAAAATTTACTTGTAAGAATAATTTGTAAATTTTGCAGAAAATTCTAGAAACTTAAACAAAATGTATTGAAACATTAAATGTAATTTGATCATTTTGCGAATAAGACACGAAATACAGTTGTCAGTACGATTTATTTATCACAGTAGTTAAAAATGTGTAACAGCCACAGCAAACCACCACAGAACAATGTAGCTATCGCACAGACAGTGTCTTACGAGATGACTGTTCAAAGAGTTGACGCTTTGGAAATAATTGGAATCGTGTGCGCTGTGCTCATGGGAATTTTGATCCTGTTTATGATCAAAAGCCAATGCAAGAGACGCGTACGGGACCGGTTGGAATCCACCGGTGGTAAAAATGCAAACAGTACAGCCACCGACCGTACCCCGTAACCCAGATGTATATTAGTGGCAAGTGTTAGTGAATGTAGTGTTGAAACTTATGTTCGATCATTCTTCTGTAATGAAAAACAGGATGTCTTAATGTTTAACAGTGTTACTATTAAGTGAAACTATGTACTTAGAGTTAATATTTTTTATTGCAAATTATACTACAAATTAAAGCTTCTTTTAAGAAGGGGGCTACTGTAGGGACACAATGTACAAGCTATAAGCTTACTCAGCGTATCTAGAGATGAATAGAATAACGCACGGCTGCGCCCGTGATACATAAAGGCTTTTATGAGTCGCAAATAAACTACAGTCGTAATTGGTCGTTTCTATTAACCCTGCACCTCAACACAAATAAATTAGAAGAACACAATCAAACTTAAATTACCTAAAGAGCTTTGGTACCGACGTTAAGTTATTTGTACAGCAATTGTACAACAACAAAACTAATGTTAATATAAACGTTAATGTACAAGAAAAAACACAATTAACTTGCTTTTGATAACTAGTGTGATTTTTTATATAACTTGATTCAAATATTGATATAAAACGGCTCGTTTCTGTAATTCATATCAAGACAATGCGGATATTTACATATTTTTTCATGCCCCGGTTACACGTATTATGAGGACATTCTTTAAATCATGGTTTAGTGGTACACAGGTTTCACTGCCCATCGAAATTTCATCGTTCGAGTATAATATTCGAGACAAACAGGCAAAATTGTACCTAAGGGTTCCATTTTTCACATTTGGCTATGGAACCCTTAATCCAATAGAAAAAACTAAGCCAATGAATAAGAATATCAATCATTATGTCAAAAGAAATTGACGTGAACGCCTGACTTAAGCTTTATATCCTAGCTTTCATCGAAAAAATATTGGTTTCTTTCAGAAATAAATCAGGTTAGAAATTATGGATTCAGAATCTAGAGTTTTAAACATTAGGATATTATAATGGTATTCGCAAATACCATTATAATACCAAGTACTACTTTAAAATTATGTTTACCTATAGAAGATTTCCAATTATGTCAAAAGATAAAGTAACTTTATTTTTTTGTGGGGAAAACCTCATGGATATCTTCTGTTTGGGAAAAACGGAGTGTTATGTCGGACTCCAACCGACTAAAACCCCACAGTTCCTACCGCTACCAAGAGTCGTGGTCTCGGGATGCAACGCGTACTCTCGACTGGACGATAATGTACCTAAAATGGGCCCAAGGAATAAAAATGATGTCAAAAGCTTGTCTCGATTTTCGCCAAGACAAGTTTCATGAGAATGGAAATAGTAGAACGGCTAAAGAAACGATGGATCGATTGTGTTGAAAATGATATCGCTACATAGGGAAGTGACTATTAAGATGATAGCCATTATAGATGAATGGAAGAAGAAAACATGGTTCGCCGACCACAAATAAATTGTGCATAGCGGAGCGTGGTTGCCCAGTGGAGCAGTGGTTGCCCAGTGGAGCAGTGGTTGCCCAGTGGAGCAGTAGTGACCCAATGGTACAGTGATGGCCCAGTGGAGCAGTGGTGGCCCAGTGGAGCAGTGGTGGCCCAGTAGAGCAGTGGTGGCCCAGTGGAGCATTGGCAGCCCAGTGGAGCAGTGGTGGCCCATCGGAGCAGTGATAGCCCAGTAGAGCAGTGGTGGCCCAGTGGAACAGTGATAGCCCAGTGGAGCAGTGGTGGCCCAGTGGTGCAGAGTTTGCCCAGTGGTAATGACCCCGACTTACGTTTCGTAGGTTGTTTGTTCGAAACCAGGCAGGGACATTAATTTGTGTAAATATTTGTACCACCACTGCTCTATAACGGTGAAGGAAAACATCGCAAGGAAACCGGCATGTCCTAGAACTTTTATTCCAAGTTGTATGAATACTGATTTAAACTTCCATATTTATCACATTGTCTGGTCATTATGGATATTGCTACGTAACGGATGGGCAATTCGATATTTGTGGTCAATGAATTAGTCCATGAGCAATAGAAGCGAGCTCGGGAGCTTAGGGCTCCCGGACACGGATTGGTTGGGTTCGATGGAGATGACGAGAGCTAAAGTCAGCGAGCAAAGCTAGCGAACTCAGCTTCTGTCGTATCCTTCATGTTAGTTTAGACCCTACAGATAGAAATTGGAGCCCCGTGAAGCGGGGCTCTGTCGATTTTGTTGCTTAAATAGTTATCGTACTTACCTATTCTATATTAAATCAACATGTTCATTCTATATTACAAATATATTTAAAAAAAAACAAATCTTTTTATTACCCGGCCCAATAAGTTATGGAAATTAATAAGAAAGCCCGGTCAATTTAATTATAACAATAGTTTTTTTTATCGTATTGCCTACTCATATTGGACATTTTGCAAATTGCTCGGGCATTATGAATAATGCCGAATTAATCACTTGGTCCATAACACATACACGTTTATACCTAGAATAATATTACGTGAAACCTACATGCTATTCGAAATTATGCGATTTAGGCTCAGTTTTTTATCCGTAATCAACTTATAATCGGATACACAATTTTTTTTTTCAGTTGTTGGCCTGTCAGGTCAAATAGGTTGGAGAGTTCATTATTTGACCTTTTGTGAAACTAACAATGGACGAATAAACTTGTTTCATAGAATTTTTAAACCATTGGTTGACTTAACTAGATACTGATAGAAAACTGGGCCTTAATTTGTTATGAATATTGGCTGTCATTGACAGCTTTTTGAAGGCCGAGTCACCCACGTCCATAGGAGTGTACCCTTTGATTCCCTACACGTGGTCCCCAGGTGGTGCAAATCAGGTTACAATAACTGGTGGTAGGTTTCGACCGAAGGCTTGCGACCACCCACCGGGCAAAGACGTACCCCCAAGCGGCCTAGTCATGTTCCGGTTCAATGCTCGGTCTAGCCAACTAGAGGAGTAGGCCGCGCTGTTATGGACGTATCGAGAGACTAGTCGCGGAGGGTAGCGGGATCGTGGCACGGTGCGCCGCTGGCTGACCGCAGGTAGTTGGGGGCAAAAGTAGTGTGCCAGCCACACATGAAAGGCTGCCCCGCCAACTGTCGAAAAATCGCGGCATGCACCATCGAGCTGGTTGGCGGCCAGATGGGGAGGGCCTTATGGACATTCCAGGGGGCTCGAGCGTCCCCGCAGTCTCCAGACTAGTGCACCAATGAAGTCGTCTTTTCAGTGCGTGTCTGTAGGTTATCAGCGTAGAACCTCGTCTCACTTTCTTCTCCTCACCTTCATTCACTCTACTATAATGATGTCCAGGAAAAAGAATATTGGACTAAAACAGCGGCTGCACCCCCACCCCCACAAAGTGCACCTCACCAACATTCGAGGTCTGCACTCAAATCTCTCTGCAGTCCACTACCACCTCCAGGTGGACGCCCTTTTGATGGATGCGCATGTCCGACATACTCGTCTCGCATCCATCAGGAGAAGGAGGGGCGGCCGCGCGTCACCAGAATCCAGGCGTGAGGAATCCAGCGTTCCGTCGGCTTTCAGCAGTGGTGGTAGTGAAAGCCGGCAGAAGTTCGATTCGACCGACTTAGCCAGGGTCCAGAACTCTTTACTACCGGCTGGATAGGAAGCAAGTTTGGTCCCAATACGGCTTATGTGGTCGAACCGAGCCCTTCGCAATACCCTCTAGCAGGTCTTGGCAGCCCTATTGAAGGCTCTCTTCCACTGGCTCACGTCGTTAGCTTTGCGCATCCGAGCGTTGACCCATGCCAGGTACGCCTCATGTTTAAGCGTGTTGGCGCGATTGCACTCGGCTCCAAACCATGGCCGCTCAACACTAGACATTGCTATACGTAAGAGAACGGAATGTAGTACTCCATTCCTTGACGCAACACATCCGTCACGGCGTCCGCGCACGACGAAGGATCAGCCGAAGAAAAGCTAATGGGCTGCCAAGGATAAGAAACGTTTCCAATCGCTATCGTGACGCTTTCTCTGATAAAATGTCACTTGCTTAGAGCTTCTGGATTAAGACATGGGATACTTATTATACCGTTAGTACGTCCTACCTCTCCTTCGTATCTTCAGGAGCGCTTTGAGTATCTTGTTCCGAGAGGAAAGTCTTGCCGTTCCTCATCATCTCTTCTCCTTCGTTTTCCTTCTCACTCATCAAGTCGTTACGGTGGATCTTTTACTGTCCGTGCTGTACTCTAGAATAATCTTCCTCACACCATACGGGATATCCCTTCGTTAGAGATCTTCAGGAGAAGCACTAGAGAACATATCCTGTCAACATGAATCATAAATATGTATGTATTTTAGTTATATATAATATAATATTTATTATATTTAGTCATTCTGTGCTGTACATGTATTTGTGTAGTGTATCAAAAATAAAATTTTCATTTGTTTTAAAGTTTTTTTTTTGTTGTGCGCTTTTGTTAACTGTTGAGAACCCAATTATAGGTTAAGTTCGCCTTTGTACATAAGTTGTCCTTCTGTATTTGTATGTTTGTTTCGTGTACAATAAAGAATGTGAATACGTTCCCTTAAAAAAAATTCCACCGTAAAAACGGGAAAAGTCGCTAGCAAAAATAAGTGGTTCATAAAGAGCTCTATTTTTTATTCAATATCAGCTCGGTACTGTACCGAACTTAAATCCAGTAATTTGTTTACTGTTGACGCCGTGACTCGGCCTGTGCCCGGAACATTCCACGACCTGGTTTCCGCCCTTTAACCTTTCGACCTAAACCGTCCGATATTAAGCTTGTTATCTACCCAACTACCAACCTATACACAGCTGTGACGAAGAGATTTGATATAACGATTTTAGTTCTGTAATAATAGTTTTTGCTAATACTGAAACGCGGTCGTTGTATAGTCAAACTCATAATGGTAACTCTTGTAGTTCGAAAATCGCCGTTGCAGTGTTTTCATAAAGGCTGTTACAATGTTATTGTACCTTTCTTATTATTATGATTTTCTTTATCATTTATATCACACCGAGCATTTTTACTATACAAAATTGCAAGTACTATCACATGGACTCAATGCGACGAAATTCGACCGATTTGCATTCGATTTATGCTTAGATAAAAACACTAAAATGTGAAAAATTACTTTGACTGCGGCAGTCGGTATTCCTGTTTTTTTTCTTTTTCGTTTCTTTGTTTTTTACCGACTTCCGGAATTCAAGTAATTTTTCACTTTGTAGTGTTTTTATTTGGAAGTCGGTTGTATTTTTTTTAATGTTTCATTTTTTAGTGTTATATAATGGATAAGTTCTATAGTATGGTATATATAATGCCCACAGTCATGCCAGAATAGATTAACCGAATAAAAAATAACTAGAACATAACCGGTGGAATGAGAGGGTACCAGGGTGAACTGTACACATTTAGAGTACCCCTTTAGAGAGTACCAGTGTGATGTTATGTTATGAAATGGTGTAAACAATAAACAGATTTGCGATTGCAGCTAACCCGAGTGACTTGCCATCATTTATTGAAGATTTCTGATGTATATCTCTGAGGTTCTTCACCAGATCTTGATGAAATTTAAATGGCAAGCACGAGCTTTCAAATAATAAAAGAATCGTCAAAATCTGTTCACCTAGTAAAAAGTTCTGAGGTAAAACAATCGAATTGATAACTTCCTCCTTTTCGGTCCAAGGTCCAAGTTGGTTAAAAATACGTGATATCGCATATTGACGTAAATAATGTTGCGCTGCGCCAGGCAAGTTCTTATCATAGTTTTTAAGAGCTACGAACACATTTATTATAATGAGTATACCATGAGATGTCTGTTTAGTATATAAATTTGATTCGATTTAAAATCGATTGCATACCCAGGCAGGCCACTGCAAACACAATTTGGCGAAATAGACGGGGCCACAATGTGAGTGCGTGCCCTGTGCAAAATATGAAACACATGTTGCAGTATCCCAAGTGTTACGACTAGAGGTACTAATGACCGCCCCTGATATTGGGATTGACGTGGCCGACCTGTCGCACTTAAAATCCTGCATCACGCATGCTGAAATTTCGGTGCGATTAGATCACATACAACAGTCCAGCAGCAACTGCTGGGCAGTTGCCCGAACCCACAGATTCTGTGCCCAGACTTCAGCTCCCGTCTGGTCGGAGGATCCACCCTTTTCAATGGAGTTTGCGGGACTTTCCGTCCTGTTCCGCATACTTCCATAAAATAATAATAAACTGATTGTTGATTATGAGTATATTGATTGTTTTGTAGATTTTAGACGTATCTGTTTAAATGTGTAATAATAATAATAATAATAAAGCTTTATTTAATTCCATGCATATTACATATTAAACGATAACAATTGGTAACTTATTAACCTATAATATTCAATTACATTTGTTACACTTAAATGGGTTTGATTTATATTTATAAATTATATTTTGTAATTAAAATAATTATTATTTGCTCCAATTATCAACTACTTAATTATTTAATGCATGGACCCCGTTCGGGTAAATAATAATAAATAATATTAAATGTGTAAACAAGTAAATATATAAAAGTTAAGAAAACCCCGGCACATTTTTATTGCATGCTACATAATTTATCTAGTAGTAGTTAGACAAGCTTTGATCGATAATCTATTGAACACGTAATGAAGACACGATATCTTGCGAACCGATTCGAAAAACCCCGATTCGAACAGTAAAACGCCCACAACTTATGAACGGCTGAAACGATTTTCATCAAACATAGCTAAGAACACTTTTGAAAAAATAACCTTTCAAACAAAAAAATACGAAATCAAAATCGGTTCATCCGTTTAGGAGATATGACGCCATAAACAGATACATAAATATACAAATACACAAGTTCATACGTCAAACTTATAACAACCCTCTTTTTCCGTCGGGAGTTAAAAATAAAGCTTATATATGGACTTTTCATTAAGTGTTCCAGGAAATTTGTATCAAAACTTTATCTATTCACGAGTCTAGCCTATATTTGCTAGTCGGTCATTAGGGAATTCATGGAAAGTTTTATATAATACTGTATAAGTACCTTCACTAATATCAATACTCTATCCACACGTGCAAAAAAATAACCCAATTTGTTTAAAGCTGTTGTGTGTCCAATTTTTAAAAGCAAAATATTTTTGGCAATACTTTACTTGCTGAAGTACGACGTCAGTTTAGCCTACTATGTTGGGGTCGGCTTCTAGTCTAATCGTATGAATTTGTATATAAATCAGTGTATACCAGTACCTAGGTAAATACTTTAAATGGAGTGGCAGCCTATTCAGTCTCCAAAATCCAGCAACTTAGTAACATTATACCCCACAGCAAGACTAACAATCTTCAAAGTTATGCTAGCATAGAATTATTTTACCTTATTTTTATCTGTCTAACACAAATAGTGTTGGCAACTGGCTTGTAGTGTTGGCATCATAAGTCAACTTTTGTGATCTCAACTGTATATTTCGTGCATAAATATTGATCTAAAATAAAACTAACTATAACTCCGCCACTACGGGATCCGGAACAGCGCTCTGGATCTTCTTACTTCATATTTGAGTAATAGGATTCAGACCGTTGACGTTAATGGAAAAAGATCTCCTGGATCTATGGTAACAATGGGAGTCCCACAGGGTTCGATTCTTGGTCCTTTCTTGTTTCTTATTTATATTAATGACTTGCCTTACCTCTTAAAGGATAACCATGATATAGTGTTGTTTGCGGATGATACTTCACTTTTGTTTAAACTTAAACGTCAGCAGCTGGTTACTGACGATGTAAATAGCGCGATCTCAAAAGTAGTTCACTGGTTCAATGTTAATAATTTACTTCTTAATGAAAAATAAAAACAAATGCATTAAGTTTACCCTACCTCACGTTAGGCAGGTGAAAACCGATGTGTTGATAAAGGGCGAAGAATTGAATCCTGAAAATAGCACAGTATTCTTAGGCTTCACTTTGGATGCTAAGCACCAGTGGGGCCCACATATAGATAAATTGTCAAAGAAGCTAAGCTCCGCAGCATATGCTGTTAGAAAAATTCGTAATTTAACTGACATAGAGACAGCCCGTTTAGTATACTTTAGCTATTTTCATAATGTAATGTCGTACGGTATTCTGTTGTGGGGAAATGCCGCCGACATCCAGACTATCTTTGTTTTGCAGAAAAGAGCTGTTCGGACAATTTATAAATTAAGCCCAAGACACTCTTTCAGAGAGAAATTTAAGGAGATTAATGTAATGACTGTGCCTTCTCAGTATATTTATGAAAATCTTTTATATGCTCATAAAAATATAAAATTGTTTAAAAATACAGTGATATCCATAACATAAATACTAGGAATAAACACAAATTTGTAGTACCTACAACAAGGCTCAAGAAAATAGGTGGCTCGTTTAGATGTCAATGTGTACGCTTTTATAATAAGCTTCCAAGCCACGTACAAGATCTAAGTCTTACTAAATTCAAATCTTTCATTTAACGTAAGTTGAGCCAGAAAGCGTTTTATACAACTAAAGATTACCTTGAAGACAAAAAGGCTTGGGATTGAGCTGCTCCAATTAAATTTGTTTTTTTTTAATTATATTTTGCACCGTGAATTTTGTTATTATAATTTTATTTTTTTTTGGTTTTCTTGCAATGACAAGAATATTTACTTTTTAAAGTATTATATTATTTTATATTAATTATTGTGAATGTGAAGACTATGTGGATCATTCTTTTTTGTTTTAATTTAAATTTATCTTAGTTTTTAATCATGGTCTGGCAGTTTGAGTAGTTTATGCGGCCTACCCGAATGTCCTTTCTTTGGTATTGTTCGTCGAATCGTTGAGCTCCTTAAATTCTGAGTTGAGCTGCTCGGTTATTGACAAATGCGTGCACTAACTGGACAGGTCCACTCAATCTGGCTGGTTCTTTCCTCAAAAGACCATTTCAGACATCAGTCTACATGGTCTTCACATGATCTAACCAATATTTTGTCTGGACTTTAAAAGAGACTGTGACCTCTGAGTTTGTTTCGGCCTTTCTTCTCAGAGTAGTCAGATAGGAAACGCCGACCTCATCAAAAATATGTTCGACATGTAAAAGTGTTTGTATAAACCAACTTACAGAAATAAAATCATTTATCATTTATAACCACCATCGGATCTTACCATCTTTCTTTTAATTACAGTCCACACGCTCACCAACACAGAGGCAGGTTCAAAAATTGTACCTATTTAAAGGAAAACAGTCCGCGCAGTTTTGGACTTCTTCTTGTAATGTTTATTAGACTTTAAAAGATACAGTGACCTCTCAGTTAGTTTCGGAGTTTCATCTCCGAGTATCTAGTCTGATACGAAAGATCGGCCTCATCCATTATATTTACCCGACTGCAGAAGGAGACTATGTCTATGTATGTATCTATGCTTGTTATGTCCCTATGTGGCGTTCTAGAGACCAAGCGCTTTGGTTGATTTTGCTGATACTTACGTCAATGGCTACATTAAAATTGACAATAGAAAAATGGCGGCTTTTGGGCGCCATTTTGTAGGGGCTAATATATTTTTTCTTCCAAACTCATCGTGAGGGGTATCAAAATAAAGGATTTTGAGAGGTGATTTCAAAAATATAAAATATTTGTATGTTTAAATGTACCTAATTCGAAAAAAAAAATGATAACTAAAAAGTTAAAAATAAAAAAGTTAATTCAATAAATTAAAAAACCCGACAGCAAAGCATTACAGCGAACTAAAAAGACGTCGAAACGCCTAAATGTTTCGGATTGATCACGTATCATTTCGATAGTGATGACATTTTTGTAATTTTTAGGGTTCCGTACCCAAAGGGTAAAAACGGGACCCTATTAATAAAACTTCACTGTCCGTCTGTCTGTCTGTCTATATGTATGTCTTTCTGTCTGTTTGAAATTTTCACAGATAATGTATTTCTGTTGCCGCTATAACAACAAAACAGAATAAAATAAATATTTAAGTGGGGCTCCCATCAACAAACGTGATCTTTTTGCCGTTTTTCGCGATAATGGTACGGGAACGTTTGTGCGCGAGTCCGACTCGCACTTTGCCGGTTATTTTCAATCGTTGTCGAAACGCTTTCGTCGATGGAATGTCAATTGTCTAGAGCTTTAAAATCATGCAGTGCCTCTACTCGTTTCCTCCGTTTGTTTACAATTGCCTACAAACTGCTGAGATGGGAATAATCTGCCGTGATCACTTCATAGCGGGCAATCCTCCCAACCCGAGGGGTGGGTAAGAAAACAACCCCCCACACTCCACTACGATACCTGAGCCTATCATAATAAGGTCCCAATTTCCTTGTGTTTTACCTTCTTAATTAAAAGTCAACATTTTCGGGACTAGAGATTTTTCTAAGTTAGTGGTCTCTTTTATATTAAACGTCGTTTGTTTTCACTTTAAGCGAGTTCGGGATTATTTTAAGCAAATTTTTAAAGGACGGTCGAATATGTAATTTGGGTAAGTATTTCGATATCAGAAGCGTTATTATCTAAATACAAATACCTACCTGTGTAAAGAAAAAAATCAGATTATCTGAAAAGATCATCTGATTTTTTTTAAATGAATAGGGACAGAATAAAAAATAAAAATCATAATATTTTATTTCAACTAAACCATTAAGGTACTTTTGTATTGTTAGAAAAAAAACAGAAAATATGCTAGGTGCACATTTGTAAGCGTCAATTGGTCTCTATATTTGACTGACGGATTTTAGTGTGTATATGACTATTAAATTTCGCTTAAAATATAGAACAGAAATAGAATTATAAAATAAATTGTTACAAGTCCTGAGTTCACAAACGTTGAAAAATAAACCAAAGTACATTTTTTTTCATCATCATTTTGTACTATAAGTATGAACCGTGAAATGCATTAACATATATATTTAAAAAATAAGTAAACCTAGACACACTCATCACAATAATTATTATTATTATTCCGTTTATTTAGCTTTGTACACACTTTATATTTACATTTTTAAATATTTCTTTATAAAAAACAAATCATAAAAAAAAACATTTAAAAATATAACAAAAATGGTTGTCCACCGGTGTCGGGAGAAGGGTCCAAGCTACCGGTGGTTAGGGCTCCAGAGACAGGAACCTCCTCACAATGCGAGCCGTATCGAGGAGTACTGCCTTCTGTATCAGGCCCTTGATCCAACCGTGCAGTGACAGCTTCGACAGATGGTCGTCAAGGCTCTTGGCCATCAGGCCGTTGGCCGTAATGACAATCGGCACAATGATCGCCGAGTCCACATTCCACATGTCGACAACCTCGTGTGCTAAGTCGAGATACTTGATTTGTTTCTCTTTCTCAGCTTTCACGAGGTTCTCATCATGCGGAATGGTGACATCGATTATCATTGTGCGGCGCGCTAATCGGTCTATCACCACTATATCTGGCTTATTAGCAACAATAGTCCTATCAGTGATGATAGACCGATCCCAGTACAACGTGACATGGTCATTTTCGAGAACTGGGTCGGGCACATACTTGTAATACGGTAACTCCGATTCCACTAGATTGTTCTTCAAAGCAAGTTGCTGGTGAATAATCCTGGCCACTTGATTATGCCTGTGCAAGTACTCGCCGTTAGCGAGACGAGAACAACCAGAAATAATATGTCTGATGGATTCACCCGGACGGTGGCATGCCCGACATATGTCAACCGTGCCGTCCTTCATTATATGTCTCCGGTAGTTATTCGTCAGGATAACTTCGTCCATAATTGCACAGACAAAACCTTCAGTTTCCCCGAAAAGGTCACCGAAACGTAGCCAGGATACGGACGCTGGGAAATCTACATCGGACCCATGTAGAGCCCGATAGAAGCGCCCGTGTAGCTCCTTGCCTTGCCATACCTCTTTGCGTTCATCAGTAGTTAGTATGACAGGCTTGCGCCAGTTCTCTTTAGCCATGGACAACGGGGTGAGTCCCTTGTCCACTGCGACCACATCCCGGTGCATACCCACTTCAGCTTTTAAAAAATATTCTCTGAGGCTGCACACCTCGCGGTTGTGAAGAGTTTTGGCGTTTAAAAAGCCTCGACCCCCACTTTTCCGCGGGATGTACAGTCTCATCACTGATGATCGTGGGTGATGCATCCGGTTTGCGGTCAGCAGTGTCCGGACCCTCCTATCGAGGGCGTCGAGCTCGGTCTGAGTCCATTTGAGTATGCCGAAAGAGTACATCAAAACCGGCATGACCCAACTGTTGAAGGAGCGCACCTTATTTCCGCCTGACAAAAGGCTATTTAATACTTTTTTTAGGCGGCCAAAGAACCGCTCCTTCAGCAGTTGCTTCATGTCAGCACTGTTGATGCCCAACGCTTCCGACATACCCAAATACTTGTAAGTTTCGGTCGAGGAGAGGTGTCTGAGATGTATGGAATCAGAGAGTTGAATTCCCTCGGATTCCATTATCTCCCCTTGCTTTACATGCATGACTGCACATTTGTCCACACCAAATTCCATCATGATGGAGTTACTGAAGGTTTCAGTTACCTTCAGTAGCTCCGTCAGTTGGAATTTGTTGGGGGTAAAGAGTTTCAGATCATCCATGTAAAGGAGGTGAGATATGACCTGACCACCTCTTCTCAACCGATAGCCTAGTCCTGAATCCTCCAGCAGTGTACTTAGAGGATTCAGGGCTAAGCAGAACCAAAGTGGACTCAAACTGTCGCCCTGAAATATCCCCCGCTTAATCCATGCAGGCTCATTATCCCCCTGAATCGGTCGACATCCTGGATATCGAAGGACTGTCTTCCATTGCCCCATACATGACCCAAGGAAGGTGCATAGAGTTGCATCTATTTTGTACAACTCCAGCACCCTCATGAGCCATGTATGTGGCACAGAGTCGTAGGCCTTCTTGTAGTCTATCCAGCATGTCGACAGATCCTTGCGGGATCGACGAACCTGCTGGCTTATGGCCATGTCAATGAGGAGTAGCTCCTTAGTGCCGCGGGACCCATTCCTACATCCATTCTGAGAGGTAGACATTATTGAGTTAGCTTCAATGTGTTTATCAATTTTTGCTCTCAGGATGGATGTAAGAAGTTTATAAACCATCGATAGGCAAGTAATTGGTCTATAATTCTTGGGTTCCGCGGGACTACCTGTCTTATGGAGCAGGTGGGTAACGCCTGTTGTTAAAAACTGCGGCAGCGACCCAGTCTCAAAACATGACTGGAATTGAGATGCCAGTAACGCGTGTGAGCTGCTATACCATTTTAGCCAAAAGTTATGCAGTCCGTCCAGTCCCGGAGACTTCCAATTCGGTAGCGGACGAACTGCTTTGGCTACATCAGGTGGACTGATGATTAGTTTTTCCATTTCTGCTATAGCATCACACACGCGCTCGACATCACGCATCCAGCCACCCTCAGTGTGACAGACGGGCACCGACCAGATGCTTCGCCAGAATGTACTCGTGGCGACATCATCCGGGCGGCACACGTCAGTCACACTGTGCTCAGGTCGCTCCCAAGTTCTGTATACCCACCTCTCATCACTCTGGAACATGCGATTCTGCGAGTACCGGTCAACCCGCCGCTTATACCGCCGAATACGGCTGGCCCATGCACAAACTTTCTGCTTCAGGAAGTCGATGCGCTCCGTGACACGGGACATGTATTCTCGAGGACTGATTCCAGTCCCCGAAAACGCCCGCCTCACGAAGCGCATCACGCGTGGTCGTGTATTGCCCTCCCTGAAACAGCATAGTTTGCCGATGAGTACCCTGGCCCCATCGATACGCCGTTGGATCCTGCATTGCCAGGCTGGCACGGCAGGTTTTGGCCGAATAGTCTTGTTTGGGAACTTAACATTGGCCAAACGACATGCCGCAGCATCCCCGCAATACAGGATTGAGTGCGTATCAACGAGGCTCTCGCTGCTTTCAAAGATATTCTTAAGCAGCGAGTCCAAGGCACACACCAGCGCCCTATTCTTCTTGTGCATAGGCAAGCGTGACAATCGGGGTCTAAGTTCAGTCGGTGTTGACCTATACTCGCGAAGCGCATCCTCCAGTGCGCTCCTCAATCTTTCATTGCACTGGCTACTTACTGTAACAACCCTATCATCTGCCTCTTCGGTAACATGATTAGCCATAATAGTGGCTGGCGGTGTCGCGGTCTGTGTCGGCGTTGAGACGATTTGGTTGTTCAGCACTTCTGAGCGCAGCCTATCAAGTGCGGCGTCGTCCAACCTGTGATTACGCTGGATGACCCGCACCTGATCCGACAATCGTTGGGCTGAGACCTTTACAGTTGGTTCAAGGTCCTGAAACAGAAACAGCATCCTAGCACGGTACGCAGTGAGGTTAGTTCCCCCCTCAGTAGACCCGTAATATGCGCGCATGACGTTCTCATTCATATTTTGAGTCCATCTCATGCGCTGCACACAACCACCGGCAGCGGGGACCCGGCTTGGAGACGGTTGGCTCCTAGGTCCCAAACTCCTCGGCAGCCGGCCTCCCGGTTATTATTATTATATTCTTTATTGTACACCTTTAAAAAATACATACAGAACAAACATTTTCAAGCACTGTGGACAATGGGCGGTCTTATCGCACAGGGCAATCTCTTACAGACAACCTTTGGATGGACTGAACGGCAGGAGAATTAAGGGCTGTCAGTGTATAATAGATGATAAATAATATAACTTACTTATACATAATAACATAAAATACATACATACTATACTACATATTTAATATACTAATAAATATTGAATATATGACAGAGAAAGGAAAATACTAAACATTATAGTGAAAGGTAATGCTCCTTTACCATTTTTTTAAACGCTGGCAGTGTTTGAGCGCGTCTTATTTCTATAGGTTCCACAATCGAACTGCTTGAATCTTAAAAGATTTGTCAAAGAACGAAGTGGAATGCATACGAACACTCAATTTTAAATTCTCCGATGATCTCAAGGACTTAGAATGGGTGTCACAGAGGAACTGAAAACGTTCTTTAAGATAAAAAGGAGTAAAAGGATTAAAGAGCACATTATATAGCAAAGAGAGTATGTGGGCATTCCGGCGAAGGCGAACAGGAAGCCATTTGAGCTTAGTACGAAATTCAGAAACGTGATCATATTTGCGCAAGCCAAATATAAATCTGATACAGAGATTTTGAAGTCGCTCAAGCTTATCCAATTGGTCTTGGGTGATATCAAGATAGCTGGCATCAGCATAATCCAGGATAGGGAGAAGAAGAGATTGTGCTATCGCAATTTTAGTGGCGATGGGAAGTAAATTACGAAGACGTCTCAGGGAGCCCGCTGAAGCAAACAGTTTACGACTGACTTCCTGCAGTTGTTTGGTCCAGGCAAGAGTTCTGTCGATATAAATCCCCAAGTTCTTTACAGTGTTAGCTATAGGAATAATGGTGTTGTTGAAAGAAACCTGGGGAAGCGTTGACCAATCAATCCTAGAAATAGTCCGGGAACTACCAACAACAGTCACCTGAGTCTTCGTTGGATTAATCTTCAGCCCAAACTCAGCACTCCAGTCACCTATTCGAGCCAGGTCTATATTAATCGTCTCAATGGCATCAGGTAACTCTCCAAGAGGGGCTTGGGTATAAATCTGGAGATCATCAGCATACAGGTGGTAGAAAGAAGAAAGTCGTTGAGTGATAGCATTAATAAAGAGTGCGAAGAGAAGAGGATATAAAACGCCACCCTGCGGCACACCGGCAGAGGTGTGACACCAAGAAGAGAAAGATTCATCAGTGCAAATACGCTGCCGGCGGCCAAATAGGTAACTATGAAACCAGTCAATTACCGGAGGAGATATGTTAAAAGAGCTTAGGACGCCAAGCAAAATGTCGAAGTCAACGGTATTGAAGGCATTGCTAAAATCAAGCAGAGCAAGTACCGTTAACTTGCCCACTTCCATGCCTGACCTGATATCATCCGTAATGTGTACAAGTGCTGAGGTAGTGCTGTGTCCGCGTCGAAAACCAGATTGGAAAGGATTTAGCAGATTGTGTTTGGTAAGGAACGTGCTGAGTTGATGGTGGACAAGTTTTTCAAGGACTTTAGACAAAGACAAAGACAAAGATATTTTATTTCAACTAGGCCACAAAGCGGCACTTTTGAACGTTAGTTACATTAAAATTTACAAGGAATAAAAATTGATTCTACCGTGCATTCGGAAAGTAGCTTGTTATGGAGAAGAACGCACAAGAAACTCCATACTTACTCTTTTAAAAAAAAAAATGTTTTTTTTACAATATTTAGGTACATAAGTACATACATTAATAAATTTATATGTGTGAGGACAATGCACCCAGAATCACTACATACTATACTACGTACAGGTACAAAGTATTAAAAGTACTCACACATGTACTGTGCAGTTACATAATAAGCGCTAGAAAAACACTAGCATCCGAAGCAGTTAAGTTAAGACCAATCCCAACTGACGGCGCCCGTTCACGAACATGACGCATGAATCGGCACCACCCAGCTCAACCATCATGAAGGGAACCGAATGATCCAACACACACGCCACCATCAGAGAGACATTTGAGAGAGCATGACACACTCAACTGCCAGGGCAAACACAAGTCAACGAACGACACCGAGGTACAGCAAATGGTAGATTTACAGTTGGGTACATAGTACTCACACACGTGCTGCGCAGTTATACTATACTAAAAGAAATTGAGTCTATATAATACAAATATATTCATACAGTCTTCAGCAGGTCCAACAATTCTACAAAACAATAATGTTCTGCATATCACTTGTTTTTGCGCCCTAGTGGTTGTGGAGCAAGAGTAGCATTGAGCCAAGCATTTTTATCAGTGATGTAATCCCCCAACTTATAATATGCCTGCCTGCATAGTGTGCGTTTTATACAAGTTTTAAATTTCGTCTCATTCAGTTCTAGAATGTGGGGAGGAATTTTATTGTAACATTTTGTACAGTACCCCATGAAAGAAGAGGCTACTTTAGCCAGTCTGAAACCTGGTTGAACTAATTGGTCCCTATTTCTAGTAATGTAATTATGTCTATCTCCGTTTTTACTAAAAAGATGTAAATTATTTCTCACGTACATGATATTTTCATAAATATATTGACAAGGAACCGTCATGATGTTAATGCCCTTAAACAGTTCCCTTAGAAAATCGCGCCGGCGAAGATTGTATATCGCTCTGATGGCTCGTTTTTGCAGAATAAAAATTGACTCAATGTCTGCAGCCCTTCCCCATAGTAAAATACCGTAAGACATTATACTATGAAAGTAACTAAAATAGACCAGCCTCGCGGTATCTACATCACTAAATTGACGAATCTTTCTAACAGCATAAGCTGCCGAACTTAGCCGCCCTGCAAGTGATATTAAATGAGGACCCCATTGTAACGTTGAGTCTAGCGTGATCCCCAGGAAAACCGTTTTATCGACGAATTCTAGCTTCTCCTTGTTTAAGATAATGTCACAATCAGTACTTTTTACATTCGGCAAGGAAAATTTTACGCACTTGGTTTTTTTACCATTTAAAACTAAATTATTTGCAGTGAACCAATCCTGAACCTGCCGTAGCGCTTTATTTACGTCATCAACCTGACAAGTACGTCTATTTATTTTAAAAATTAAAGATGTGTCATCAGCAAATAACACCATGTTTAGTTTGTTTTCCAATAAACGGGGTAAATCGTTTATGTATATTAAAAATAAGAAAGGACCTAATATTGAGCCCTGGGGTACCCCCATTTTCACGTTTAACCCCGACGAATTCACACCGTTTATCTGAACTAATTGCTGTCTATCACTTAAATAAGATACAACCAAACTTAACGCTGATTGACCTAGCCCGTAATGCTCAAGTTTCAGAAGTAATGTTTCATGATTAACGCAATCAAACGCCTTCGACAGGTCGCAGAAGATACCTATGGCATCCTGCGACTCTTCCCACGCATTAAAGATGTGTTTTAATAGGGTGACACCAGCGTCAGTTGTACAACGTCCTTTGGTGAAACCATACTGTTTATCATGCAAGATTTTATTCGTATTAAAATGAATGAGCATTTGATTAAGCATTATCTTCTCAAATACCTTGCTGAAAACCGGCAACACGGATACTGGTCTATAATTATTTGTGTCTTTACTGTCCCCGGATTTAAAAAGTGGTATAACCTTACTATATTTCATTAGATCCGGAAAGACTCCTTGATCCACACACAAATTAAAAATTACAGCTAAGTACGGCGCTATAGTCTGAATAATGGAGGTACAAGCTTTGATGGACATTCCCCACAGATCTTCAGTCGGTTTGATCTTGATTTGCTTAAAAGCTTTTATTACTGTTATGGGGTTTATATGTGAAAAGTTAAATACATTCGGGCAGGCTGAAACGTTCGCGTTTAATAATCCAAAAGCAAGCGCGGGCGAAGAATTTAAGGTTTCAGTAGTTTTAATTGGGATGTTGGTAAAGAAATTTACAAATTCTTGCGCAACTTTTTTGTTATCTCTAATAAGTCCGTGTGTGGTCTCAAGCGTGTAATCAGGATTATTTCTTTTATTCCTGTTCGTTTCATTATTTATAATTTTCCAAACCGTCTTGATTTTATTTTCTGCTAATTTAACCTTATTTCTAATATACAAGGCCTTAGCTGCCTTACATGTATTTTAAAAAATTCTCGAGTAAGTAGCAACATACTTATTAAACGTTTCAGTGTTCATACAAGGCTTAAGGCCATATAGCTCGTAAAGTCTTTCCCTACTTTTTCTAAGTCCTGTAGTCGCCCAGTCACTGAATAAAAACTTAGGGCATACAGTTTTAGTTATCTTCTTAAAAGTGTTATTAAACTCTTTTTGAACCACTGAAAAAACTTCATCATACAAAATATTACCGTCATTCACTGTGAGGTCCTGATCGCTTAACTTAGCGATTAAAGTGCTGTTAAATTTATTTAATTTACCGGATGTTATTGGTCTGGATTGAATCTGCACTTGTTTAATTAGCATATTGGACTCAAATGTCACAAGTAGCCCACTATGATCCGAAGGCAGATAATTTATAATGGCATTGTCCAAGTAGTTGCAGCAACAAAAAACATTATCAATACATGTAGCAGAAGTCAGCGTAGTTCGGGTTGGTTCCGTAAACATATGTGACAAATTAAATGATTTAAAGAGATTTAATAACCTATCTGAATTATCTTCTAGAATATTAATATTAAATAGATAGATAATAATAGATAGGAAAGGAAGAATAGAAATGGGACGATTGTCAGAAAAAGATGCAGGATGAGACTTTTTGGGTAGAGGAATAATTTGGGCATCTTGCCAGGATTGAGGGAAGACACCACTGGAAATAGAGAAATTTAGGTTATAAAGGATGACAGGGATAATGTTATCAAGGATAGGGATGATCATCTTACGGCTGACACAGTCACTACCAACAGCGTTGGATGTAATCGATAAAATACTCTTTTTAACATCACAGGCAGTGAATTAACTTAAGACAAAAGGGGAATAATCAGGTATCGGAAGATTTGAAAGATATCTAAGCGTAGTAGCTTTAGTGGCCCTATCTAATACGGGCGAAGTAGAAAAATGACTGTTAAGCAAGTTGAAGTCCAAGTCTTTAGGAACCGTGTCATGAGACTTTTTTCCGATACCTAATGATTTCAGAAATTTCCAGACCTTGCCTGGATCACCGTTTTGAACAGAATTATGGATATGTTGGCGTTGTGCATTCCTACACACCTTGCTGCATTGGTTCCTTATTGAGACGTATTTCTCCCTGTTGACGTCGTTGGGCCGAATTTTAAACTTAAATTTCGCAGCCGCCTTTTTGCCTAGTAAAGCTTTAATTTCATTAGTTAACCATGGCGCTGGAAGATGCTTAACTCTTACTGCTCGAATAGGTGCATGTGCGTCGTAAAACTGAATGAGGGTAGAAGTCAAGATATCAACTTGTACGTCGACGGACGAGGATGTGACCAGCGGACTCCAGTCAATGTTACTGGCGTCCTCTTGCAGACGACCAACGTCCATGCCATCAAAATTGCGAAGCAGAAGAGTTTTGAACTTATGCTTAGGAGGTCGAATTTTATAGGAAGTGTAAATTAGATCATGATAGGAAAATGCGTCGGCAGAATATTGACCATGTTTAGCGACGTGATCGAAGGATGAGACAATAATAAGATCGAGAAGCGAGGGAACAGAGTTAGGAAAATGGTGAGTAGCACCAAGATCAAGAATAGAAAGATTGGTAGATTCAACAATATGGCGAAGAGAAGAAGAGCGGGAATCTTTTTTAAGTAGACATGTATTGAAGTCGCCCATTATGATACTGTGACTGTAAGAGGGGATTAAATGTTCTTAAATACGTTCGAAAGAAGAGAAGAAATTAATCCGAAGAGAAGGGCAGTAGTAAACCCCTAGGAGAATCTTAGTGTGATGTAATTCAACTTCCAAGAAAAGATGTTCACCAGCGTTCGGCGGGGGCGGCTGTGTGTACATGCTAACTATGGAAAAAGGAATATAAGTACGAAGATATATGGCCACCCCACCACCACCACCGACCGCGCGATCATTCCTGATAAGTTGAAATCCAGGTAGGGAGTAAGAGGAAGAGGGAATACAAGGTTTTAACCATGATTCGGAAATAAGAATCGCATGAATATTCTTACAGTCAAAGCTTGCCAGCATATCAGGGAAGTGGGCCGGAATACTCTGAGCATTTATGTGGACTACATTAAAGTTCCTAGAGACATCGGAAAAAAGTGAAACTAGAGTGTCAGCTAAGGAAGGAGCATCACTATCCAACGAATGAAACGAATCAGTGTCACTGCTAGGACTGAGCATAAATATAAAATATATAAAATAAATATCTATATCAAAACAAACAATAAAAACTACGCGGTTAATAAATTTCCGTCCACCTGCCGGTTGTACATAACATGAGAGAAAAACAAAATTAACAAAACATCATTAAATTCTGTAGTCCAGGCATATAATATCCCCCCGCCGCATGGACGTTGTGCCGAGCAGACTTGTTTTTTGTACCCGCAAACATTTTATTTCAAAAAATTAGTTTAAAGTGCAGTAAATTGATCTAAAGTTATACCAAAAAGTGCACAATAAAAGTAAGAACATACAGTGAAGAAACTAAATCAATGCATAATCTATTGCAGGAGAAATAAGCAAAAACATTTCAAAGTTTTAAAGTGATCGTTAATAAAAACTTCTTTGTCTTTGTGCCGAGGTGTTTGACCTTTGGACGCTTGAATGACACACGTCTGTGACCCTATTAGTATTGATAACACATCACCTAATTCGCAAAAATCGCCATAGTCTGAGTGGCCTAGAGACGTAAGCCGCTACCTGCAATCGACGGAACGTCGAGTCTCGAGTTCGAGCCCCGCAAATCGCAGAACTTTTTGGGTTATCTGATTTACTACTCTTGAAATGTGTCATCGTTTATATATTGGACGGATGGAAAGTGATACTTTTAATAGGATGTCGCGTCGTACACCTCCTTCAACGCCTACACAGGTTGAACCGAATTTACTGCAGGTTGGCAACCCAACACAAAATGTTAGCCAGATTCGTACACCTCCGTCGACGCTAATCATGGATTCACACGCAAAATGTACCACATTGCAAACACAAAAAATCACCCAATGTGGGTCGGCACCAAATTTAACTAATATTCAAACAAATGAATATGTTACTACAAGAAAGCGTAAACATGACGACGGAAACGAGCGCTATATGAATGATATGTAAAAATTGATCGACTCTCATTGCAAAAACTCTGAATCACGTAGTAACAAAACAGAGGCTTCGTTAAGTGTTTTGCATAATATGATGACGGAGTTATTAAAACAAAACTCCGAGATTAAAGATTCTATCTCCTTTGTATCGAGCCAATATGAGGATATGCGGGCCAAATTGGACCTGTTAGAATCGGAAAAGAAAACGGACCGCAAGTATATTCACCAGCTTGAAGAAAGAGTTGACAACTTAGAGCAAATGCTGTACACCAAAAAGATAGAAATTAAAAATATTCCTTTATCTTTAAAAGAAAATGAAGAGGAACTCAGTTTGATTGTATTAAATACAGCCAATGCTGTTGGCGCTCCTCTCCAAAGATCGGAAATTAGAGAGGTCTATAGCATGAGCAAAAAGGACAAAACATCAAAAATTATAGTCGACTTAGCTAACACTACTGCTAAAGAAAACTTAATTAAAAAAGCACGACAATTCAACTCAAATAATAAGCTGAACAGGCTCAGCTCTAAATATTTAAATATTGACGGCCCTGCCACACCGATCTATGTGTCTGACTTCTTGCCTCCTCAAACCCAACACCTTTTCTACCTAGCTAGAAAATTCGCGAAAGAACATGACTACTCATACTGTTGGACCTCAGCTGGTAGAGTTTTCCTACGAAGAAGTGAACCAGAAAAGCCAATAATAGTTAAGTGTGAAGCCGATCTTGAAATACTGGTACCAAAAATCTGACTATATACCCCGTGTTGTAATTTTATAATCTTAGCAATTAGGTTTTTGCATGTCTTATTTGTTTTTTTACAGAAACTTTGTATCTACTCATACGCATGTCCACAAAACTATACACATTTCACAACTAAATACATTCACCCGCATCTCATTATCACTCCATTATTCATTAATACTCGTAAGAATATCTATATTATCATTGTTCACACACACCCAAAACGAAAAACGCTCAACATACAATCACTCCGAAATCGCAAACCCAAACACCAAAAATTTATGAAAAACAAAATTCGCTGATCTAAACGGTTAAAATTTCCTTTATGGGCCGCTGATTTATGGCGCGGGGGGGAGGGGGGAGGGTGGGGGGTAGGGGTTTCTTCCCCCCTTTACTATCCCCACCACTCGGAGCCTCATGGTTATGGAGATATCCATGGTTAAATTTTTTAGATTAGAATAAAAATTTCTATCTAAGTCCATCGGTTTTTGGGGCGGGAAGGGGGGTAGGGAACTGGGCGGTAGTGGGGCTACCCCACTGTACCATCCCAACCCCGCGGAACCCCATGGTTAAGGAGATATCCATTGTTAAAGTTTTTACAATTACTATTTAACAACAATGTCGACGGAGCCCCGCTGCGCGGGGCTCCTATTTCTGTCTGAAGGATCTAAAGTAACCTAACAAGAAGAACGAACCTAACCTGTCCGTGTCGGGGTGCCCTAAGCTCCCGAGCTCGCTTCGCTCGCTCCTGGACTAATTCTCATATTTTTACCTCACAAAATCATAAAATTTCCGAGTCTTGAAAATTTGTAAAAAGCTTTCTATTTATGAGTACAACCTATAAAAAAAAATGAACTTCCAAATCAACGGCCCATAATGGAAATTTTATCCAGCTACTATAACAAAACCCAATTCATTTTTAAAAATATTGCAGCAAAATATTAGAAGTATAAACAAAAATTTTCTCAGCCTGAATACTTTACTGAAACGATTGCAACTGAGCTGTGATGTTATAATTTTGTCTGAGTGTTGGCTTTCGTCCGTTAACAACTTACCACTTGTGCCTGGGTACTCTGCTTTTGCAACTACGCGTAACTATAACCAAAATGACTGTGTACACCATGACTGTGAATAACCACAAACTGTACCATGTGCCCAATAATATCAAAAGCAGAATCAATAAGATACTTAGGCATAATAATCGATGAAAACTTATCTTTCAGACAGCACATTTCACATCTGGTCCAGAAAACAAGAAAACTCATTCATGTTTTTAAAAATCTTAGGCATGTAGCGAGTTGGAAATTGGTTAAAACTGTGTATGAATCTCTTTGCCAATCAATCCTATCGTATGGTATTTCCACCTGGGGCGGCTCGTTTAAAACGAATATCTTAAATGTTGAAAGAGCTCAACGACTTCTTCTAAAAGTTGCTCTCTTCAAACCACGTTTGTGTGCAACAACTAGCCTCTATAACGAAGCAAATGTATTAACGGTCAGGCAGCTTTATATACTGCTAACAGTCGTAAAAAAACACTCCTCTATAGACGGTCCTACAGCTACAGCTAAACAGAAGGTTAATACTAGGCGATTCTATGAAGTATGTGAAACAACTCCGGTAAGAACATCTTTTGCCCAGAATTTCTTCAATTTCAGAGCAAGCAGACTATATAATAATATTAACAAAGTTCTTGAAATTGTTAAATTGTCTAGTGTAGAATGTAGAAAGAAGCTAACAAAGTGGCTTTTAGAACTCGATTACGAAGAAACGGAAAAACTGCTTACAATCCTATCCTAATTTAGCGTTTTTTTCATAAACACATACCGTCATCCTTTTACGCACACATCCATCTTTATACGTACTCACACAAAACACCATCCTACTATCTCTCTGTCACACACACACACACAACACCACACCACGCACACGACACCTTCCACTTCATACTTCGCATACTAACAAACAGACACAAGCGTTTTTAATTTTTAATTTTTGAATAAAAAAATTAAAAAAATTGATTGCCTTTTTTTTGTCATTGTTTCTTACATTAGTCCTACATGCCTAAGTTCTACATTAATTTGTGTAAATCCCAATCTTGGCGAGGGGGGCCAGGAGTCCATAGCACAGGGTATCCTAGTTTGGATTCCTGACTCCCACAAACCATTGTACCTCCAATATTTGTAACATAAAATAGAAACAAAATTGTACTTTGTGGGAGATAAATAAATAAAAAAAAAATATATATAATATAATATAAAAAAGTTTATATCAAAACAAATCAAATGAAGATTCGGAACATATACACGTTCCGAATTTTCATTTATATCTAATTTGAGAGCGATATTAAATTTAATGTTTAAGAATGACATTTGTCAATGCAGTGGAATCAAACGCAAACATGAGTTGACACTTTGTAACATTGACATGACATGACTGATGACATTGACGTGTTTGACGAAGTGAAATCAAAACACGTAAACTGTACGGTATAATAAAAACAAACGAGAAATGAAATAAGATAAGTGCGAACTATAGGAAACATAACCAATCATATAAATGCCTACTGAAAAACACAACAAATACCTGGACTACCAAGAACAACATCGAAGAACTACTTCCTGGACACAGTGCGCTTGGATTTTGCTGCGGCGACCTTTCCCACTGCGACCGGCTGCGCGACGCCCGGCTCCGGCTGTCCAGAGACCTGCTCCGGCTGGGCGGCCATCAGTTCTGATCGCTGCGCGATCCTATTGAGGTCGTCAGAGGAAGTGATCCGATGCCGAGCTCCCTTCGAGTTCAGGACGAATACAGTGCCCTCCGACGTCCAGCACTGTGTCACACCAAATCTGTCCCGCGCCGCCATGAAGATGTTGTGTCTGGTCTTCGTGAGGAACTCCGACACCGTGAAACCAGAACCCTTCAGCTTGGTTTTGCCGAACCAGATTTTATCCCACTGTGCTACATCATACAGTTTGAACAGGATTGGTCGGGGTTTGTGAGAAGTACTGCGTCCCATCCTGTGACACCTCTTGATGCTGGAAGCACCCAAGTCAACATCATGCTGCTTGACAATTCGAGCCACCACTTGTGCAGTCACCTCATCCTGCCCTTTAGGCACTCCGTGCAAAAGCAGGATTTTTCGCCTCCCACGCATCTCCATGGTATCCAGGTTCTGTCCCAACATCGCAACCTGCTGCTGCAGAGCACACAGCGCCTGAACAACAAACGTCCGGAAAGAGGCAAATTCCGCTGCCAAAGTTGAGGTGGTGATTGCTGTGGTGCATGGAGTCTTCTGCAATTCCTTTTCAAATGCGGACATTCTCTCACCAAACAGATTACTCATTTCAGTGATGGTGCGGTTGATTGCTTCCATTATGTTCAAATTCAGATATGTAAATATATGATAATAAATGTTGTGTTTTTGAGCTAATAACACTTCACCGGCAGGTAGTGACGTTTAACTAACAATATATGTCATTAAATTATAAAATTTTTAACTATTTCTATTTTTAATATTAATTTAAAATCAAGAGAAAAAAAGATGTTGTTTGACTTTTGACTACCCTCTTTATAATAATTTACTACAATACTAAACCTCAGGTTAAAATAAACTTAACACACAACTAACATCTCGTAAGTCAGCTCATGTGTAACACATTATCTTACCTTAATATCCTAATAGTACATTCATATCACTTCTAATCATCCGAGGATAAACCCATAGCGACACACACCTCAGCAAACAGATAACCCAATTTGGGCAAAATGGCTTAACTCGCGGTTAACTTACGGTTACGGCTCCCCATACGCGTTCAAATGCAATGAAATGCATTGAATTGGCATTGACACGTTAATCTGGTTTAGAGCAAAGAAGTGTGTATGAGTTAGTGATGGTGTCGGCGGCCGTAATGAATTCGGGGATTAAGAATAAGAATAATTTATTGTTTAAAAATTACGATGCGAAACGATACGATTACGTGAAGGTGGGTGTTTTTTTCGAGTCTTGTTGTTAGCACCTTTCTTCTGATTTTGCTTGGAGGAATGCTCATGCATACTGAACTACCACGGGCAGATAGTGCAGTTATGTGGGACTCCGACCCACTAAAATGCCACGTTGTCCTCCTGTGCCGCTTATGGCGGAAACCCGTGCAGGCGTTAGCCCTCACCGCGAACCCGCCGCGGCTGTCCGTCTCTAGACCATATTTTAAGGAATACCCCCCATCACCGGTGCATCAGAACGCACTGTAGGCCGTGACCACCCATGGGACCAAACCAGCTCATGGGTGCCAGACGAACCCGCGTATGGCATCTTTGGTCCCCCGGTGACTGGTCAGGTTCAATGGCCCCGCCACCTACCATTTTTCGGCTGCAGGGGATCGTATATATCATAACTTTATTAAAGTTAAGGCTTGCTTAAAAGTACGCCATTTTCTACGCTAACAGTTTTTTCTGAACTTCAAACATTTCAGTAGGATTACCAGCACAAAATAGTAATCGACTGTTTATGTTTATCGACTGTTTGTTTGTGTTTTGTTTTATATTAAATACAAAATAAATGAATAAACTCTTAACTCTTGCAGTTTTTAAAAGAAGAGTGAAAGAACACTACCTTTCTATTCCGTCATAGTTGCATTTTAATTATGTATCTACGTATATGTACTCGTATATTATCTTTTATATATATGCCGCCGCGTAGGCGTGAATTTGCTAATTCATTATCCTAATTAATCATTTTAATTGTCAATCAAGACAAACACGTTAATCCTGTCATCTCTGAGATACCAGTTGAACTATTTCAAGGTCTATTTAAGTTGGGTTTTGGGTTCAGCGCCATCTATTGGCTTATTGTGGAATTAGTTATTGAACTGTTTGAATGAAGATCATCTGATAAGCTAATTTCAATGTTTAATTAATACGAGATGTTTAAATAAAACGGGATTACTTATTGTAGGACTTTTAGATTTGTTCTCATTTCAACTGTTGCCCATTTATTTATTATTATTTATTTATTTATTTATTTATTTCAATTACTCCTTGCACTAACAGTGTGACCCAACACGTGCAAGGAGTCAATGCTAACGTTATTACATTTACAATAGACAAACCACACACAAAAAAATTAAGACTCGCACAAACAAACATTAAAACAACACAAAATTCAAACTATTACATCAATATCGACCAAATTAATCAAATTACATGTCAAACAAATACACAAATTTGAGGTAGTAAATGTGTTTGATTGACTTAATGCTATTCCTATCAAAGACCTTATACGTATTTCTTACTACTAGACTGTGTACCAAAATATTTTGTTTAGCTAAAATGAAATCTATCATCATACACCTAGGTTAGCTATTTCCTTATAAGCGGTAGCTAACCAAAAGCGGTCCTGGTGAGAGGGTTCCCGCTGGTAGTGTGTCCTTGTCTGACCTCTTGCTAGCTCAACTAATCATTGGGTTTGGTAGAAATGGTAGAAAATTTTATATTTTTATGTTATCCCAAAACGAACAATTCATAGACTGACACGTATTTAAATATTTCTAGAAAAGTATATAAATATTTCTACAGTTCCTATATTTAATCAATTCGTTGTATTTAAAAAATATTCATTAATACTGAGTAAGAGTAGTACTTATAAATGTTTGGGCCTGGTAATACTAAATGTAGGATGGAGGTTTGCGGATTTTTTGGCGGACTTTGTTCGAGTGAAACTCAGCGGCTGATATATTATTTGCAAATTGATTCCTAGTGGAATATTCAACAATTGGTGTAGTTGTATTTCTCAACTGTCTACGCAACTGGACAATATGTTAAATCATAGAGATCCGTTGAGGTATATTTAGCTGCCGGTATTTCAAAGCACCGTCAGAAGACTGCAGGGTCATCTAACGCCTCTCCTTCATGAGCTTGAGAGTAGGATCAGAGAGCTTTTTGTTCCAATCTATATGATGGTCTTGAAGAATGAAACTTGAAGAGACTTGGGATTTGAGGATTATTGTGTCCTCCCCCTCTCTTAGAACTTCAGATAACCCTTTAATACTCCATCGTAAACTGCTCAATTCCTCTTCGAGTTCGGTGATATTTTCGTCGGTCCGAAGTGTGCGCGTGTTGTACGTTGCCAGGTCCAGTCGTCGGTATTTGTTGGGTAGTCGGATCTCGTCCGGGATTCTTAGCACCCCATGCCATACCGTAACCTCGACCGCTACCGTAGTCGAGGGTACAGGCTGCCGGGCAATAGGGTATATATATATATAACTATGTTTTATTTGTGCTATTCATGAGGAGTGCTTTGCAGGCGGGTTGGCGATCGCAGTACCATACTGCGCACACTTACAAATGCACAGAGAACGCTGCTGCCCATTCTCTGGCTTTTCCCTTAGTCGCCTCTTACGACACCCATGGGTTAACATGAGATGTGAAATTCGTTATGCCCGACACCATACGGTTAGTGATGTAGATACAATTTTTTTTTTTTTTTTTTAATTACCTAACTATAAATTAGATAGGTTTAGGTAGCGCAGCTAGGTAGCATCAACATATCGGAATACTTAAACTATCGTTTTTACAATCAATTTGTCCCGTGTTTTGTTTCGTCATGGTCACCTCATTAGAAAGAGACACACTACCAACGGGTGCCCTCTCGCTCGGACCGGTTTTTGCGCCATAGTGCACAGTCTATTAGTAAGAAGTATAAGGTCTTTGATTCCTATTATGCAAAGTTGTCAACAATGCCGGATGTTATAATTTGAATGACCAATAAGTAGATTTAATAATTTAATATGAGAACTTAATAAATTTGAGTAAATGATTAAATACCAAAAAGTCTTAAGACTATTTTACACAGCTATGTAATAATGGGAAACCTTCTGATTAGTAAGATTGTCAGATCACCGGAAACTTGGATAGTTTTATGATGAGATTCCTATTTCAATAATAATCTACAAACTACTTTGTATTTGTGAGTATTGGGGTTGTTTAATGTTAAAATAATTAACTAAGCAGCATTTTAGTATTGTTTGCTAGCTTTATTCAACTATCCAAGTAATTAGTGTCTAAACAAAAACAATGTAGAAGTTCCGCCCACTAAGATACAGAACGCGCATCGCGCGTAGGTACTTACTTTACGTACGTGTAGAATAAGAACTGTTTAATAAATCTGATTGATGAGATGTTTGAAAACCTAATAAACATGTAACGCTAATTGTCATAAAGTGATTGTGTAAACTATAAAAAGATTTAAAAGAGTATCCTAGAGTTTCTTGCTGGGTCTTCTCTAGAGATCGACAAGGGATTTGCGACCCAGCGAGCCACGCCATGTGGTTTTAGCTTCAAGTTCAATTGAAAACTCAAAGTGCCTGTAACTAAGTCAAATAAATACTTTCGAGTTTCTATCCAGTGATGTGTGTTATTGAAGTTCACCCGTTCCTATGAAGAATTAAGGAATTGCCTCTAAGGATTGGATTTGATGATGGTGGTCCTATAATTCATAGGTACCTCGACGTGACATATATATAGGTATTAGTATGTATTGCTTTAATATTTATTTTACAATTATGTATGTATGTCTATATGACAGTATATTTAATTTGTAATCAGTATTGTTTATCAGCTATTACTTAGTTATGAATCGTTTTGTGTTAATTATTTTTCAACTCTACACACTATGTCTACATCTCTTTTTTTCATCTTTCCTTTCGCAGGTGTGCTGGAAGAGATTTCTATAGAAATAAGCATCACCTATGTACCTATTTTTCTGTTTCTTCTTCTTGTCTGTATATTGTGTGTGTGCATAAATGGTTAAATAAATAAATAAATAAAAACAAAAAAAATAAACATCGGATTGCTTATTATAACTTAGCAAGGCTAGCTGGCTAGCAAAGCTAATTTGAAAATTATTTTTGTTAACGATCCTTTAAAAGCAAAACTTGTTTCCTGAATGTGTAATTTAATATTAATTATCAGCTGACTGCCCTTTTCCCGAGTAACTTGGGGTCGGCGAAGCGATTCTACTCCGTCCTGTCAACCGTGACGCAATCACCGATTTCCTTTAATGTCACATTATTCAAACTCCATCTTTAATCTGATTTTTAATTTCGTCGATTAAATTGACAGCTGTCAGTGACCTTATTTTTTTTATGTTGCAAGCACAGAGCCTAGTATTGTAGGTAAGGCTCAATCAGTGATTCATCCAATCGATGGGACATGACAGAAATACGTAGCAATTTTATCTACAAACCAGGGACCGAAAACCGTTATAAATTACAGTACCGGTATTGAAGAATTTTGGTAACCTCTACGATTTAGGTAACCGCTATATGGGTAACCCAAGAAGAAGAAACAGGTTACCTTTATTTAGGATACCGTTTTAATACCGGTTACCTAAAAAAATACCTTTATTAGAAAGAAACAGAATATCGCAATGCCAACAATTTGTTGGCATTAGAAACTACAATAACAGGGAGATCGTCGTGCGTACGTGTGTGTGCGTCTGCACTCAAGTACTGTTTACGTTTATTTAGTTCGCCTTTTTGCGGCGTGTTTGAGTTAAAGTAAAAAAAAAGGAAATTAACAAAGGTAAGTAAGATAATATTACATTATTACATTGTAAATAGGTAAAATACCATTTGGTTATCTTTTTCTCTCATCATAGAAATCAATCAACTCGGTAGTTTGTTTATTTAACTTGTGGAGAAACGAATACGCCCGTTTTTCTAATAGAGGGCAGCACTTCCTCGAAAGCAAAGCGCTTATCTTTTTTGCTTGAAATTTGTTTAGCGCGCTAGCATAGCACCTACAATTTTTATATTAAAACACTGTCATGAAGTGTTCGACCATTTCATGAAATGTTTGTGTCATGATGTGGTCAGCAGTCAGCATAGGCACCCTAATTGCGTATTACACGATCAATCACAATCTGTTTCATTTCTACAGTTCAACAACTTTCATTGCGTTATTTAAGTTGTTGAGAAGACAATTTTTTTCGAACTTATGAAGCAATATAATGATTCAGAATTGTTTTGATTGATCGTGTGTTACGCAATTAGGGTGCTTGCCAGATTATTGAATACTCAACGTTGGACGATATGGACAATTGTAAACGTACGACTAATTTATAATGTGGCCAAACATTAGTGATCATATCGTAGAATAAAATAGTTAAGATTATCCGCCGGTAGAGGAGTTGATGTCACTTTGTTTTTGTTGTGCATCATGGCGGCGGTATAAAACAAATCAAACAAAGTAGGGTGACCACGCAAAACAGTCGATGGACTTTTATTGGATTTCCAAATATGATAATTGTTATGGAAAGCGACCAATTTGGAAGTAGCACACGATCGGCGCGCCCGCGGGTGGTCACACTTCTTACCTAACTTATTTGGTCGGGGTGCCACAAGTGGAGTGAATTTTTTAAACTTATTTTAAGTGTTATGTTGCATTTTACTGAGTTTATGGCACTCCAACCAAATTAGTAAGGTTACGGTTTTTTGTGAATACAGTGCGTCCATTATAACTTGTCGCGTGAAGCGATCGGTAGCACTGTTACTATTCATATTATTAGTTTCAATATTGAAACTAAGGCGTCAAATAGTTGAGCAGCACTCTGTAGTAAACGGAGCGAACTTCAACTGTTGACAGAGGCAAACGCAGCTGTCGATAGAAGCAACTGCAGCTGTCGACAGAAGCAACTGCTACTGTTGACAAAAGCACCTGCTGTACTCTGTCTAAGCTTGGCTAGCCATGGTGCCATCATGACGGCAAGGGACAAGTTATAGAGAACGAACGAAAAAACGCCAACTAAAAAGGTATAAATATAAAATTAAGTATGACCCCGGTTATACGAAAACTGATGTTATTTTGTTAACCATTCTCCTGATGTAGTAAAGAATATGGAAACTTCAAATAAACCACTGATACAGGTATCTACTAAGTTTGATCCAGATGCATCTATTCCAATTAGATTCAAATGCCTCTGCCCCAGATTTATCTTCTGATAATTCATCAAAACTAATGAAAGACAACGGAAACCTGCCAAACTCAGTACAAAGTATGGAAGATGACAAGATGGCAAAAACTTTGTGCAAATTAGTCATAATATGTTTATTATTACAGGACTTGTGGCCACATATTCAAACACTACTTTATGTTAAAATGCCGTTGAAGCGCTATTTACACGAAGTTTATTGCTACAGGCAATAAACTTGCATCGTATAAATAGGGCTTAAGTCTCGTGGTCATATAGTCACTTTGACTTAAAGTGATAGAGACAGCAAGAGACTTAACTTAAAATTGAGTAGCTTTTTAATATTTAGACATTAGGTGCCAAAGTTTGACAAAGCTAAATAAAAAAGTACTATATCATTTCTGATGGATTTTATCTTGTCAACCAGGAAGCAAATGTTCAATAATGTCTCTGTGATCAAGTCGTTGAAAACTGGGTGAGTTCACCGCATGGTAAGAGGCACATTGAACATTAATATCAAGCTTGAAAGGTCTCGACTGATGAAGTCTACGCTCCGTCCAGCACAGATCCAGATCTAAAACCCCGACACCTTTCAGCTCGAACTCCAGAATCGTTTCAAGTGCCTAGGGAGCTCCTTGGACGAATGGGTTTGTGGAAGCTGTCCATGCGGTCGGGTTTAAGTTTTTCAAGGCCCGCCGTACCGATAAGAACAAATAGCTCTCTGATCCTACTCTTAAGATCATGAAAGAGAGGCTTGAGATGATCCTGCAGTTTTCAGACGATGCGTTGAAATACCGGCAGCTAAATAGACGGATCTCAAAGTCTTTGAAAAACGTCCTCCACCGCTTTAATACCGAAAGTATTAAAGACGCGAATGACGCGAAAATATCTGAAGACTGATGATTGCAGTATCCGCCGAACCGTAGCTTCTGAGGGAGATCGATAGATTCTATGGGCAGTTGTACACGTCAACCAGTAAACCTGTCGCGAATCAGGCAAATGACCATATTGCTAGATTGACCCGATACTATACCGAAGGCATTCCGGACGTCAGCCTATATGCGATCAGGATAGCTCTGAAACAGCTTAAGAACAACAAGGCACCGGATGACGACGGAATTACGGCCGAACTCCTGAAGGCGAGTAGAAAACCAGTACTAAAAAAAAGCGCAAAAACAACAACAGTATAAACGTTTTGACTTTGACTTTACTAAAGGCCCTTCAGAAGCTTTTTGATTCCGTCATACTTGAGGGGAAAATGCCACAGGTATGCTGCAGGGGTGTGGTGGTACTCTTCTTCAAGAAGGGTGACAATGCCCTACTGAAGAACTTTAGGCCCATCTCACTTCTTAGTCATGTCTACAAGTTGTTTTCAAGATGCATCATGAATCGTCTCGCGCGCAAGTTTGACGATTTCCAGCCTCCCGAACATGCCGGATTCCGTAAAGTTTTCAGCACCTTAGACCACATACATACGCTACGGCAGGTAATACAGAAGATCGAAGAGTACAACCTGCCTCTCTGTTTAGCGTTTGTGGACTAGCGAGAAAGCCTTCGATTCGATCGAGACTTGGGCTGTACTGCAGTCTCTCCAACGGTGGCAAATTGACTACCGGTACATTGAAGTGTTGAAGTGTTTGTACAAAAACGCCACCATGTCAGTTCGACTTCAGGATCAGACCTCGAAACCCGTCCTTCTGCAGCGAGGTGTGAGACAGGGAGACGAAATATCTCTGAAACTATTAACCGCTGCACTGGAGAATGTGTCCAAGTTTCTGGACTGGAGAGGGCAAGGCATCAATGACAATGGCGAGTACATCACTCACCTTCGGTTTGCCGACGATTTAGTGGTCATGACTGAGACCATGGAGGACCTCAGTACAATGCTCGATGACCTCAGTAGAGCTTCCGAAAGAGTGGGTTTTAGGATGAACATGGACAAAACCAAGGTGAATTTGAATGCCAATGTCACAGCCACTCCTAGCAAGATCGGAAAATTATTTATGATCACGAATATTTAGCCACATCATGAAGTAGTCGTGCATCATGAGCGTTCGATCTTCTATTTCATGAAATGGTCGAACACCTTCATAAAATGATCAATTCTAAGATCTGGCCATGACCGATGCACAATTGTTAGCCACGCTCTGTGTTCTGTTTGACTACCTTCACTTGTCAGAAATAATAAATTTAAAACAAAAACATTACAATAACATACGTTAGCCACAGCCTCAGACTAAATAAAAAAAAACAAGACACAGCGCTGAGAACGATACAGTGAAGATAGTCAAATCTACGCGCAGGTTTCGTTCAATTAAACTCAGTTTATGCAAATTCAGCGTTCTGATTGGTAGCTTCTCCGCGGTACCAACCAATCAGAACGCTAAACGCGAAATTTGTATATATTTATTTATTTTTGTAGGGAAAACAAACAGTAGTATAATAAAACTATACAAAGTGTCTTAAACATATAACTTAACAAATATACCACCCACTACATTTTCCACAGATTACTACTTACAAAAGTAAGACAAACTGATTAGCAAACGTTATTGTAGTCAGGGCATGTAGAAACATAAGAAGCTACTGTTGATCCTTAAACATTTTGATTATGTTAGTTCGAAAAGTATATCTGCTTATAAATAATATGACAAATGCACAAAATTGCTTATTGTATGTAACGACTTAACGGCGTACGGGTGAGCGCACACAAGCATTAAATTCGCAAGAGTTAGTAGCGAATAGTTGCCTGTTTCGCAAACTGTTGTATAAACTGAGTTTAGTTGAAATAATCGCGATTAGTTACAATGGTGATTAGTTACAAAGGTCTTAGGCCTTTAGAGGTATATGTTTCTCTTTGGTAGGTAAAATATCCATAAACATTATTTTTTGTTTTCGTCCCATATATAAGTATATTAATAATATGTTTTATCTATAATTTACCAAGCCAACAAAACTATCCAACACGACCAACTCACGCCTCGCTAGTAAACTGAGAAACACGTCGCTGTGCCAGCCAGAACCGTGATTGGTCAGCGTTCGCCGGCGCGCGCATTTAGTCTCGACCCATTCACACAGACGATGCGCGCTCTTTGCCAGTTTGACTAATGCCGACGGACGGCACGTGTAAAATAGAGGTAATTTTTATTTCGGTAACCTTATAAAATACCTGTAACTAACCGAAACATACCGGTATTATTCATACCGGTTTCGGTCCCTGCTACAAACTAATGTTGTTCTCGTAAAAAGTGCTTTTATCATCTCAAGGAAACACTACCGGAATATTAATCTATCGCAGATCCTCCCCAGGGTTTCAAACTATCTCCATACCCATCTAAATCGGTTCAGCCGTTTAGTCGTGAAAAGATAACAAACAAACAATAACTTTCACTTTTATAATATTAGTTTGGATCGATTTATTGGCCGTCAAGTATTCTAGAAATACGTCTATGTTTTCCACTTCACTATCTTAGACGTATAAATACCATTTCGAACGTACTCAAAGATTGGGAATGGCCTGGATATCTGCCAATGGCGAACAATGATTGTCTAGAGGCAGTATAGGCGATAACGGCTATCTATATTAGATAGATCGATGGTTAGAATACTCTTTATTGCATATCAAATAAAGAGAAACAGAATAATTCATACGATCTGTCGATTTATGTGAACAAATCAAGATGTATTTATTGTATGGAAATGTATTATATGTCGCATTTCGTGTGCCAAATAAATATCATGTTCTATTCCTTTCTTTCAGAGGCTTTTGAGGTTACATTCATCATAATGATGGGTACAATGACTCCTTTTCAGGTTTGGGATCAACAAACACTAAACCTACCGTAAAGGGAGAAAGTAAAAATTAACCAACACCACCAACTTTGTAATATGACAAACATCAGCTGTGTAGTAGCCACAGAATAAATCAATAATAGTACATTGTAGTACATTCACTACAGCCTATTTAAAAGTTACCCCCTGCATTGTAGTTATATCTTCAACTGTACGGGCGAGATCATGATTTGCTTGCAACAGTCAAACTTAATTTATCAAGGCAAATACGAGTTGTTGTAGACAGTATTCTGAACTGAAGGTTTTTATGACCCAATTATAACCATGATTCCCGCATTTTTCGACAGATTGCGGACACGATGCTTTTAACTAGACATTTTGAATTGCCTTTTTAATATTTGACTAGAGAAACTTTGCCGGCAGTGTAATTGGGAATTGTTGCAGTTCCCTCATTACTCATTCAAAGGTTCTGCAAGTAACCGGTGGATGAGGACTCGCATTTAGATATTGAATTGTAGAATTGAATTATTAAAACTAATAATCGCATTTTCTTAGAAATATGGTTGTTTTTAACTGACTACGGCAAAGCCAGAAGGGAGCGCAATGATTTTAACCCGAGTGTCTTCATCAGTTCCTTCATAATTTCTAAAATACTTATTATAATTCTGGTTATATTGCTCTAACTTTTCCCCGTGGATTTGCTCCCTTGGATTATTTCATAGGAACTATAAAGTACTTTATATTTTACAGGATAAAAAGTAGACCAACATTCGGCGATACAACAGCTCGGATCAGCTGTAACCGTGAAAATTTTTCACAATAATGTTAGTACGGGAGCGAAATTGGACTTAAAGCAAAAATAGCCCAAGTTTTATGAGATGCAAGTGGTATTCAAAGTGATAAAGCAATGACGAGATTGGCTATGTATGGTTTGAATGACGTTGAGTAACGACTTTCATTTAAGATGACGGCAGTCCCCAACGCCTTGAAGAAACAAAACGCGCACTCGTTCCACACCCGCGCGACCCGAAATTCAGTAGATTTTTGTTAGTACTCTCTTTCTTCTCCTAAAATTGTTTGTCCGAAAATCATCATAACACGTTTGCTATAAACTTCAGTAACCATAATGTTAAAAACCCGAAATGTTGTTTCTTTAGTTCTAAAAGTATTCTGTCATAATATCGAGTACTATAATAATTGAATCTCCTAATTCTACATGACCTAAAGTCTCCTAAAGAATCCTAAGTATTGTGATAAATAATGTGTATTATTCCGAATGTCCTAAAACATTTGCTAAAAATTAGGTTTTAGTGACAGAAATGAATCGCTGTTAATCCAACTCTACCCCTAGAGTGTAATTTAAAATCGCTTAGGCGCGGAGGGGCGAGGCGGCCCGCGAGTTGAGGAGTTGGAGGTTGTAACACTCGCCGCCGCGGCTGAGGCCAGCAAGCCGAAACTGCACTGGTGAGCGTTAAACCCACCTGCGACGATAAACTCGCGTGGGAACGCCGGAACCCCGCAGCGCCGGAGCCGTGACAGAAACCATGCCTGCTGCTTGTTGAACGCTGCATGCTTGCTTGCCTTGCTTGTTTTATGTCTTTTGTATATTATTGATTGTAATATTTATGACAAACGGATTTAGGGCATACTCATATTATATTTAGGGCTTTCAATTTTATGGCATGTGATATTATGTGATATTAAGTTCGGGTAAGTTATCATTCGGACAAATGATGATTAGGACAAAAATAGTTATGGCACTTTAAATTATGCATGAAAAAGTTAGGTGACACAATAGAAAACCATTTTTGTGTGGTTCAGTGGACTTAAAAAAGCCTTAAATCAAAATGTAGATAATTCAATTGCCTTTGAGATGGTGAACATTTATTTAAAATACGCCCGGTGTTTTTGGTGGGATTGACTTTTTTTTTGTCCGTGTTAGACATAACTTTATAAATTATTTACACTATGTTATACGAATAAAACGCATAATTTTCATAGATAAAATGATTAAGATCTTATGTAACATATATTTTTTCCAAAAATTAATGTAATTACTAGCCGTTTAGACTTGATGCTCATTTTAAAATAAGCTATTAAGGGGTATCTGCGCCTTAAGTTGCACCTTCACCACCTTAAGGTCAATTGGTAGACAATGCTGTTTTACTATTGTGTCTGTATGTACGCACCTTCGCACTTATCCAATCTTTAATGAATAAATAACACCTCACCTCAATTCCGCAAAAGATCCTATGTTATAAGTGGTGAGCGTCAAATTATACTTTGTGCCTCGTCCTCGTGATTAGTACCTGTAATTAATGATTATTATTTACATGTAGTACCGGCTACGGGAGGCTACTCAAATCACTATGTTTTAGAGACAATTTTTTTTTTTTCTTGCCCTGGCAGCTCTGTGTCGGCTGTCAACTTGTCATTCGCGGTTTTAGTGCGGCGCTATTCAACACTTAGCTAAACTTTTAAATACAAAGAACAGTTTTTAAAAAGTTGGAAAATGCCAAAAAGGAAACATCATTGTCAACCGAGGAATACGAGAGAATCAGGTGAAAAATGAAAAAAACCTGGAAACTATTTAAAACAAAAATCGTCTCAAGAGTCGACGCCATATTTAGACCCACAAGGTACCTAACTCTGTAAAAATATATTTTAATTTAATTGTACATATATCTACAACTATTTTACCAATCCTATGGCTTAAACTTGCATCTCTAACAAATAATGCACTTCGGGCAAGCCATCGGGCCGTCCCACTGCATATTCACGAGATTATCAATCAAAAGAAATGTATTTCTATTGTCTAACGACTGTATTCGAGCTGAAAATCGGACTGTCTCACAACATTAAATAATTCTTAAACAAATAATGCATTTCGGGCAAGCCATCGGGCTGTCTCACACGCATACTTACGAGATCATCATAATTTAATTATTTTACCCGAGCAGAATATCCGACTGTCTCACAACATTCAATAATTCTCAAACAAATTATGCATTTCGGGCAAGCCATCGGGCTGTCTCACCGCATACTTAAGAGATCATCATAATTTAATTATTTTACCCGAGCAGAGTATCCGACAGTCTCACAACATTCAATAATTCTCAAACAAATAATGCATTTCGGGCAAGCCATCGGGCTGTCTCACTGCATACTTACGAGATCATGAAATATAATATAATTCTTTTACCTAACGAATGCACTCGGGCAGATCATTGGACTGTCTAAACAACATTCAATAATTCACTGGTTTCATTCAATTCTTTGGAATTGCTACACCCACCAGATTTTATAACTCGGTTATCAACCGGCAGTAAAACAATGGTTTGTAATCATTCCAGGCAAAGTCCTGGACGACGATGCCACAAATGAAATGAAAACAATTAAAGTCGAATATGACCAATAAAATACCAAAATAACCACGAACACTAGTGATCTCCCTCACAATTCCAGGCCGGAAACACACAGACGCTCTCAAAATTCATTGGGTTGACCCAACATTGAACACAGAGTATGGTGATGGGGCCGAACTCCACAAGGAAGTGGCCAGCTGTCTGGAACATCTTGCAACATGAGGCTTGTTTCCATAGAGACCACAGGCTGGTATTTCCCCTACAGCTCCTTGCGCAGGGAAAATAAACGCTGACATTGAACGTGACAAAACTTGGGGCTCTTATGCTATACAGCAAAATGCCCAAATTATTGATAAACAAGGCCATAGAAGCAAAACAAAGACTACTCAGCACCATCTCCATCCTAGGAGCAACATTATCCAAAGTATTGGATACAAAAGAAAATTATACAGATCTATTAAGTTGAATAATGGATACCACTCGTACCTTATGTGAAGTTCAACATTGTGAGTTGTGACTCAATTACTAGATCCAAATTTAGCTGCGGCTCAATAAAAAAGGACCTTAAGGGCAAGTTCAAAACACAAAGATGGAAAAATATCAGTTCGGGTAAACACTTGCTGAAACTCTTCGAGCTGGAAAAGTGGCTTCTAAATCAGGTGCTGCAACAGCACCCAAAGCCAAGAAAGAACCCAACACATTCTAAGCAAAATACTCGAAAGCTCCACTAGCGCCACAAGGGCGACAGGAGAACAGGGAGCCTGTCTATAGCCTGAGTCAGCCATACAATATCCTTTAGGTGGTAATTACATCTCACCTCGACGCCGCTAAATTCAGTAAGGTGCCCTGGTTGCTTATAAATTCTTATAAATAGTGGTAATTTATCACTGATGATAAGACCATGTTATCATGGATTGAGGGTTTCATGGGTGTCCACAACACTTTAAGATAGCCCAGCTGCAAAAACACTATAAGATGCAATATCTAAGTGCCAGCCTTGGAAAAGGAAAATTTGTCTCAAGTTTTTCTTAAGACAAAAACCCAATGGCAATAAAGCCTTAATAAGTGCATTGATGTAAGTCGTTTCAAACTTGAAGACTTGTGCACAGAATTAAAAATGTTATCAAATGATAGTTCCATGGCCATACATAAAATACATTAAAGATTCTCTTATAAAATATCACAAAAATTCTAGCAAATATCTAGAATACCCTCTTGGAAAATTGTATAAGTTCGATCTACTGCCATTTGGGTAAAACACTGCACCTTACATTTTCACTAAAGTCATGAAATCTGCCAACAAATTACCTAAGATCCTGTGGCCATTAATTGTTGACTGAAAATATTGAAAACACTAAGAAGTTAATCACAAGTTAGTAAATAACAAACTTACACCCATTAATAATGGTATATTTTTGGGATATATATTATTGATAAAAGACTTATAACTGTCATGTAACATTACCTACAGATAAGAAAAACTTATCTATTATGAAATCTGACAAATTATATGTTTTGTAGGACTAGGTACTGCTCTCAGCGTGCCCTACTATTGAATATGGATGGCTTTATATATACCAAAAAACTAGAATGTGTAAAATCCTAAACCTCCAAGGTGAGGTAAATTATGAAAAATACATAGATATCCCTACAATAATTCCCTGAATGGTGGCCATATGCCATTCATTCGGGGGGGGGGGGGACTGCCTGTGGGGATGAGATTGCTAGGGGCCAGTGGTCAGACAAGGAATGTGAATATCAAATGAATTTTAATTGGATTTATTAGCATCATTCTTTGTCTTTTTAAATATTTGGTAAACTTTTCAATAATTGTGAAATACTCTTATGTATAAACAATCCAACAGCAATATAGGCTGCATTAATCGAATGGGTAGAATTCATTACCCTCATCTCTTCAACTTAGCCAGCGGCATTGGTGTGAAAACCATTATATTTCATTTTCGCTCCTTACATTAGGTTGACTGAAAATCAAGTAGTTGATACTGTATTGCAGAAGTCACATCCCGATGTAGAATGGGAACTAAAAGAAAATGCATATCATTAATAATTGAAAGATAAAATTGGAATTCTGAAATTTACCTATCTGTAAGTCACATTAACAAAAAATATGACAAATACATAACAATTGACCCATTTACAGTATACTGGTAACCAATTTTCTTTTCTGCGTTTCCACCATTCTCAATCATATTAAAATATCTACGAAAAATCATAATGGATAAGGCTAAGGGCATTATTGTGGTCACCATGGCCAACTCTGCCCGATTGGGCACTTCTCATAATATAGAGATGATCATACTTAAACCTAATGAAAATAATAAAGTATCTCACACCAAGGGAAAAATCCATACCAACCTTACTCTGGCTGTCGGAGTCTAGTGTGTAGGTAGTGAAGTCTATTATGACGAAGCATACTACCATCATCAATAGAAATTATGATAGCATCTCTATCAGAAAACTTTTCCAAACAATTGACTCATGTTTAATAAACTGGTATAATTTAAAAAAAAAAAAATATATATATAATAATAACATCTTGAACAGCAATGGTATTATAATTTCTTAACAGAAGTTTCTAATTCTAATAAAAAATATATCAAATGCATAACTGTCACAAATTGGCATTATCACTGATAATACCTTGAACATTAATGTACTCTGAAAATATTTTAAGGGCATGTTCAGACTACCTTTTACCTGGCCAAAAATACAATGCCACCTGGGAAACATCCCAGATTCTGGAAGTATTAGGAATTTGGTACCCAAATGAGATGTTGTCTCTAGAACAACTGTCAAAAATAATATCAAAGTATAGAAATAGAATGAATGCATATAACCAACAAAATTTCAGATCTCAAAAAATCTCTTATATATGAACTAAATCAATCAATACTTCAGACAAAGAACAGTAATATATCCAGCTGATACCCTTGTAGCCCACATTAATTAACATATAAGAATTATTTTAGGCACCAAGAAACCATACCACATTAATGTCCAAACAGACTATCAGTCGTTGGATTAAGTGTACTTTAAAGACTAGCAGTATTGATGTAGGTACCCATATATTTAGCTCACAGAACATGCCACGCTGCTACTTCTAAAGACAGGTGTGACAATTTATGAGATACTAAAAACAGCAGGCTGGAGTTACAACTCAAGTACATCTGGAAATTTTATAAAATACCTATAGTGTAAAGGATCAAAATGATTTAGCAAGATAAATCTTTAGCTGTGATTAAAGATATCTTATTTAACTAACATGTACTAACTAATACAACAACCAGCAACTTTAACTTATAAGGAAGGAGTATCAGTATAAAATGTAATGTTAAGGAAACTAACAATAGTAATAAAAAAGCAAAACTGTATTTTGTTAAAACAGATATATGTATAATATTAACTAAATGGTTAATTAAGAACTTTAGTTTTCCAATGACACCTATGATTGTTATTCTATAAACAAACCTTAATATTGATATTAAGTTGGCAACAAATATTCTGTTAAAAAGATAATTAAGAATATATATAAACATTTTGGTTAAGAACCTATGTTACTTAAAAGCAACTGTGATTGTTAGTCTATAAAAAACTTTAATACTTATTGACAATAAATAATAGGCAAATAATATTTTGTTAATAAAGATAATTAAGATAAGAATAATAATTAAGAAAATGACTGAATGGTTGATGCTGAATATGAACCTTTGATATCTAATGACAACTTAGATTATTAATCTATAAACATTATAACAATGAGAATAAGAAAGTAAATAAAAATTTTGCAAAAACAAATAATTAAGAACATATCTGAATGAACTGATTAAGAACCTATGTGTGAAACCTATGGACAACCATGATGGTTGGTCTATAAAAATATAATTAAGAATTTTAAAGAAAGAAAGCTTTTACTTCACAAATTCATCATAGTGTATGTGATAATTCCAGAACTTAACTCTCAAAGTCTACATGTAAATAATAATCATTAATTACAGGTACTAATCTCGAGGACGAGGCACAAAGTATAATTTATGATTAAACGAACTTACCCTAAGTGAAGTTCTATCATAATTATACGAAGTGCCTCGTCCGAAGAGATTAGTAACACCCTCCCAACCCTAAGGTATAACCCAGAAGCGTTCTGGAAATATCTATAAAACATCATAACTCTAAACTAAATGACAAGTTGACAGCCGACACAGAGCTGCCAGGGCAAGAAAAAAAAAAAAAATTGTCTCTAAAACATAGTGATTTGAGTAGCCTCCCGTAGCCGGTACTACATGTAAATAATAATCATTAATTACAGGTACTAATCTCTTCGGACGAGGCACTTCGTATAATTATGATAGAACTTCACTTAGGGTAAGTTCGTTTAATCATAAATTAAGACTTCGAGCTAACACCGGCAGGTCCTGGAACGAAAAACGCAATAACAGTACCCGACCCGGACAACGAACCCAGTACTTCATGCAGCAGCAGTGATCTTTGCAAACACTATACCAAAGAGGCAGTACGTTGAATAAATTATTTTAATATAAGCAGGTAAGTAATTATCTATTCTCGTCTATTCGATAAGTCTTTCTCGCTGTATCAAAGTGAATCACAGAATACGATACGTAGTACAAATCGGAGCAGCGATAAACTGTCATGTTTACGTTAGGTTACCGCCAGCTACCTCAAGTCAAAAGTGAGGGAAGTAACGCGATTGTAACGATATCGAAAGTTGATATGTTCGACTTTTTTATTTCTTTGTTGTATCAGGAAGTTTGAAACAGGCAGTTCTTTTCATATAAGTTTCACAATCATTTTTTTGTTTTTTTTTCGACGTGATGCCGTTCGAATTTCTATGTTCGACAGTATGTATTGTTTATTGCATGTTCACCGATTTCTTTGTCAAATTGTGGACCAATTTGAAAATTATTTTTGTTAACGATCCTTTAAAAGAAAAACTTGTTTCTTGAATTTGTACTTTAATATTAATTATCAGCTGACTGCCCTTTTCCCGTGTAACTTGGGGTCGATGACGCGATTCTACTCCGTCCTGTCAACCGTGACGCTATCACCGATTCCCTTTTATGTCACATTATTCAAACTCCATCTTTAATCTGATTTTTAATTTCGTCGATTAAATTGACAGCTGTCAGTGACCTTATTTTTTTTATGTTGCAAGCACAGAGCCTAGTATTGTAGGTAAGGCTCAATCAGTGATTCATAGAATCGATGGGACATGACATGACTGCTCGACTTAATTTATCATTATTAAAATAAATGCGATCGATAGAATGAAGTCTGACATAAGTGAGTAAAAATTAAATAAGGGCCGTTAGTTTAACATTTAATTTTTTTGCCGTGCAATATTTCCATTACGATGTACTTTTATTCTCGATCAACTTTCAATCACTAAGAATACGACACTATTTTATGTAACGATAAAGTGGAAACGCCCAATTTCAGTTAAGTCTATGAATTAAAAAATCTCAGATTAAATAGGTAATCAAATATTTGTATGGTCTATGGATATTTGTTCCGGGTCGGGCGGTTTGTATATGTGAGTTTAAATGTTTGTAAACGCATCTACGATACGACGACGAGGAGATATTCCTTGCGTGGGACAACATTTTATTTTTAAATAAAGAAAAACAAAGAAGAAGAGAAGAACCAGTCTTTTTTTTCATCTACGTATACTGAAGAGTTTAATCTTAAGTTATTGATAAAAGTAAAGGATATCTTAACCTATTACAAATTAATTAAAATGTGAATGAAATGAATGACAGTAAAGTTTTTACCACACAAACGACTTTATTATTTCGCCCCTCCAAGAAACCTATCTATTGTCAATTTGTGTCCTATTGTGTGTGAAAGTATAGATAGTAGATGATTTCCGGTCAAGTAATCTGTTCGCTCCTTTACAATTCAGTGGCATGTATTATGTACTTAATCGGTAATGTATCTTTACATTTTTATATAAGTTAGGATATAGGACCCTCGATTTTTGCAAGTTATATATGTTATGGACCAATTGATTAATACGGCATTATTCATAATGCCCGGGCAATTTGAAAAATGCGAGTCGGCAATATGATAAAAACTATTGAAATAATTAAATTGACTGCGCTTCCTGCATAATGCCCATCACTTATTGGGCTTGGTAATAAAAATATGTGTTTTTTTAATGATTGTAATGTTGACATTGGTTTTAATATAGAATAGGTAAGTACGATAACTATTTAAGCAACCAAGTCGATGGAGCCCCGCTGCGCATGTCTCCTATTTCTGTCTGCAGCATCTTACGTAACCTAACATTAAGAAGATGATCCGTGTCGGGATGCCCAAAGCTCTTGGATTAATTCATTGACCATAATTATCGAATTGCCCTACCGTTACGTAGTAATATTCATAATGACCAGACAATATGATAATTTAAAAGTTTAAATCAGTATTTATTACATTGCCCGATTTGACTTGACTAGATTAATTATGCCTGGGCATTATACATAGTGCCCTGATTAATCACTTGGTCCATGATATATACAGTGTGTCCATTTTTGTAATAATAAAAATTTAAGGCCGTTAAATACAATTAATTTTATCGAAAATGTATTTTAATATTAGTGTTTTTTATTCAAATTTCACTGTTTGAATGATGGTTTAGTACATGGCTAAGATATTTTTTGTTTATTAAGGTGTTAAGCTAAATTAAACTAATAATTGACTAGATGTATAAACGTAAGTGAAGCAAAAGAAGTATGTAAGGATCTTAGCAGCTGGCGTTCTGTAATTTCTGCCTACCCTCATGGGAGAAAGGCGTGAGTTTATGTATTTATGTAAACAAAAATATTAATTTTTATTTGTATACAATTTACCAAAAAAAATACTGTAGATAAATGGATAGAATTGTGCTTATATTTTTTGTTCCACGAAAGGAGGTGCTTCTATCCTTACCAATGTGGGCAATGTCAGATAATGCCATGATATTTCGTCCATACCCATGGGTGTTCAGAGGCTCTAGACAAACCGTCATCCCATAGGCAATGGCGTTGGTCGAAATTCCAAAATGTGGGTCGTGGGGATTTTGGGACCGGGACCGTGGTCCCGAATTCCACCTATAAATACAATATTATTGTTGAGTACTATTTTGGGACCACAAGAATAAAGAAGTTAAAGTACAGTTAGCAAAAAAGTTAATATAATATTTTGATAAACATGTAATGGATTATTATTATTGATTCGTTTACCCTCGCACGGGAACGCCTTGTAGCAATTACACCAATGGAGCACAATCTTATAATAAACTCATCATAAGTCCAGATTTCCTCATGATATTTACCTTCACCGTTGTCAGCGAAAAAGTCACATTGGTATTTGGCCGGATTCGAACTCAAACACGAGAGCGTTATATGTCGTTGTGGCCCAGTGGCTAAGAAGCGAGGCGTTTTGATCAAGTGATATTTCAAATTTCAATAACGTTTGACAATCCCATACATTTTTGTCATTTTTCAAATCACTATCACGACGCTTTCGTTACTAGAATGCCACTTGTGTAGAACGTCAAATGGCTGCAGGTGGTTTTATCTAATCAATATTATAAATGCGAAAATTCAAATGGATGAATGGATATATGTTTGTTACTCAATCACATCAGAACGGCTGGACGGATCTGGGTGAAATTTGGCATAGAGATAGATTATAGTCTGGATTGGCACATATTTTATCACTTTACATCTCGGTATAATGTTCTCTAGGTATGATTGCCTGACGCAGGTCCTCACCGGACACGGCTGTTTCGGGAGGTTCCTGTTCAGGATTAGGCGGGAGGAAACGACCGGGTGTCACCATTGTGTGGATCGCCCGGAGGACATGGTGGAGCATACGGTGGAGATCTGCTCCGCTTGGGCTGGGCACCGCCGTGTCCTCGTGGAGGCGATCGGCGGTGGCAACCTCTCGCGTCCGGCCCTTTTTTTTTTTTTTTTTTTTTTGTTTCGGGGTGGAAAATCCTCATTGGATGTCCTCCGCCCTGGGGGGCGAAGGGGTCTGTCAGACTTGTACTGACTAAAAACCACCCCGGTGTTCCGTCTCACACCTGCACCGGGGGTCGCGGGAACAACGATACTTCCGCAACCCCCGGCTAGTGCCGGCCCGCCTCCGCGGGCCACGATCTCGGGTTGGGGGGGGAGTGAGGTGTTGGACTCCCCCCGCGACGTCTAAGAGGGGCGCGCGTGGAACACTACGCGCCACCACCTCGGGTCCTGATATCTGGGGGGCGACGGACGTCCCCGAGTCCGTCGCCCCTGGACCCATTTAGGGGGGCTGGAAGAGGGCGTTGTCCGCCCTCCGCCGACGCCCGGCGCGTCTTCTGCGGATCGGGTTAGCGGATGAAATCTCCCTCTCCCTCTCCGCAGCTTCCTTCTGCGAGACGACTGTTTCGCAGAAGGATACCACTGCGTCCCAGGACTCCTCGCTGCCGACCATAGACTCGACTACAGCCGGCAGCGACAGGTCACTGCCTACTTCAGAGATGAGGGCACGGCGTGGCTCCTCCCAAGCGGCACACTCTGCCAGCGTATGCCGCGCCGTGTCCTCCCGGCAGTCGACGCAGTGGTGACACCGGGCGTCCGGCTCCCTGTTTATGCGACACAGGTACTTCCCGAAGCAACCATGCCCCGAGAGCACCTGCGTCACCCGAAACGACAGGGAGCCGTGCCTCCTCCCGAGCCAGCGCTCGAGCACTGGCCGGACCGCCTCGATGGTAATGAGGCCGGCGGTAGGTCGTGAAAGCCTGTCCCGCCATTCCGCCACCAGGACCTCGCGAAGCTGAGACTGACGCAACTCCATATGTTGCTGCATCAGTCCTTCGCCCCGCGCCCGCGCTTCCTCGCGCCACCGATGCAGTGACGCGAGTACCTTCGCCTCCAGGTCCCAGGGCGGGGATCCGGCCAATGCACAAGCCGCCTCGTACGAGATCGTGCGATACCCCCTGATGACTCTGACGGCCATCGCTCTCTGCGGCTTTCGCAAAACAGCGATGCTGCCGGCCGTCAGGTCAGCCGCCCAGATCGGGGCCCCATACAGGGCCATCGATCGCACGATCCCCACGTAGAGCCGCCTACAGGCAGCGCTCGGGCCCCCCAGATTGGGAAGCAGCGTTGACAGCGCCCCAGCCGCGCCCAGCAACTTGGGCGCCAGCCGTCGAAAGTGGGGGCCGAAATCCCACCGGCTGTCGAGCACCAATCCCAGGTACTTCATGGTTGACTCGACAGCGATTCGAGCCCCCCCGACGACGATGTGGGCATCGGGCGGTGGCGCCCGCCGGGGGCCATGAAAGACAATGGCCTCCGACTTGTTGAGGGCCACCTCCAGGCCAAGGCGCCGTATGCGGCTCACCACCTGTGAGACCGCAGCCGTCGCCAGCAACGCTGCCTCCCTGTACGAACTCCCCCGGGCGGTGACCAGCGTATCGTCCGCGTAACACGTCAGGTCTACGCCCGGTTGGAGTTCGCCCCTCAGCACCCAGTCGTACCCGATGTTCCACAGGGGCGGGCCCAAGACCGAGCCCTGTGGAACACCGCACGACATGCGGTGCTGGTTTTCGACGCCATCACGTCCCACGTAGGTGACACACCTCTCCGCCAAATAAGCCCCGACGATGCGGCGGAGGTAGGGAGGCACTCGATGATACCGCAGTGCCTCCCGAACACAACTCCAGGGCAGGGTGTTGAAGGCGTTGGAAATGTCCAAGGACACCGCCAACATCACCCCACCCCGGGACACCGCTTCCTCCGCCAGGACTCTCACCTGCGATATCGCGTGAATGGTGGAGCGCCCATGCCGAAAGCCGAACTGGCTTTCGTCAAGGTCCGGCCCCTCTCTGTATAAGTGGCTGACGAGGCGGGCAGCGATTATCCGCTCGAACAGCTTACCCACCTCGTCTAGCAGCACTAAGGGCCGGTACGCGGACGGCGAGTCCGCAGGGCGCCCCGCCTTCCTGAGCAGGACCAGACGACCAGATTTCCACAGAGTAGGAAACTGGCCCCGCTCAAGGCACGCTGTGAAGAGTCCTCTCAGCCAGGGCTCTAGCTCCTTCAGTGCGAGGGCTAGCACATGGCCGTGGATTCCGTCGGGCCCCGGAGCCACGTTCTTGGCCCGGAGCCGCATCACGGCCGCCCCCATCTCTGCCTGTGTCACCTCTGGGACGCTGATGGCGTCCTCCTCTGTAGACTCTGCGGCCGTGGGCAAAGCCATCGGCGGCGGGATATGCTCCGCTCTCGCCGGGAAGAGGGCTGCGACTACCTCCTCCAGCAGCTCGGGTTGGAGACTCATCGTAAGTGGAGGCGCGGCGGCTCGAAGTTTTCCTCGAACCGCTCGATAAGGGCGCCCCCAAGGATCCCCGTCTAGAGTCTCCAACATCTCCTCCCTGGCTCGCTTCTTCGCATCGCCGATAGCCAGCCGCAGAGTCTCCGTCGCCGCGCGGTACACCTCATACAGCGCGGCTTCTTCGTCAGGGACCCGACGACGTCTCCTCCGGTATCGGGTGTACTGGCGTCTGGCCGCTACGCACGCAACACGGAACTGTGCGATCTCGGCGGACCACCAGTACACCTGGCGCCTCGCTGACTGTGCTTGGACCCGGGGCATAGACGCGTCGCTGATTTGCGTCATCGCCCCGCGGAACCACAGCGCCTCCTGTTCGACGTCGACGGGTCCGGTTGTTGCCGACTCCCGGATCCAGGCCTGGACAATGGTGGCCTCCTCGAGAAGTTCCCTGTCGATGCGCTTGCGCGCCCAGCGCGGACCGTTCGTTCGCGGGGCCAGCGCACTGCGGCCGCCTGCGGTCTGGGTGGAGACGTCGAAACGGATATATCTGTGATCCGATAACGTCTCCACCTCCACGGCGACACGCCAGTCACGGACACGGCTTGCGACAGCAGGGCTTGCGAACGATACGTCCACTATTGAACCGCCCCGCTGTCGCACGCACGTGTAGACCGAGCCCCGGTTTAGGACGACCAAGCCGGTGGTGACTGCCCATTCTTCCAGCACCTCACCCCTAGCATCGGTTACCGGAGATCCCCACGCCGAAGACTTGGCGTTGAGATCCCCTAGTAACAGCACAGGGCGAGGGTGGAGTCGGCCTACGACGGCGCCCAACTCGACAAGGAAACTCTCGAAGTCGGCGAGACTCTTGTTGGGCGAAAAATACGCACCAACTATGCCAACGCCATCCGCGAGGGCGGCCACCCAGCCGTGACCTCGGGACGGGCTGACTAGAGCCCCGCCAATGATGGCCACCAAACCGTCGAGGTCTCCAACCCAGTTATCCCTGGGTGGGACGAAATACGGCTCGGCGACCACAGCCACGTGAATCGACCACTCTGCCATGCTCTGGAGCAAGAGATCCTGAGCTCTGGCACAGTGGTTGATATTGCCCTGGAGGAAATGGTAGAGCGCCATTATGCGCAATCCATTCCCTCTATTCCATTCCTAGGCCGGGAGTCGGCCGAAGAGCAGCCAGGTTGACGGGGGGGTAAAGAGCCCCCGGCAACCTTGGCCCTCCTTCTCCCCTTCTGCTGCGCAGGTACGCCACAGGCCTTTCCGCCCGCTCTGTGCCCAGCGGGCCTCCCTGCAGCTGTACAGAGGCTGCAGTTTGGTGCCGCGGAGCACTGGGCTGCCTTGTGGCCGGGCTGACCACAGCGATAGCACTGCTCGCTGCGGTCTGTTTCGGCAGTGCATCGTGCCCTGACATGCCCAATGTCCAGGCAACGATAGCACCGCAATGCCCTAGGTTGCAGCAACTTGACCCTCGCTGCAACCCACCCCACTAGCAGTCGTCCACCGTCAGCGACTTTTTTCGCCGCCGCCACCGGGCACCGCACCCAAATCATGCCGAGCCCGGAAGCGTCGGCGCGGATCTCCCCCGTCCGAATGTCCTCGGACGGACATCCGCCGGCTCGGGCGATGGCCGCCGCGACCTCAACTGTGGTCGTCGAGTCGTCCAAGCCGTCGACACGCAGCTCAGCGGTCTTCATCGGCCTGGACACCCGGACGTCCTCCGGGTTGAGGACTTCTCGCAGCTTGGCGGCCAACAGATCCGCCTTTTCGGCGCTTGAGGCACCTGACACCTCGAGCAGCTGCGCCCCCGTAATCGCCGACCTCAATCGGAAGCCGGACGGTGTGCCAAGATCGGGGAACGCGACTTTGGCCTTCGCCTCTGATAAGACCGCCTTGTATGTGACGCCCCTTTCGACAGCTCCGGGCTGCAGCGTGATCGCTACAGCCGCGGAGCGTGGGGTTCGGACCTTAGGCGGTCCCGCGGCCTTTCTCGATTCTGGTGCCGGTGCTCCAGCGGGTGCCGGCGGCGCAGTCCTCTTCTTTCTTCGGCGGCCCCTCTTGACCACCGTCGTCCAGGCCTCTGCGAGGTTGCCAGGCGGGGTCGCCGGGGTCGCAGTCGCCGCCTGGGTAGTGGGCGCGGGCCTACCCTCCGTGAGCTTACTGGGCCCTTTCCCGGCACTGGTCTGGTCCGGCCCTGGTTTAGCGGGCCCCTCCTGTCTCCGTTTGTCCGCAGCGAGCGGTGGGCGGAAGGTTTCAGCCGGAAGCAGTCTCGACTCCATAGCCTCTATACGGGCACCCACCATCTGTCCGCACTGCATCATGCAGATGCGTGCGATCTTTTCAATGTCCGCATCCGCAAGTGCTGGGGCCGATGATGGGGCCGGAGATGGAGCCAATGACGGCGCCAGCGGTGGGCTCGTGACGGTAGAAGCTGCCGTCTGGGCGGTGAACTGCCGCTTGAGGTCCTCTAACTCGGCTCGGAGACGGCCATTTTCTTCCCACAACTTTGCCGTCTCATCGGTGGTTGTGCGGTTTATGAGGACCTCAACCGCCTCCTGAATGTCGCTCACTGCCTGCTTCAGGGCATGGGTGAAAGTGCCCTTCAGATTGCCCGATTTGGTGGCAACCTTCAGGACGACCTCCAGCCCGTCCGCGACTTGGCGACTAAGCGCCACCGCTGACATTTCTTCACCAGCAGCTGTCCGAGCCGAGCGCCGCTCTCGGGCCTGTCGGGCCAACTCGCTGACCTCGTCAGCCGCGACAGCCTTTCGCTGCGCCCGCTTTGCGGCATTCGCCTCCGCCTTATTTGCCCCTAGCAGGGACGTGGTGGAGCCACCGCTCTGGTCCGCACTCATGTGCCCAGGGTCACTCTGCACGCACTCTGCAGGGGCAGGTGTGTCGGGCCTAGGCACGAAGCGACCCCGCACGTCACGTTCCGGCCCCCGAGCGGAGGCAACACCCGCCAACGCGCGACCCCGCCCTCTCCGTCCCGTTGAGACCTTCGGGGCAGACAGGTTCTCCTCACTCGAGGAGAGACCCAGCGACCCCGAGTTCTTGCTGCGCGGACGCTTCCTCCAAAATTTGGAGGTGCCGCGCGAGTCCTGGTCAGACAAGTTGTCTCCAGGACCTGAGCCTCCTCGGCTCTTGTTGCCGTCGGCGGCGGCAAGTGGTACGTCCACTTCGCTCGCGTCCGGCCCTGGTTCAAGCCATGTTACGGAGCGAGAGGGTATGGGAAGCTGTCTCCTCCTTCTGCGAAGCAGTAATGCTCACGAAGGAGGAGGCGGAACGCGTGAGGAAGACGCAACGGAGACGCCCCCACGCCCCTAGCCACCGCAGAAGACGCCCTGGGCGTCGGGAGTCGCAACCCGATTCCCTGCCACCGTAGGCGCGGGCTTGCGGACGGCGAGTAATGGGTAGCTCACCGTCCGATAAGGACCAGGCCCGAGTCGACGGCGCGTTGTGTTCCACGCGCACCTCAAAGAGATGTCAGCAAAACTGTCCACTAGGGCCGATGCCTGTCTGGGTCGCGGATAAATTTTAAAAAGAGTTACCGCGACCCTGACTCAAGCAACTGAAGGAACACGGGTGGGTTTTATTCAGTAAAAGTCTGACACGCCCTCCCGCCTCATCCAGAGCGGGAGAAGTCATTGGATGATATACCAACCAAAAAAAAAAAAAGGGATGATAAAACACTTTTCGTGCTCGCAGAAGCTAGTGCACCATATTTCAATTGCACCTATACCTATTAAGGTTTTGAGGGCCACCTCATAGTCCAAATTCACTAGGCCACTACACTATTTAAAGAAATTAATATATTTTATTTTGATCGATAACATAACAGCGGCAAAGAGAAAAATAACTAGTTTGTTCGGGAATATTACAAATAAATAGTATTTATTCTCATCGGAATGAAATCAACCGAACCAATCGTTCGTGAAACTCTAGTCCCCGAGGTATATTATTAACACAACGAATAATAAATGTTGGTTTTAGGTTCAACAACAGTATCAATTTATTTTGATTGTGTTGTTTATTTAAAGTGTTTATCAATTAACGAAATAAAAGAAGTTGAAATAGTTCAAGAAAACACAACTATATTTTAGCTGTGTTGTAACCGCCACTTGCACTTGGAATTGCCCATAGAAAACCATGTTTTAATATTATAAAGAGGAAAGATTTGTATTTTTGTATGTAACGAATAAACTTAAAGACTACAGGACCGATTTCAAAAATTCTTTCACCGTTGGGAAGCTACACTATCCCCGGGTGACATAGGCTACTTTTTATCCCTGTATTCTCACGTGAACGAGAACTACGCGGGTGAAACCGCGAGCCATCCGCTAGTAATAAATATCAAAAAATCCTTCAAATAATTGTAATGAAGGAGTGGTGGAGTGTATTAGTCGGTAGGCACCTAAATGAGACCGACACTGCCCACACACACCGACACTGGCTCCAATGTGAGGCAGCTTGGGCGTCCAACGTTAATTTGCCGTTCTTGCCGCAAAAAAAAAACAACTTTAAGTTGGTAGAAACTGAGATAGTAATATAATGCTTTCCTACTTTACAAGTAAAGTAATTTCCTTCAATTACTGCAACAAAGTTTTATTGTGTTGGTACAGTTACAGGCAAAGGTGAGTTACTAGCTTTTCCAAAGGCTTCACTCCTGTCCTTCAATCTACAGAAACTGTGTATTCCGGCAGTAACATAAAAAGTAACCTTTATGGTATTCAACGATAGTGTAGCTTTTGGCCATGGAAGAATTTTCGAAATTGAATGTGTAACATTTCATATTACATACAAATAAACAATTTTGCTTCTTAACCATATTGGGTTTATAGCTTTTCAGGCGAGACCTGACTTCTGTTGGACCGTGATAGTCCAGAAGGAGGTCACTGAGCGAGATCGTGAGAGGGTCGATCTCTTACGGAGAAAAATGGCGTCGGGGTGGCAATCGCATAAATGCCTAAAACGCTGAAACCCCACCAGCGTCATAGGCAGGAGGGACTCCGTGGTCGCAGGCGTTCAGACTGGAGACTCTGTCCTGCTGCCGTGCACAGTGAGGCTCAGGGGAGGCCGTTTTTCAGTCTCTCCACGGATGTGCCCTAACAGGCGTTGCACAGAGGAGGTTCCGGGGTGGTCTTTTGAGAGGTCACCGGGTTCTACGTGCTGATGGTTTTATTGAGGTAAAATTCCAAACTCCCTGGTCTTTTCTCTAAAAGTCCAGGCGCCTTTAGAAGATTTCACCCTGTCAAACAAAAAAAAAATTAGTACAACGTTTATTGCAAAATACATTTTTTTTTTTTTTATTACAATTTCAGGCAAGCAAGTAAAGGGTTGCATGTTGAAAGCCTCCACGTGGCGCACCCTGGGCAACGTCGGCTCCAATTGTCCACATGCGTTGGGTTATTGTCCTGGCGGACTCTTGGCGCTGGCGGCTAATTTTCAACAAACGAGGAAAGGTCACGGTTCCAATCACAGATCATCCTTGATAGTATTAAGTAGTATTTTGTAAGAACTTCTTAACAAAATGGATCGACTTCTTAACAACTGTATTCGCTTTATTTTCGGGCTTCGTAAATATGATCACATTTCTTCCTTCCGTTCTCAGCTTAAATGGCTGCCTATCCGTCAGAGGAGATCCCTAAGATCCCTCTGCATGCTCTTCAACATCATGAACGATGCTTGTACTCCTGATTATTTAAAACAATATTTTAAAGTGTTGGGCAGTTCTCACGATCTTAACCTTCGAGCTTCCAAAAACTTACTTCTCCAAATTCCTTCTCACCGCACCGGGTTTATATCTAATTCTTACGCTGTCTCTACTGTAAAACTCTGGAACGTCCTTCCCCTTGACATAAAAAAAACTGAGAGTAAATTTTCATTTAAGCGTAGAATCCGGAACTATTACTTGTCCTCTCTTACATAGCTCGGTCTTCGTCTTAGTTATTATGTTTAATTTCTGTTTCATTTAGAATATGATATTTATTATAATATTTATTAGTCTATTGTTTTAGAAATTATTTATGTATTTTATTTGTTAGATAGTTTATTAATATCCGACTTTAATTATTGTTCATTTTTATTTTGTACTCCTACCACCTGTTTGTCCTTTTTAACCCAAAGGTTGACTGGTAGAGAATGCCTTGCTGCATTAAGTCCGCCTATGTATCACCATTGTACATGAAGTTTAAATAAATAAATAAATAGTCTGTAAAGGGAACCGGGCTAGTGCCAGGACGACTAGTCCGTCGCTTGGGTGGGCCTTCTAACGCCTACTCCCCCCTCCCCCCTAGTTTTAGTATAGGGACCTCACCCTTTAAAGGAAATCTCGAAAATGGACCAGGACTTTTGTAAAAAAAAATCCCCGGGTGGGTCCCGACTGCTCAGCGGTCGGGGAGTCCCACCCCGCTTCGGCGGGCTGCCCTCCGTATTCTGGGGTGGGCAACAAACGTCTGCTGTCTGTCTCTTTAGACAAAACCGACAACCACATGCGCGATATATGGACACCGATTTTTCTTAGTGACACCGACGAAGAAGTGAGGAGTGATGCGGGGTCGGAGACCGAAGTCGCGTCTGGCGCAAAGGGCTAACAGAGCTTGGAGCGCGAAGTGGCGGGGACTTCTGCGGAGAATCTTAGGTTCTTCCGGAAGCGCCCCAAATCGGGGGATGGCTTGGGGTCACACTCCGAATGTCAGCTGGCTTCGGCCCCAAAGATCCCCACCAATAGGCGGGGTAAGTGCCGAGACAGAGGTGCGGGGAGGGGGCTCACCACCCAGGAGGCTGCCCAGCGAGCCGAGAGGCTCGCCGCGGAGGGGCGCCACCCAAGATTGACCAGATCTGTCCACTCGGAATCTTCTGGTGGTGAGCTGGACGCTGCTGGTGGCTCAAATTTGGAGCGAGCGGCCAGGTTCGTAGAGGTCGTGGGAGCCGCAATCCCGCAATCCGGGATGTGGCCTTGAAGAGGAATAAGTCCTCTAAAGACAAGGCCGTATCCGCGGCCACGGCCTCCATTATGGCGGCAGCGGAGGCCAATCATGTCGGGCTTCCGTCGGATGCAATATCCGAGATGCGGGTGGAGGTCACCCGCTTGAAAGCCGAAATGAAGCTTCTCCAAAAGGAGAATGAGGAGCTCCGTGCGGACCTGGCCGGGCTCCGAGGAGCCGGCTCCCGCAAGATGCTACAGGGAGGAGCGCAGCATGAGCAAAGCCAGCCCGTGCCTGCAGAAGACCGGGTTCTTAACCTGGTGCGGCATGAGTTGGCTGCCTTCCAGAGTCGGTTTTCTGTTTCGGAGGCCATCGTTCTGCGGCCCCCGCTAGCGGCGAGCCAGGCGGCCTTAGGCCAGAGAAAGGTTGCCTCGTATGCCGCCGCCACGGCTGCCGCGGCTAAACCGGGCTCGGCGGCAACAGCCCCGGCGAACCCAGGCAATCCAGTGCCTAAAAAGGGCGGAGGTGCTGCACAGGTGGCGAGGGCCCCAACTCAGGTGGCAAGTCGGCCGCCCCAATCTCTGCCACCTCCTGAGTATCCTGCGGCCGATGCCGAATGGCAAGTAGCCGGGGAGAATAAGAAGGCGGGTAAGGCTGCAAGGGCGGCCAAAAGGAAGCAGAGACGGAAGAGGCGCAAGAAACGAAGCGTCGCGGCTAGGCTCCGCGCCCCAAATTCCGCAGCTGTAGTAATTACACTACAGCCGGAAGCGGAAAAGAAGGGTGTGTCCTACCGCGAAGTGCTCGCGAAAGCGAGGGCGGCGGTGAACCTACAGGAGCTCGGCGTCACTGAGGGCATCCGGGTGAGAGTCACCGCGACTGGGGCCCGGATGCTGGAAGTTCCCGGGGCGGCCAGCGGCCCAACCGCTGATGGTCTGGCTGAAAGGCTCAGGGTGTCCCTAAATGCGGACGAGGTCCGAGTGTCCAGGCCCACCAAGTGTGTTGACATGCGCATTCTGGGCCTCGATGACTCTGTGACGGAAGAAGAAGTGGTGGCCGCCGTCGTCAGGACTGGGGGGTGCTCTGCCGAGCAGGTGAGGACAGGCACCATACGCCCTGATATCACGAGGATGCGTGCTATAACGGTGAGCTGCCCCGTCTCAGTGGCCCAAAAAATAGCCGGGGAGGGCCGAAGGCTCTTGGTGGGCTGGGTTTCCGCGCAGGTAAAACAGAGAGCATGGCGCAGTGGTCGATTAACATCGCCGTGGTCGCTGAGCCGTACTTTGTCCCGCCCAGGGATGACTGGGTGGAGGACTTGAGCGGCTCAGTGACCCTAATTTCGTCGGCCACCGCTGGTACCCCATCCCTGGAAGGTATCAAGAGAGGCCAGGGTTGCGTAGCAGCACGGTTTGGGGAGACTGTCGTTGTAGGGGTATATTTCTCCCCGAACCGAACTCTCGCCGAGTTCCACAACTCCCTTGCGGAGTTAAAATACGTGGTCGTCGGGTACCGCTCCCTTCCTGTGCTCGTCCTCGGGGACTTCAATGCCAAGAATGTGGCTTGGGGTTCCCGGTACACGGACACACGGGGCAGGATGGTAGAGGACTGGGCTCTGAAAACAGGCCTGGTCGTCCTAAACCGGGGTTCTGTCCCCACGTGAGTGCGGATGCAGGGTGAATCGGTGGTGGACATTTCATTCACCAGCCCTGCCCTGTCGCCACGTGTCGTCGACTGGCGCGTCATGGAGGAGGTGGAGACTTATGCCGAACATCGGTATATCCGGTTCGAGGTCACCGCCCAGACCTCGAGCGCGCCGGTCCGACAGAACCCCAGTGGTCAGCGGTGGGCGCTGAAGCAGCTGGACCGGGAACTCCTCCTGGAAGCCTCAATCGTGCAGGCCTGTGTGTCATCACCGGACAGGCCTGCTGATATCAAAGACGAGGTGGAGTGGTTCCGGGAGGCCATGTCCGAGATATGTGACGTGGCAATGCCCCGGGTCCAGCCAGGACGCGCCCGGCGCCAGGTGTACTGGTGGTCGCCGGAGCTTACGGCTCTGTGCCAGGCGTGTGTTGCTGCGCGACGCCGGTACACCAGTCACCGCAGGCTCCGTAGCCATCCTCCGAATATGGAAGCCATTGAGGCGGAGCTGTACGAGGGTTACAGAGTGGCGATGACCGCCCTCCGAGCGGAGATCAAGTGGGCCAAGGGACTGGCCCGCGAGGAGTCACTACAAAATGGTGCGGGATAAACTCCGCCCATGGGCTCCCCCGCTGACGCAGAGTCTCCGGCCGCAGCGCGTTGGAGAGCGTGGTCAGCACTCTGTTCCCTTCGCGAGGGGAACATACTCCTCCGCCCATGGCTCCGCCTCCTGCGATGCCCGATTCGGACCACACCGACGACGACGATGCTCCGGATGTGACCGAGAGTGGCGGTACGTAGGCTGAATGCAAAAACTACCGCCCCAGGACCCGACGGCTTACCTGGGAAAGCCTGGGCCCTGGCTTTAGAGGCTCTCGGGCCTCGACTAAGGGGGCTCCTTAGCGCATGCCTGGAGAGGGGCCAGTTTCCACTTCGTTGGAAGACGGGGAAACTGGTCCTCATTAATAAGCCGGGGCGCCCTGCGGACTCTCCATCCGCTTACCGGCCCATCGTGTTGCTCGACGAGGTGGGCAAGCTCTTTGAAAGAGTCATAGCAGACCGCCTCGTCAGTCAGCTGGTACGGGTGGGGCCGGATCCGAAAGCCAGTTTGGTTTCCGCAGAGGGCGCTCTACGGTGGACGCCATCATGCGCGTGCGAGCCCTCACGACGGGGGATGCAGTGGCCCGGGGTGGGGTCGTCTTGGCGGTGTCTCTAGACATCGCCAATGCCGTTAAATTTAGTCTTGTTATACTTATTTTTTTTTACCTTTGTATAGATTCTTTTACCGATTGTTTTGTGAATGTGTAACATTGTAGGCCTTCTTGATGCTAGTTAACATTTGTTAACTTTTTTATTTAATATATAATGTTTTTTTTTTTTTTTTTAGTTTCTTATGACTTATTGTCATAAGTCGGGCCTTTTTTTTTTTTTTTTTTTTTGATCTCGCTGGGAAAAAATGCATTACGCATACCCGCCCATTGGGGGAATGGGCGGGCTATGTGGGACTCCCCGGGTAAGCCCGGTATACCAACTAAAATAACCCAGCGGCACTCCCGCATCGTCTGTGTGGAGGAGGACTGGGAAACCGGCACAGCCTTTACGTCCAGCCCTCCGCCGACGACCGCCCACCTTTTAGGGCAGGCCCTTCACGCCCCTCCCTCAGTGGAGGGGGCCCGGGAACGACAGCGAGTGCTCGGCCGTTCCCGCCCGATGGTGGTGATTGTGCAGTGCAGACGAGAGGCGCCCCCGCACATGTCGCCCGCTAATCACCACCAGGAGGTGGGAGGAGACGATCATACAACCGCCTTCTCCCACCTCTTCTTCGCCTGCGGAGCGGCGGCGCGAGAGGATCGTCCTCCCGCGCACGCTCCGCCGCCTCCTTTTGCGACATCACGACCTCGCAAAAGGAGGCAACTGCTGCCCAGGCCTCCTCACTCCCCAGCATGGAGTTGACCACGCCGGGAAGTGAGAGGTCCTGCCCGATCACACTTATGAGGACACGGCGCAGCTCTGCCCAGGCTGGGCACACCTCGAGGGTGTGCTGCGCCGTGTCCTCCGCAGCGCCACAATCGTGGCACCCCGGGGTTTCCTCCCTCCGGATCCGATGCAGGTGCGTTCCGAAACACCCATGTCCGGACAACACCTGCACTAGACGAAACGAGAGGAAACCGTGGGGCCACTCGAGCCAACTTTGAAAGACTGGACCGAGCGCGTCCAACGTCCTACGGCCAAAGGCGCCGGAGGCGAGGTCCTCCGTCCAATGGACGACGATAGCGTCCCTCGCCTCCCGCCGCACGGCCTCCCGCTCTTCCTTGGCGGGGCGCTCTCCAAGCGCCTTCCGCCTCGCCGCCCACTCGTACACTCTGGCGAGCACCCATGCCTCCAACTCCCAGGGAGGGGTGCCGGCCAGAGCGCACGCCGCCGAAAGGCCCACCGAGCGGTAGGCCCTCGCCACCCGCTGTGCAATGGCCCTTTGGGGCCTGCGGATGGCGGTTGCATTCTCCCTCCTGTGGAGGGAGTCCGCCCAGATGTGTGCCCCGTAGAGGGCCATGCTCCGCAGGATGCCGGCATACAATCGCCGGCACCGTGCACTGGGCCCCCCCAGGTTCGGCATGAGCCATGAGAGGTCCGCGGCTTTCAATCATGTTTCGGTCACGGCAATTCGGCTGGCCGCACGATCTCCGGTGAGGTAGCGAACCTCCTTGCCGGATTGCCTCCATGGGATCTGGAGGCAAAAGTCCTCGCGCACATATGGGAGTAGTGCGAGGAGGCGAAACGCCGGGGCGAAACACCGTTATCCCGACAAATCACGGCTTGGCGGTCAGAACTCCGGCAGGATCTCATGGCGACATGGAGAGAGCGACTGTCGCAATCCAGCGCTGCGCACGCCACAATTGAGGCGATAAGGCCCCTCTTTGAAGAGTGGCTTGAGAGGCGCCATGGCGTCCTCACCTTCCGCCTGACGCAGGTCCTCACCGAACATGGATGTTTCGGGAGGTTCCTGTTCAGGATAAGGCGGGAGGAAACGCCCGGGTGTCACCATTGTGTGAATCGCCCGTAGGACACGGTGGAGCATACAGTGGAGGTCTGCTCCGCTTGAGCACCGCCGTGTCCTCGTGGAGTTGATCGGCGGTGGTGACCTCTCGCGTCCGGCCCTGTTTCAGGCCATGGTACGGAGCGAGAGGGCATGGAGCTGTCACTTCCTTCTGCGAAGCAGTAATGCTCGCGAAGGAGGAGGCTGAACGCGTGAGGGGGACGCAACGGAGACGCCCTCACGACCCCAGCCACCGCAGGAGATGTCCCGGGCGTCGGGCGTCGCAAGACGATTTCCGGCCACCGTAGGCGCGGGCTCGCGGACGCGGCGAGCAGCGGGTAGCTCGCCGTCCGATAAGGACCAGGCCCGAGTCGACGGCGCGTAGTATTCCACGCGCGCCTCAAAGAGATGTCAGCAAAACTGACGGGGTACATTAGGGCCGATGCCTGTCTGGGTCGCAGATAAATTTGAAAAAGAGTTACCGCGGCCCTGGCTCAAGCAACTGAAGGAACACGGGTGGGTTTTAGTCAGTAAAAGTCTGACACGCCCTCCCGCTTCACCCAGAGCGGGAGAAGTCACTGGATGATTTCCAACCCAAAAAAAAAAAAAGGCAAGCAAGTAAAGCCATTGACAAAATCTAGTACGTGTTAATGAATAAAAGCTGCATAAGCTTTATAAGCTTTTAAACTGTCATAATCACTAACACTAATATACACCCACCCGCAATGACTTCAGTTTATCCGTGATCATGGTGCTTGCGACAGCACCGAAATATCGGAAACTCGCTACAAACAGTAAACATTGTAAATATCCCGCTTATAATGTTAATATTAGTGAATAAGCTTTATTTGGATAAAAAAAATTATCGCTATCCGGTAAAATGCGTCAGTAAAAGGACGTGAAAAAATATTTACTTTTATTTGTTGATTTTTGGAACAAAAGCATCCTTTGCGGTAAAATTATTTTGATTAATAGTCAGCACAATTTGTTATTTGTTTTGTGTTGATTTAAATGATTTCGTGAAATTATTATTTCTGCTTGAAACTGTTTGTTGTTGTTGATTGGGCATCAACCAACAAAGATCTTGTTTTTAAAGCACAGAAACGGTGCGTTAGGGCTATGTTTGGTTTACAATCTATTGAGAGTTGTGTGCCTTTCTTTAAGGAGTACAGTATCTTACCATTGCCTTCACTATATATATTTGAAGTAACTGTCTTTGTGAAACAGAATCCAGAACTTTTTGTGTCAGCATCCGAAGCTTATAATCGTACTCAACGCGATAAAAGTTGTCTTTATGTTCGTAGAACTAATGTATAAGAGTATTTTTCATATGGCACCAGTCCTTTATAATAGTTATAATAGATTGCCGAAGGAGCTAAAAAAAATCCTCTTTCTTTGTTTAAGCAAAAATTAAAAATTCTCCTATGTCAAAAATGTTATTATACTGACTCAGATTTTTTAACAGGTAAATTCTGACATTGTGTATTGAATAGACATTTTTTATATTATCTAATAAATCGTTATAATTCTATTTTGACTTCATGACATTCTAAAATAATTCTACTATAATATTAATGCTATTTTGACTGTAGAATTTATTTTGACATTTAGTTTTATTTGTTATTTCATTTTGTTTTGCTTTTGACATTTTTAATTTAATGATATTGGCTGATATTAATTATTGACTTGAATTATTGTTTATTAATCATCATATTTGCACGCCACAATACGTGGCAAACATATCTAAACCTGTGTTTCTTCTCTATGTTATCTTGCATGCACTTTATTGTATTCTTGTATGTGTACACACATGTTTGAGCAAATAAATAAATATGAATATGATTTGAGTCTACAAAATAATTTAGGAATCGACTTTTAAAAACTAGCGGCGCCTCGCTTGCACCCGCGTAGTCCACGTTCCCGTGAAACAACAACAACAGTAAATACAGAGATAAAAAGTAGTGTAACTCACTCGGGGATAAGTTAGCTTCCGAACGATGAAAGAATTTTTGAAATCGGTTCAGTAGTTTATAAGTTTATTCGTTACATACAAAAATATAAAAATACAAATCTTTGACCGTGAAACTGTAGGTGAAAAGAGGTGTCATTCCAATTGATCCTCCTCACAGTCCGAAAATTATACATACTCCATGCTGTCTTAAAATTACACAAAGTCCAGCCTTATGACCCTCACCATCAGGAAAAAGACGAAAATAGTGTTGCACTAGTAAAATTTGTAAAAACTGCATATGCCAAAAGACAATTTAATACAAATTCCACTACCCTATAATAATATAATAGGTCATCCATTGTATGTGTATTAGACTTAAGTTTCTTTTTATGAATGTAATTTATGGTGTACAATAAAGCATATAATAAATAAATAAATAATAAAATAAATTAAATAATTAATTTCTATCCTATGACTAAGGCAATAGTTCAATGGCTAAAACTGAAGACCGATGATGACATTGAAATGTTACTGCAGGCATCGTCAATATGAGATGGAAAAACAAAAAAGTAAACTCGCACTAACACACATACATTCACTCACATGCAAACACACACTCACACGCACACTCACTCTCACATACTTTATTTTAGGATATATTCTCTAAGTTACTTTTTTTTTATAGTTCAATTTAAGTCTCTTAATTTGAGATTTTGCTTGTAATTTTTAATTGTTCTGTTTTCCTTTTGTACATCACTTATACCATTTCATAATTTGTCATTAAAGTGCGGGTTCTCCTAGCACAGGTATATCTTTTACTTAAAAGGAGGTCCCTATGTAAACGATTTACTGTAAAGGTGTCCAAGTTTTTGCAATAAACCTTTTTATTTTATTTTTAATTGATGCTAGGATTTGACAACACACTTCAAACTCACTTCACTGACTTTAATCCAAAATAAATAATTAGAGTTAAAAGAAATAGTTTACCGACATAGCCAAAAGAATTGCCAAATTTAAGTGGCAGTGGGCAGGGCATATTGCTCGCAGAATGGATGGCCGTTGGGGCCGAAAGTTCAAGAGTGGCGACCGCGTACCGGAAGACGGAGCGTTGGAAGGCCCTCTAGGTGGAGTGATGACCTAGTCAAGGTTGCTGGCGTCCGGTGGATGCGAAACGCACAGGACCGATCAGTGTGGCGACGTTTGGGGGAGGCCATATGTTCTGTAGTGGACGTCTTTCGGTTGAAATGATGATGAGGATGATGGTGAAAATAAAAAGTGCAATTCTATTTATAAGGCACCTATGTAATATAGGCAATATAGGCACCTATATAATATGTAATTTTAACATTATTAAACAATCACTTTTCACAAGCTAATTAAGTTTACAACATTATGAAACAAATCAAGACTGGAAGCCGACCCCAACAATAATTGGGATAAAGGCTAGGCAGATAATGATCTCGAAACAAATCCTGTGTAAAACTATTAGCTATAGAATTCGTAACAAATCATACATTCAAAATGGTATCCAAAAAGAAATTGTTAAAACGGTATGCGGTAAGTGACGAATGCATTCGATGTAGGTAGATTATTTGAAATTGGAATGGAACTGTTGTATATTTTAATATTTCAACGGCTTCCAGTGTTATTCGAATTTCAAACAAAGCTGTCGAACAAATCGGTTCTGTAATTGATGAATGGTCTATTTATTAAAGTTTTGCTAAATTATAGGTAGGAGGAACTATTTGCTTTTGATTATTCTTACTTTCGTGCCGATTGACTGTCTACTCAACTTTTCAAATTTTGTCCAACCAGTAGGTATGTGGCTAGAAAGAAAGAAAAGATTTAATAAAAACTCTTCTTAAATTGCCACGTTCAGATCATGGAACTTCTTCTTTTTTGGCTACTGATGTTTGCGGGACAGACCATGGAAGCGAAGCTGCGGGAAAAAGATAATAATCTGGGCTTTAGTTATATAATAAACAAAGAAATTAAAGCTACTATACTACTTCTATTACAATAATTATCATCATAATTTCGGCCTAAAGACGTCTGCTGGACATAGACCTCTCCCAAGCGTCGTCACACTAATCGGTCATGTGCGTCTCGCATCCGTACAATATTACACACTAAAGTTGTCAAAAAGTAAAACGCCCACTTTGGTTTGGCGCCGAGTGTAATCGCGCCGATGCGCGTAAACATGAGGCGTACCATGCCTGGGTCAACGCTCGTTTGCGTAAGGTGTGTTCCGGCCCTCACTAAGACCTGGCAACACTGGGCGTACGCCGCGCCACCTCACTTCACCTGCGCGCTCGCTACCGGCCGCCACGTCTGTGTTGTGTTTTATTATATTCTAAACTACTTATCTACCAAAATTTGTAGAAACTTAAGTAAACGAGTTATCCAGTACCAATCTACAGTTTTATTTGTTGATATCCTCAACAAAAGTGGCGCCAGAACAGTAACAATCGACGTATATACTGGTATATACAGCGACCGAGCGATCCTGCGAAAAACAGCGGCGACATCGCGGCGCGGCGCGTCCATTTTGTTTCGACTTCACTTCAAAAAAGGACGGAAGCAGTTGGAATAAAAACGAAGTGGAATGGATTTGTGTTACTCTTGGAGCCTGTGAGACATTGCATCAGCGTGATCCAGTGGTCTTATCCGAGGAGAGTAAGCCCTAATCCTAATTACTTATCTATTCCTTTATACCTAAACCTAAAATTCCTTCAGTTCAATCGTTTTTGTGTGAGCGAATCGGCTTGCTAATCAAGCGTTAGTTATTGTATCACCTAATCTAGCTTTGAGCAAGCCTGTCAAACAAAATAAGGATGTTTTTAGTAGCATTTATCATAAATCGCTGCCTGTTTTTATTTCGCAACCAAACACTTAATTTAACTATCTTAACGAGTGCTATAAGCTATTTCATTTCAATTTGCAAGTGCATCTCAACTCATTCCTTTGTTTCAAGTAATTAAATCGATCTGTGGCTGTGGCACCTATTTATTCTACTGCATTTTTGGTGGCTTTTAAATTTAAGAACGCATTTGAAACATTGCAAAGCTTGGAAACAAGGTCGCTTCTTTGTGAGTCGCTTCCATTTTAGGGAAAAGTGATTGTTTTTCCAATAGTTAAATGGTATTTTGGCCGACTAATTCCAGCTGGTCGCGCGTTGAACTTCGGTCCCCAGCGCGAACAAGCGTCTGTTTGTTACCCGACCATCGCGAAACTTCGGCTGTGACTGGATCTGGAGCGACTCATCTCCTAGAAATCAGGCTTAATTTGCACATTTATTTATTTCGTTGTTTGTTGCCCAAGTGATAATTTAATCTCTTATTTCAATTTAATACGTTTAATTTAAAAGAGATACAATGAGTGTTACGGAAGCTAAATCGGTTAGTACCGCTGATAGTGACCAGACAGCTGAATTGTCTACTTTAGTCAAACAGAGGGGTATTTTAAAAGGGAAATGTACAAAATTCGGTGACTATCGTAACAATGTATGTGAATTAAGTACAATTTCCTCAGTTAAATACAAAGAATTAGATTCAAAATTGAATAAATGTCGGTTAATGTTAAATGAGTATGAGGTTATTCAGGATAAAATTGATTTATTGCATGATGATAGCAATGAACAAATAAGGGAGAGACACACAGTTGAAACTCAATTTTTAAGATTAATTGCCGTTTGTCAGGATTTATTGGATAAACAGACTGAAGAAATTCAAACTGAGAAAAATCGTGATGACTTTAGTACTTGTCATTCTCAAATAGGTAGCACAATAAGGCTGCCTGCAATAAAACTTCCTACTTTTGAAGGAAATTATTTATGGTGGATTGAATTTAAGGATACTTTTGAATCCATGATAAATAGTGATGAAGGCATTCCAGCGATAAATAAGTTTCATCATTTGTGTTCCTCGCTTGAATGAAGCGCATCAGTTGTAATAAAGTCCATAGAATTCAGTGCTAAGAATTATTCAATTGCTTGGGACTTATTATGTCAAAGAGTTGACAGTAAAAATATTCTTATTAATAATCATTTAAAAGCGTTGCACAATATTGAACCTATGCGGTCAGAATCTTACAAATCTTTACGATTTATTGTTGATCATGTCTCTAAACATTTACGTGCTCTTGATTCCCTAGGCTAGCCTACAGATAAGTGGGATGCCTTAAAATTATTTATGGTCTCGGCAAAATTAGACATCGACACTAGTAGAAAGTGGGAGGAATATAAATGTAACCTTACTGATTTACCATTATTAAGTGAATTTTATACATTCTTGCGAGGCCGTGCTGATGTCCTTGAGACTGCATAAGGTAAATCTCACCGATCTGATAAAACTGTTGATAACAAACAGAAGCCCCACACTCATTCCAAGAGTTTAGTTGTTTCTTCTGATAAACAAATTAGTAAACATAGTGGTATTTTATGTAGTCAAGATCATACATTGTATAATTGTTCAAAATTTAAGGATATGAGTGTTGATGATAGGTTGTCTGAGGTTAGTAAAGCCAAGTTATGTAAGAACTGCTTACGCAGCGGCCACAATTCCTTTCGATGCAATATGAAGGGTTTATGTCTCACTTGCAAAAAGAAACATAATACACTTTTACACAAACAAGTTAGTACAGATTCAGAGGCACAAATAAACTCATCTTCCTTGCCTGTTTCTTTGACTGCCTCAACCAGGCAGCCAACATTGGGTTCTGCAAGTCAAGTCTTGCTGTGTACTGCAATTGTAAACATTATAGTAAAAGGTAAAACCTATTCTGCTAGAGTGTTGTGTGACACTGGTTAACAAAGCTCTTTTGTTACAGTCAATTTAATAAAACGACTAGGGTCACCTGAGGGTGTTGGCTCTGTGAGTATTAGTGGAATTAATAGTTCAGCTCGATTTGAAATTAATCAAAGTTGTGTAATTCCAATTAAATCAAGAGTAATGCCTTTTGAATTTAAAGTTAAATGTTTGGTAATTCCACGCATTACCGGTATTCTTCCAAACTCAGAAATAAATACTGAGCACTTGCATTTACCCAGTAGTGTAATACTTGCTGATCCTAAATACTTTTTACCAGCAGAGATGGACATCCTCTTAGGGGCAGACATTTATTGGGATTTAATTGGTAATGGAATAATAAAAATTGGTTTCAATAAACCAGTACTTCAGGAGTCTAAACTCGGATGGCTTGTAGGTGGTCACTTGTTAATGAGTCAGTCAATCCAAAAGTTCACTGTAACTTTTCTCAAGAAATTAAAGATACTTTAGATTTTTTTTGGATTATTAACGACTTACCACAACAAACTAAAACTTATTCCGCCGAAGAGCGACTCTGTGAAAAATATTTTGTAGAAAATGTTTCTAGGCTTTCAAATAGTAGATTCTCAGTAAAAATTCCATTCAAAGAAACACCTGAGCAAGTACTCGGTGACTCATATTATATTGCTAAAAAATGTTTGGAAAGCCTAGAGAAAAGGTTTTCAAGTTTCCTATATGAAAATTAGATTATAAAGAATTTATAAATGAATATGCTAACCTAGGGCATCTTACTAAGGTAAATAAACCTTGGTTATTTCTTACCACATCATGCAGTCATCCGTAAGAAGAGTGAAACCACCAAACTACGAGTGGTTTTCAATGCTTCGTCTAAAACTCACTCCGGAAAGTCACTCAATGATATACAAATGGTAGGGCCAGTGGTTCAAAGTGATTTGATATCGATCTTGTTTCGGTTTCGTATGCATAGGTTTGTTGTTACAGGAGACATAGAAAAAATGTTTCGACAGATAGAATGACATTGATTCATCAACTCCTATGGATTTTAATAAGGATGCCAGTGTTCTGGGTTTAAACTGGTCTCCTAAAACTGATACACTACAGTTTTCTACGGATATAGAACCTTCCTCTCAAATAACCAAAAGGTCAGTTATTTCAGCCACCTCTAAAATCTTCGACCCCCTAGGATTGCTAAGTCCATGTATCATTGTGGCCAAGATATTGCTGCAAGAATTGTGGTCATCTAAACTTGACTGGGACGACCCAGTGCCCATTGAGTTATGTAAGAATTGGTCAAGCCTTTTAAAGGAATTTTCAAATTTGTCTTTAATACAAATTCCCTGACGGGTTTTGTGTGAGTTCCCTGACAGTACAGAATTGCATAGTTTTGTCGACGCTTCCCAGCAAGCCTATGCAGCTTGCGTGTACCTGCGCTCTGTAAATAAGCAGGATCAAGGCGTCACTGTCAAGTTGCTGTGTGCCAAAGCAAAGGTGTCGCCATTAAAACCGACCACAATACCACGGTTGGAGTTATGTGGTGCCTTGCTTGGCGCTCGTCTATGCTCTAAGGTATTACAGTCTTTACATTGTGACATCAGTCGAAAATACTTGTGGACTGACTCAACAGTTGTGTTTGGGTGGATGAAAGCTCATCCCAAAGATGTTAAAGTCTTTGTGTGCAATCGTGTGAATGAGATTAACGAACTTACCCGTGAATTTACTCTTTGTCACGTGCCTACAGCCCAGAATCCGGCGGACATAGCTTCCCGGGGCGTGACCCCCAAGCAGCTTCAGTCATTTGCTTTGTGGTGGGAAGGGCCTACATTCCTGGCCATGAATCAAGCTCTCTGGCCCACACAACATACACAACCCCTTACAGATTTACCCGAAACTTCAAAATACAATAATTAAATTTAAATATTCTAAACTAGATAGATTGAAAAGAATTTATGCTTACGTGCTACGCTTCATATTTAATTGCAAAATTAAACCCGCAAAAATTACTGAACCTTTAAATGCTGATGAATTAAATAAGTCATTATTGTTATTAGTAAAATACAGTCAATTGGAAAGTTATAACGAAGAAATACTGAGTTTAAAAAATAATAAAGCTTTAAATCAAAGATCTAAATTGGTGTCTCTAAATTGTTTTATTGATACAAATGGTTTGTTAAGAATCGGGGATCGACTTAAAAAATCTGATTTCGACTATGATAAGAAACACCCCCTTGTTTTAAATGCCAAGCATTCTTTAACTAAATTAATATTTAAACATACACACGCAACACTTACTAGCCTCTGTAAGAGAAAGATTCTGGGCTGTAGGTGGTAGATACCTGGCACGAAGTACAACAAAGCAGTGCATCATCTGCGTCCGTTTACGAGGGCAAACAGTGCAGCCCTTGATGGGAAACCTACCTGCTTAAAGGAGTTACTCATTTTACCCTTTCTACTCGTGTAGTGTCTATTTTGCCGGACCTTTCATGATATCTAGCCGCAAAGGTAGGGGAAACCGCATCTCAAAATGCTATTTGTGCCTATTCATATGCCTCTCAACTAAGGCACTACATTTAGAATTGGTGAGCGATTTGAGCACCGAGGCAATAATTTTATCTTTGCGTAGATTTTTCTCTAGAAGAGGCAAACCTAATACTATTTTTAGCGACAATGGTTCAAATTTTAAGGGTGCGTCCAGGCAATCCAGGCGCGAGTCTGTTACCGATTTTGCTTCTAACGAAGGTTTTAAATTTTTGTTTAGTCCCGCGTATTCACCTCACTTTAGAGGTGTGTGGGAGGCTGGCGTTAAGTCAGCCAAATTTCATTTACGTCGCGTAGCCGGTAATGCCTCCGTAACGTTTGAGGAGCTGGCTACTTTGTTCGCACAAATAGAGGCGATTTTGATCCGAATGACCCTACTCCTTTAACTCCTGGGCACTTTCTGATCAGTCGACTGCTTACTGTTGTTCCATCACTTCCGATCAAGATGAAGCGTTCAAATCGATACCAAATTAACGAAAGATTAAGACAACATTTTTGGGAGAGATGGCGTCGAGAATTCGTAGCTGAGTTGCAACAACGAACCAAGTGGAAGACGAGACAGCAAGAACTGAGAGAAGGCAACCTAGTAATATTGAAGGAAGAAAATCTACCTCCTCTTCAGTGGCCCATGGCTTGTACAGTAAAACTATATCAAGGAACAGACGCCATCAGTCGCATCGCCGATGTGCTCACGGCAAGGGGCACAAAGCGTAGAGCCATCAACAAGATGTGCATCATACCGAACCAAGAAGATTCTACTGTTCTTGAAACCCCTGGGTTTCAAGGCCCCGGAGAATGTTCCGGCCCTCACTAAGACCTGGCAACACTGGGCGTATGCCGCGCCATCTCACTTCACCTGCGCGCTCTCTACCGGCCGCCACGTATGTGTTGTGTTATTATATTCTAAACTACTTATCTACCAAAAATTGTAGAAACTTAAGTAACCAAGTTATCCAGTACCAATCTACAGTTTTATTTGTTGATATCCTCAACAAGGTGAGTGACGTTGGTCAGAAGAAGAAAGCCTACAACAGAGCTGCCAAGTTGTGCAAGAAGGTATTACGTTCGACCACATTAGCCGGATAGGGATCAAACTTGCTTTCTACCCAGCAGGTAGTAAAGCGTTTTGGTCACTGTCACAATCGATTGAATCGATCTTCTGCCGTCCCTCACTACCACCACTGCTGAAACCCGATGGGTCGCTGGCCCACTCCGCTGAGGAGAAAGCAATTTTTTTTGCCTCTCTTTTTGCGGAATCTTTACGTCTGAATCCTGGGCCTGATGTCCGGTCTCTCCGTGAGACTATGGTGGAGCGCTTGAACTTGTCCTTGGAGGCAGTTTCCGAATGGGGCGATGCCAATCTGGTCAAGTTCGATGCCGCGTTAGCGTCTCGCGCTTGTCTCTTGTGCACGTCGCTATAACTACCTCTCTTTCTTACCCACATCAGTGTAGTGATTCCAAGAGTCGATTTTAAATTGTCTATAAAATGTTCAAAGGCGATAGCTCTTGGTAGTGATGGCAAGATACCTGCAACGTTCGGACTCGAGTGGTAGTCTCAACTCTAAGAGACCAGCATCTGAAAATGTCGATGGCTGGCGTACGCCAAAGTGGCCGGCTGTAGCCAAACACTCTAAGAATGATGGAACCCGAGACATTCCGACGCAGAACAAGTATCAGGATCTTCCAGTAGATGGAGTCGCTAAAACATCTGGTAATGAGTATTGCCTTAAAGCCACCACCAAAGTTCTTGACTTAGACCGGGCATATTCCACCGATCATCCTGGATATGAAAACCGACTGGATTCAAGAGATTTTAAGAGACAAAATTGCAAATCACTCCTGAATCGACAAAATGACGAACCGTTATCATCTCCAATACAGAAATGGAGGCAAGGTGGCCGTTATTTGTCACACTACTGACGGCCACCACAAGTTTAAAGATGGTCTACGTCTACAGAATACGTCATTTGTTACTTTCACCCGAAAGGATGAAAAGGTGCCCAAATCGGTAATTCACGGTCTACCAGCGTATGTTGAGGTCGATCTACCAGAGGAGCTGGAAAAACTTGCCTTCGTCGGAGCGTCAGTGAAACCTTTTAAGTCACGCAGTGGTGACAATACCTATCCACCCTTTCTGGTGCAGCTTCAAGCAGGAGCTGATATTACAAAATTTCCGCAAATAAAGAACCTGTGTTACTGTGTGTTGACAATCAGCAAAGTCAAGCCCAATCGATCCCATGGCACCCAATGCTTTCGATATCAAGAGTTCGGCCATGCATCCATCAACTGCAACAAGCCCCCACGCTGCGTGAAGTGTGTTGCTCCTCATGCAACTGCTACTTGTACGAAGACTGACCGTGCTGAGCCTGCTCATTGCTGTAACTGTAATGAAGCTCACCCAGCAAACTACAGGAAGTACAGGATACGACTGGCGTATCTTGAAAGCATCGAAAAGAAGAAGGCTTTAGAGCGTAAGGCGGTACCTTCAATACTGCAATCAAAGACCTCCGGCGAATCCTTCAAGCCAGATGTTTCGGCCAACGTCAGCGTGGCATACTGTAGGCTCTTGCAACGTGGCATCAGTGAAAAACCTGATTACCAGTGAACATATTAAGACCGACCTCAATGATGAGACTACAAAGGAAATGCTAGATATTTTACTTATTTTAAGAAATATAAAGCCCCAATTTTCTGCACTGTACCAACAAACTGCGATCGCCAATCTGCCTGCCAAGCGTGGCGATTATGGCAAACCCACCGAAAGCAAAATGAATAGCACACATAATAAAAGGCCCCAAGTGCCCGGCAGCCCGTCTACCCTCGGCTACGGTAGCGGTCGAGGCGATGGCGTGGCAAGGGGTGCAAAGAATCTCCGGAGTAGACCCGGCTACCCCAATATACACCAATGACTGGACCTGGCAACGTATAACACGCGAACACTCCGAACCGACGAGAAGATAGCCGAACTCGAGGACGAATTGAGCAGGTTACAATGGAGCATTATTGGGTTATCTGAAGTCCGAAGAGAGGGGGAGGACTCGATAATCCTCAAATCCGGTAACCTGCTCTATTTCCGAGAGGGTGACTGGCAGTCCCAGGGTGGTGTCGGCTTTATCGTCCACAAGTCCCTTGTAAACAACGTGGTGAAGATCGAGAGTGTGTCGACCAGGGTGGCGTACCTTTATACAGAAGACCGAAGAGTACAACCTGCCTCTCTCTTTAGCGTTTGTGGACTACGAGAAAGTCATGTTTATATAAAAACGCCACCATTGCAGTTCGACTTCAGGATCAGACCTCGGAACCCGTACATTTACAGTGAGGTGTAAGACAGGGAGACTTCACATCTCCGAAGCTGTTTACCGCTGCACTGAAGGATATCTTCAAGGTTCTGGACTGGAGAGGGCTAGGCATCAACGTTAATGGCGAGTACATCACTCACCTTCTGTTCGATGACGATATAGTGGTTATGGCTGAGACCATGGAGGAACTCAGTAAATGCTCGATGACCTCAGTAGAGCTTCCGAACGAGTAGGTCTTAGGATGAACATAGACAAAACCAAGGTGATGCTGATTGCCCTCGTTACACTCACTCATATCAAGGTCGGAGACTCTACACTTGAAGTTGTGATTGACTATGTCTACCTGGGACAAACGGTCCAGTTGGGTAAGGCCAACTTCGAGAAAGAGGTCAACCGTCGAATCTGACTCGGCTGGGCAACGTTTGGAAAGTTGCGCGGTATCTTCTCGTCCAAATTACCACAATGTCTCAAGACGAAAGTCTATGACCAGTGTGTGTTGCTAGTGATCATCTATGAACTGAGACGTGGACGCTTACAATGGGCCTCATTAGAATGCTTACAGAGACTCAAAGGGCAATGGAGTGACGGATGCTTGGAGTTTACTTGTGTGATCACGTCCGAAATGATGATATCCACAGGAGAACCAACGTTACTGACATAGCCCGAAGAATTGCCAAACTAAAGTGGCAGTGGGCAGGGCACATTGCTCGCAGACCGGATGGCCGATGGAGCAGAAAAGTTCTGGAATGGCGACCGCGCAGCGTTGCGCGCTAGTGGCGCCTGATTAAGATTGCGGGAAGGCGCTGGATGCGAGACGCATGAGATCGGGCAATGTGGCGACGCCGGAGGGAGGCCTATGTCCAGCAGTGGACGTCTTTCGGCTAAAATGATATACAAACAAATGAGAATAATTTTAAATATTGTCGGTACCTCTGTAATCTGCGAAAGGCTTTTTTAGAGCTGGTGCAACAGTCACTGCATCCAGAAATCGTCTAACAGGCAAATATTTAGAAATATATTATTTCTAAATGCATTACAAGTACAGTTTTTTTTCATAGCCCTCTTTTTTATGCCTTTAGTCTGAAAACAAGATGATATCAATAAAAAATATCAATAGATCAATCCTTGTTTATTTTTATTTGTCCTTATCTTATCCAATCCAATAAGATCGATACTTTTCTGTCGATACCGAGTAAGTATAGATACCTATTTTACTACCGATTCTGAATCGAGTAAAAGTATTGATAACTCGGTGGCATCGTTTCATCCATATACTTCATAAAAGATGATATCTATGTCAAACTGACGTATACGTTATTATTAAGTTATTGTTAGCCTTTCAAGCGCTATTATTACTGTATTGATACTGACAGCTGTAAGGCTCCCGCAGCCTTTACCCTTCTGAACTCAATAATAACCTCATAGGGAAAATAGACACATTCATCAGAATACCACGCTTAACCAACTGATTGAAAATGTCAACGTCGAGTTTCAAGACGATAATAATAACATGGCTGCCAATCTATTTAACGCAAATGACAGGATAATATACGGCAGTCACAAAACTACCTCAACCCCATTTAGGACCTAAAAAGAGTTCAAATAAAATACGACAAACTAACCGCTAATCCAGATAGATTGCCTTCCAGATAATTGAGGAGTTGGGCACAATTCTGTAATCCGATTACTCCTAACGAGCAACCCAAAAAGATTATATTTATTTGTATGTATGTACTCGACCACCCTTGACTTAAACCGCTGAACCAATGCGAAGAGAATTATGTAGGAATATTTTGGGTTACTTTTTAGTCCCCAGTGGCCTTGTTTGTGTCTTTTTAACGGTAAATATTGGAGAGAAATGGAGATTGATGGATTGGATTGTGAGCAAAATGGATCTTTATTATTGATGCTCTATATTTAATCTTTTTACTGAAGCGGAAAGTAGACCAATAGACTGATGAGGGGACAAGAACTGGGCTTGTTATGGTGACTCTTAGAGGAGTTATATATCCAGTTAGTAGATACATTGTGGCGAAAATGTCATCGTTGATATTATTTGTTCAAGATTTTATACACGAGTTGGTATATTATGGTATTACTAAATAATACTTTTAACTGGTATATGAAAAAGACTTTTTTAATAAATTGTTAAAAATAATACAAAAATCACCCGCGATACCTGAATTGAGTGATTGATTGATAGATAAATTTATCTACCTTTTCCTGTGCCAATTAACTATAGAAACATCATCAATCAATTAATATTTCCACCAAAAATATCATTACGTACTTCCCGTTAATAAACATGGGGATTTCTAAATGGGAAATCAAGATAGATTACCCTGTAGGTACTCTTAACAACAGAAGGTTCACACGATAATTAAGTCGTGTACAATAGCTGCAAACATTACAATTATAACCCTTTTAGGGAATATATACAGCGCATATCTTCTCGTGTACGTAAAAGAGTCGTTCCTCCTGTATAAAGGGCACGTTTTATCATCAGCCTTTTAATGTTTCCACTGCTGGGACACAGGCCCCCTCTCTTGTCCCTCGGCGTGAGAGTGGGCATGGGCCGTAATCCATCACGCGGGCCCAGTGCGGTTTGGTAGATGTCACATGTCTTCGAATTTAAGGTTCTAGGACATGCCGGTTTTCTCAAGATGTTTTCTATCATCTGAGAGCAGTGGTGATGAAAATGAAATTAATGCGCCTTGCCTGGGTTTGAACCCACGACCACTGCTCGTTTGGTATAGCATTGTGTATCTTTACACTGTGCTTTGTATTGATTTCTTATCAGGGAATACTTACACAAAATCTATTAAAATTCTGATATATCAGATAATTACTGATGATTCATCAGTCTTGGCATGATTTGGGTCACATAAAATTTTCACTCTTCTTTGCTTTAAGGAGCTTGTGGCCAAGTATAAAAGTCGTCCGTGTCGATTTTCAATGTTAGTTTAATTTTGACGAGGGGAGTTTGTAGATGAGTGACCAACAATTTCATTACGAGACACCTCCGTGTCTCAGAGAGCAAGTAACACCGTTGGTTCCGGCTGTCATTTCACTTTACACAATGACAACACTTACTTTTTTTCCCCTATTCTTACATTTTTGACGGTCATAACGGATAGTCAGAAGTCTAAAAATGTGACTCTAGGATCACTATACGGGTGTAGTTTTACTTACCCCGCCCTTACGGGTTGGGTTTTTCTGATTGCACCAATTTAGACCAGATTGGCGACACTGGCTACCCTCGAGATGATGATATACCTCATAAAAGGTAGCGTGATCTCTGTGACAGCTATCAGTATCAATACAGTAATAATAACGCTTGAAAGGCTAACAATAACGTAATAATAACGTATAGGTCAGTTTAGACATCATCTTTTATGAAGTATATGGATGAAACGATGCCACCGAGTTATCAATACTTTTACTCGATTCAGAATCGGTAGTAAAATAGGTATCTATACTTACTCGGTATCGACAGAAAAGTATCGATCTTATTGGATTGGATATGATAAGGACAAATAAAAACAAGGATTGATCTATTGGTATTTTTTATTGATATCATCTTGTTTTCAGACTAAAGGCATTAAAAAGAGGGCTATGAAAAAAACTGTATTATAAATGCATTTAGAAATAAAATATTTCTAAATATTTGCCTGTTAGATGATTTCCGGATGCAGTGACTGTTGCACCAGCTCTTAAAAAGCCTTTCGCAGGTTACAGAGGTACCGACAATATTTAAAATTATTCTCGTTTGTTTGTATATCATTTTAGCCGAAAGACGTCCACTGCTGGACATAGGCCTCCCTCCGGCGTCGCCACATTGACCGATCTCATGCGTCTCGCATCCAGCGCCTTCCCGCAACCTTAACCAGGCGCCACTAGCGCGCAACGTTTCGCGGTCGCCATTCCAGAACTTTTCTGCCCCATCGGCCATCCGTTCTGCGAGCAATGTGCCCTGCCCACTGCCACTTTAGTTTGGCAATTCTTCGGGCTATAAGAAATAACCCAAAAAATATACCTACATAATTCTCTTCGCATTGGTTCAGCGGTTTAAGTCAAGGGTGGTCAAGTACATACATACTAACAAATATAATATTTTTGGGTTGCCCGTTAGGAGTAATCGGATTACAGAATTGTACCCAACTCCTCAATTATCTGGAAGGCAATCTATCTGGATTAGCGGTTAGTTTGTTGAATTTTATTTGTACTCTTTTTAGGTCACCTGTGTAAATGGGGTTGAGGTAGTTTTGTGATTGCCGTATCTTATCCTGTCATTTGCGTTAAATAGATTGGCAGCCATGTTATTTTTATCGTCTTGAAACTCGACGTTGACATTTTCAATCAGTTGTTTAAGCGTGGTATTCTGATGAATGTGTCTATTTTCCCTATGAGGTTATTATTGAGTTCAGAAGGGTTAAGGCTGCGGAAGCCTTAACCCTTCTGAACTCAATAATAACCTAAGTCAGGAGCGACGTGACAATTTGTTTTCATTAAAATTAAATTTAATGTTCGTTGTTGTTGTGTATTTGACGGCGTCAAATAAACGTATAATTTCTTCCATCTTATTTCCAGTTGATTTTATTATTTGGTATCAAAAATAAATACATTTTTAGCGCTTTCTACAAGCATCATTAGAGGCGTTTGAAGAGTACTCAGCGTGTAAAAAAATGGCCATGTGGCCCATGAGCACAAGACCTACAAAGTACTGGGTAGAAATATGTTTTAAAACTGTAGTTTCTCTAAGATATACATACAAAATTAAGTCATACGCTACCTTCAAGCATAATCCAGTGCTGCAAAATAATATTCTTACTTGCTGATTCTAATTATTGCCAAGCGAGGCTGTATGTTAATTTAGCGTCTGCCTTTAAAAATAAATTCAAAAATATGTGGTTTATAAAACATTTTATGGAGGCAAGCGTTCCACGAGAATATTAGCTGTTGGACTTTAGAACTTTTTAATAAAAACCGGCTTCCAGTGTTTCTGCCTGTTATGACACCCAAGAGAACAAAGGAGGTTGTGTTCTTTTCGGTGGAAACAACAAGTTAGCTGTAGCGTTATGGAAATAGAAAACAATGTTCCTTAAAACTTGCAAAGGTTTTGTGAAGAGAGTGATTTTGTTGTGATGTGTTTCGGTTACGGGTAGATACGGACATATTTCAGCCTTGATTTAGTGAGTCATTCGTGCTTGATTAGTGTCTGTCGCTAAAACTTTGATCAAGTCATCTATTACGTTAACTGTCACGAAAAATCCTGTTCCGAACATTTTACTGAATTATGCGAACACATATTATATACACATAATATGGATAGAATTGTAAGCGTTGTAATTACTGCAAATTACAAAAAAAATCTTGAACAAATTTAAATTGTAATAAAATCAACCTTTTTGGCTTTTATTAAGGTATAATCATAATTCGTGCACGTTGTGTTAGCCTGTAAGTAATTGTTGCAATTGTAAAAGTATACATTTTAAATGTTTTGTGTAAACGACTTTGGCTAACCTAAATAAATAAATTAACTATCCCAAAATTTACTAATGTATTGTTTAATAAATTATTTTATTAATAATTGAGAGTTGGGAATCAACTCTAAAAATGATTAGTAATATTTAAAGTTAAAATTAATACTAAAAGTTGATCATACATACGTACTTTTACCCCCTGAAAGATTACCATTTGCCAATGAATTAAAAGTCACCATGTAAAGAAGAGAAACATAGAACTCGCTGAAAGTAATTGAAATGCAGAATAATTATGTTAGTCGGGCGGTACCCAGTTATTTTAAAGTAACAGTTGTAATTCTAACATACAAACATAAGGTTCAAGGCATACTTAGCCAAACAATACAATGTGTAAATTTTTTGTCTGTCTAAAAATGTACATATCATATTGTTCCCTATCTTACCGTCGTAATGCACACTTTCTTATCAAGATAAATAAAAGCGACTGGTGGAGACGAGAGAATACGCGGACATCCGTATCCGCGTTCCGTATTTTTAAAGCGTCGGTGTACATTGCGGCAGTATACGAGTACTACGCAAATTTTGAGACCGACACGGACAATGACAGTCGCCATCGATATTTAGAGAACAAAATGCGCACTCGTTTCACACCCGCGCTACCCAAAATTCAGTAGTTTTTTGTACATTCCTTATTATTCTAAGTCCTTAAAAAAACTTGTATCAAAATATAGATAATTAAATTATCTTTGAGAAGGTGTAAATTTTATTAAAATACGCCCAGTGATATTGGTGCGATTGTCGAATTTTTTTGTCCATGACGAATAAAATTCAAAAATTTCTAAGATCATAATTATTATTACAAAAATGGTCTGATGTAACATAATTATATTTTATTCAAAAATTTGTTCCAACCGCCTAGACGTGATTCCTTATTTAAAATCAGCTATTAAGGGGTATCTGCGCTTTAAGAGGTGATCCGGCAGAGAAGCAAAGTTGTCGTCATAGCTATATACCAATGACCGTTAGGGTAGACGTGTTCTTGAGTGGAGACCACGAACTGGTAAACCTAAGGTAGGACGCCCTCAGGCTAGGTGGAGCAACGATTTTCCCCGGCTGGCTGGTAGCAGCTGGGTAAGACTTGCCGAAGACTGAAACAAACGTGATGCAATTGGAGAGTAAGTCCTAAGTCCAGCAGTGGACTGCTACAGGTGATGATGATAATGACTTCGCTTCGCTTCGAGCTTGTTTCAATGTCCTTTGACCCTAACGCAGAACCGACTAGTCGTAGTCATACGTAAATATTGATTGTAAACACTGAGCAGTGAGCAGACGGTGTTATCCGCTTGTATGTGTTGTTATCTATTTATATAATATACTATTTATTTTGGTGGAAATATACGGGGACGTTAAGTGGAACGGTCACGTAGAAGATGATAAGTTGCGCAGTGCGATATTGGTAGAAATGCCTCAAAATAACGCATCGAGAGGCAAAAACTCCGGGGTCGCAGGCACACAGAATTGGGACTCTTTCCGATCACCAAGTGACTCCAGGAAAGACGGTAGCAAAGTAATCACATGCTGCCGTGCACAGCGAGGCTCAGGGGAGGCGCTTTTTCAGTCTCCTCAGGGATGTACCCAAACAGTTCTGCTGAGAGATCACGAGGCCCTTTCTACGTGCTGATGGTGATCCCCAAAGTGGTTTTAGTGAGGTAAAAATCCCACACACCCTGGTCTTTTGAAAAGTCCAGGCGCCTTTTGATGGTTTGTCCCATCATCATCATCAGCCTTTTTAATGTTCACACTACTGGGACACAGGCCATCTCTCTGTGATAGGGAATGCGCGCCACGCGGGCTCAGTGCGGGTTAGTGAATTGCACATGACTTTGAATTTTTGGTTCTAAGACTAATTTACACAACGACTAAGTTACCGTTGGGCCACCACTGCTCTCGGTTTGCCCCAGTTAACAAAACAAAAAGGTCGCTAACGAGTGTGCAGCTAACAGAAATAAAGGAAAGAAATTAAATTGTAATATGTGGGTCTGATAAAACGTGGATACTATACACCCACTTGTTAAATAACCCAACCCAACATTTTTGGGCAAACAGAAATTCTTTTGTCAGATGAAGCTTAAAAAAGTTAATGTTAGAAGCAACATTTTACAGAAATCAGACATTTTGGCATAATCTTTTTACTAAGATCCTGTCGACCACACGTTTATGGTAAAAAAAATAAAAAATAAAAGGACTTCCAAAACAAACACTACAAAGCGAAAAACTTTCTTTTCGGAAGTCGGTGTCATAAACGAAAAAATAGGTACCAAAGATACTAAAAAGAGAAAAGATTTTTTATTTTTCTCTTTTTAGTTTTGGTACCCTATATTACCATGAAAATCATTTATAGCCAGAGGGCTTCTCATTACAATTCCAACAAGCCTAAACACTACTGGGATCATTCAGACATTATTTTATCACGAAGTTCTGGTGCATACCTTCCAGCTTCATCACCAGACCTTTTAAAAGGAACCTTTTTTTTCCTAAGTTGCAATTGGGGTGCATTTTCTAACGATCACTTCGAATTTAAAAACCGTAATGATTTGCTTTTAAACACAAACGCATTTCATCAGATTTTCCGATTACCCTTAACATAATATTCCTCTGTATGTTTTCACAATACTCAGCAGGGTGACACGATAGTTCAGTTTGAAGTAAGAAATAACATTTTCCAGTCGTTGGCTCGATACGTTCGAGTCAGAACGACGGTTGTACGAGGGTAAATATTGCCGTTCCGTATGTAGGTGCTTCTGTATATACTCGTATGCCTGTGAACGAGGGCTTTTAAATGGATATTCATGTGTTGAATGAATATCTATTGAATATGTTGTTTTTGTATGTGGTCTGTTGGATAAATTGTTTATACTTTGGTACAATTGAGGTGATTTGTGTTTCGTCGCGGAGTAAATTATAATAATCAGTTTATAATGTTGGGACACAGGCCTCCTCTCTGTAAGAGGGAGTGGGCCGTAATCTACCAAGCAAGCCCAGTGCGGATTGGGGGATGTCCCATATCTTCGAATTTGAAGGAAGAAAATCTACCCAAATTAAAGCTTTTAAAAACCCAAATTGATTTGGACGTTCGACGACATTACAATAGGTTATACATATATTTTCTTCATCAATTATATTATAAGTAAGTAAAATGCTAATAAAAGAATAAAGTAATGTCAATCTATGTAGAAAAGCATTTTCAAGAAGTTCAGCAACTGATGGAAATGACTACGTTACTGAAATGAAGATACTTGGTAGTTATGTATAAAAAATTGTAGTACCTAATTAGGTACTACAATTACATGTATTTATATTTGGTAACTGTAATGTTACCTATATATCTCCATCTCTACATAAGTGTCGCAGGAAGGTCGCACGCCACTAAGGAATTATGGTAGACAGACAACAATATCCGTCTGGTCAGGTCTTAGTAATAGGGTCCTGTTTTTACCCTTTGGTTACGGAACCATAAAAAGTGTTGCCGTGCCTTACGCACCGCAAAGCGAACTTTTGGATGGCCAAGAAGTTTGGCGAGTAGTTACTGTACATCATTGGTTGAGTTAGCTTCTAACTCGGAGTTAGTGAGATAACTCAGGATGGTGTAAGTGGGCTTAAAAGCGATAAAGATTTAATTGACAAAATATTCCAAAATATGTGGAATTTATATGTGATAATGAAATGCCAAAATATCACTGGATCACCTTAAACGACTACCTACATTCTACTGAAAACAACGTAACTTTAAACAAAACACACCTTACAAATCTTATATAAATACTCATAATTATGTGTAACCCATTCTAATAACTCAAAAAATTACCCTATTCAATAGAGCCCAGAACTATTTCCACTAATTGTTTTATATCACTAAAGTCCTTCCAATTCATTTGTTCCCAAATGAACAATAGGACATTTTCCCCTTCTCAAGGGTACACGGAAAATTTACACGTTTTTCGCCCATCCCCAACACTAATAGTAAATTGGGGTAGACCCAACTTTAGGCGGGCTCGGGTCTTTATGGAAAATTTCGTCACAAAAACTTGCAAGTTGTAAGCGTCGAATAATGAACGCGCTTACCCTATTTTGTGTGGGTATTTGGGCTTTGGTAAAAGAATATTAATTTTTGAATGGAAAACAAATAATTCAATAAAAAAATAATTAATATATTTTTATTTAATTCACTTTTTAGAGACACATTAAGTTTTTTTTTGTTTAAATTCTTTGACCCTCACTAGGAATTTCTGCCTGTATCGTGGGTACGTTTACAAAAATATAAACTCACATACACAACACCCAGAGCTGGAACAACTATATTATGTAGGTCATACAAATAATTGTTCCGTGCGGGAATCGAATCCGCGACACGCAGCGCATTTAATCTCTCAACCACTGCAACCGTGCGCCCAATATATTTGTGTCGGGGTTTCTTAGTTTTTTTTTTTGTCTTGTTCATTGTGTACCAAGTGGTATCCCCTAATACCACTTGGTACACAATGTAGATAAAATATTTGATATCCATAATTGTAAGTCATTTTGAAAGAATCTTCCTCTTTACTCGAATCGCTCACCATAACAAGGACAAAAGTCGTGAGTCGTGGTTTGACAATAAAAAGTAAGCTATAAATAACTATCTATTTGATTAAGAGAGGCTGAACCAAGGTTGAATCGAGTGGAAGAAACGCTTTAGAATATTTGTGTTAATTTTTCAAAACTTTAATGTTATTATATTTTAGGAAAATTCAAAAGTCTTAGTAAAATATTATTATTTTGAAAATTTCTTTTTTTTTTAGAAAAAGCAGCATTATTTCGCGGTGTGGTGTAATCAGGGCTGGCCAGTTACTTTACGTTTGAAACGTGACCCTTTGTGGGTTTATAGCCACGAGGATAGCAATGGCCATATATAAATGTTGCATACATAAGGAATACCTTTACAAGGTAATTAAAAAATATATATGTTTCATTTTTTTTAATCACACCATAATAATATGGGAATATTATGTCAAATAATGATTCTATAAAAATAATAATTTTATTGTGACTTCCTTTGCTGATAAATATTATCTATAAGCTTGCTTTTTCTGCCTTTGCTCCCGTGGATTATCTCAAAGAAACAGTGCATTTTCCGGGATACAAATAGGGCTCGGCGATGTTATAGATTTCAATTATTTTGTCATAGAATTTTAACAAACACCGAACTGATCAATACCAACACACGACCGCGAGTTTACAATAACAAGCCGAATCCTAACTACATGTTAACCAAATGGGAATGGCATGTAATATCCCCATTCGGCGCTGAACTGACAACCCGCTAATGCCTAATGCAGCGTTATCTGCTTATCCCATACGTTTTGCTGTATACCTACTGAATATTACGCTGCGATACACACGCTGAATTGATTGCCGACAGAACGATTAAGTATGTAATGTTTCACAGGTGAATGAGTTTATGTTAATTCACTTCAAACTGCCGGAGTCTGTGTCGCCCGATAGCTACAACCTAGGGTCTTTAAGTCAAGAGTGATTAGGTCATCGCTTACCATTGTTGAGATAATGTTCAAGCGCGAGCTCATCGATATTAAAAAAAAAACAATTCAAATTAATTTTTGGTCGTTGTGCCAAAAGATGCCTCAAGAGGACCTAGACAAATTAACATCCTTACAGTGATAATGATAGTCAAAGAGGTTAAAATAAATGTTACTGACATGCGCTATCGAAATGCCACAATCACTGTCGCTTATATAAAATACTGTATATATAGTGATTATAGGCGGTGTCAGATAGTGACCTAGTAGCTTTTAAGGACAGGAAGAAGTGTTGGAGGTCCGACGGCAAGAGGGGTAGACGTCAATGTTAGCATCGCAGGTAGAATATGAAAAAGAACCCAACTCAACTGTCGCGAAACCTTTTAAGGAGTCTGTATTATTTTGGAAGAGATTAAAGAAATAAGAGGCAATTGCTTAGCAGGGGGTGAAATTGATTCATGTAGATCATGATGATGAAAATGCCTAAGAATTAAGTCCGTTTTGTTCACAAAATTAACTCGCACAAAATGAAACAACATTGGAATCCACAAAACAAAGGACACAAATAGCACAGCCAATAAATTCAAAACACAATGTTTATAAGCAAATACATCGGGCATGCAGGCCTGTGGTCGGTTTTCTGGGCAATTTGGCGGGCAGTGACTTCACTACGTCGGCGCTCGGATTAGCAGCGGTCGACTGTTCGCCGCATTACGCTGTATTGGATAAACGAAACGATTTGTAAGCTTTTAATATAGAGCCAATGATTTCATAGAGATTTATTCTTCTAGGTTAAAGACCGCCTTTACGTAGGCCTTAAGTAGGTGCTTATTTTCTTCTCTCCAGGAATGTGCTCTAACAGGCGTTGTACAGAGGAGGTTCCGGGGTGTTCTTTAAAGAGCTCACAGGTGAAGTGCTGACAGTGATCACCGAGGTGGGTTTAGTGAGGTAAAGATCGCACACTACTGTTTTTTTTACCAATAAAGTCCAGGTGCCTTTTGAAAGATTCCCCCGAGAACAAAAAAAAACCTGCTCTGTAAAAATACTATTTAAACAATAATGTAGGTTAACAACGTTAGTTTATGTTGGAACTAATTGAAACGTTGTTGGGAATAATTGTTCATAAAATGTTCGCAAATTTGGACTTTTCATCATAATGTTATTCAGTTGACCTCTTATGTACCCACATTAAATGTTCTTTAATTACAGTGCTGAATAAGTAAATCATATCTATTGAATTGAATTAATATACTAAATTAATTTATAACTGAAGTATAAAACGCATGTTACGCTAGCTCTCTTGAGCTATGAATATCAAAATTGATGGATGGACAGGGTGATGGAGGTGGTGATAGCGTGACGGGGGATAGGACGGTAAGGAAGAAGAAAACGTGTTGCGCCGATCCCAAGTAACAAGGACAAGGACAGTATGATGAGGATAGAGCTACAAATATCTTTGAAGTTGCGATGAAGTAAGTATTTGAAAAAGTGTGCATATAATGCAACGCTTATATGCATAACAGAGAAATATTGTAGCAAACAGCAGAACAGACTGTATGGAAAAAAAAACAGGCCGCATAGCCTGTTTTTTACTTTTTTGCTTAGCCCATTAAATGTAATGCTTGGATAGTTATGAAAACAAATTACTATCCATATTTTACAACAAAAAATAAGATTCACAAAAAGAGCATCATTTGGAAAGATAATTAGACATTTAGATAACTACAAAATTGCGTGGGATGAAAACAATCAAAACAAAATACATTCATTTGGCATACGAGTAGAAATGCTAAATAACGTCATTTGATATTAGCTATTAGTCAGAGACCAGAATATTCTGCTCTTCAACCTAAATAGACCATTAGATATGATATTACAATTTGAGTTCAGAAAATGGTGGATAGTAACCGATTTTGATAACGTGTGTAGACACAGACAAAAATCTAAAGCATTTTTACGACTAGGGTCTGTGAGGCTGCGATGACATTTTAAACCAGAATTCATCGTGTTTTCTGATAACAATTTTATGCATAAAGGTATACTATAGGTATACCTACTACGAGGAAGGGTAAAGCCAACAATCTGGCTATCTGTATGTAATTTTATGGTGTACAATAAAGTATATTCTATTCTATTCTATCTGCTGCGACCTCGCAGACCCCACGTCAGTACTAAAAGGTATTTTTTACAGTGTTTGACTGTATTTTTTTTTTGCTTTGGATCATAAACTACCTACATATTATGTTGTCAAGATGCGAGAACAACGTAAATTACGTCATACATCAACCCTATTCCCCATACCAATGCTATTCATTTATTCCCTGCCGTTCCGGGATTCCTCAAGCTATACACGTTCGAATGTGAGACCCTTCGGATCGAATATCTTCTGTAGTATTGTGTGGAGAGGTCTTGGGTACAGCGCATGGAATCACCGCACTGGAAGCAACTAGAGATGGCAGTACTCATAAAATTCTTTCAAGCCTCCTTGACAGAATTTTAGGTATATTCAAAGACTTCAGTTTTCATATTTCATTTGTGTTGTATTGTAAGAGGGACTCGTGGCTAAATAATAATAGCCACTTGGGACAATCTTCAGGTTTGATTAATGCTTGCACAGTTCGTGTGTTCTGTGTGACTACTCCTCGTCTATCGAGAACCCTCCATGGAAAGCACGTTAAGGATTAGGTTCCTAATGTCATTAGTATATCTATAAAAGTTCATACGGGTTATCAAGACCCCGAAAATCTGACAACCAGGTTTCCCAAGAAGAATCATGTTTTCCTGTTACTGGATTTTAGAGGTCAGAGCTCCATGTACAATACTTACTAAATAAAAAAAGGAAATAAAAATTACTAACAAAACTACTAACACATGTGTAAACCCCAGATTGCACGGGGGACTCAGCTTGTAATGTCAATATGCGATGACAAAACGAGTTGGGTCCTTCATGCAATGTGGCCAACCACTTCTTTTTTTTTTGTTATATGCGCCGAATAAACATCGGTAATAACACCTTAGGCGTAGGGGTGGTTTTTTTAGTCAGTAGGCACCATAAGTGAGTCCGGCACTGCCCACGCTGGCTCGCTCTGGGGCAGACTGGGGCGTCCTAATAGGATATTTCAAAATACGCCAAAATAAAATACTTACTTATTCAGCTGCATCTGCTCTGACTAAACGCCAACCTCAAGAAAGTTAATAAATAATAATAATTTATTTGTAACATTCAAATTAACAATTTTCTTCTAAGTTGATCATGAGTATCTAATACTGATCATGCTTAAGAGATTACGTCGACGACTGCATTAGTATAAACTGTGTCATAGTCGACATCGCTTTTCTCCCAGTTATGGGATTCTGCAGTAGAGAAAAAAAAGAAAAATATCCACTTCTTTTAGTCTACTTACGTTTTATAGTACTATGCAAACCACACCTTTTCTATCTTTTGAAATTGTATCAACTCATGTGACTCACTTTTATGTATTCTTTGATACTGGTATCACCTGCAAAGCATACTTTTAGTTATATCCGATTGTTTTATTTTTGTATGACTCTTGGCTGAATGATCTGACTTCAAGTTACATTTTAACGCTGACTTTAATGTTGACAACTCTATTGTTAATTATTTTTTTTATATTTGACTTTGATTGATTGATGTGAAGATTAATTCTGATTTTAATTATAACTGTGATCTGGATTGTGTATTAATGTGATTTAAATTTAAATTTTATTCTTTTGATATTTTTTTTTCCTTTTGTCTCATACCTATTCTTTATTTTATAATTATTGAATTTGATTATTGTCTATAATTCTAATTATATAATTTATAATACTGTAGGATTGATAACACTGTGCTGTGTCACACAGAATATCCAATCTGCCTACTCTAAATTTTGTTTAATTGGGCCACCAAGATACAGGCTATGCCTAGTTTGGGGCCCATGGCCAATTCCATTGTGTTGTGTTGTTTATTTATGTTTTTTTTTTCCATTGTGTAAATTATGTATCTGATGTGACATATGTGTGTGGCAATACATTTAATATAATTTAATTAATTTTAACTTTCACAACTTATTTTGTACCGCTAATTTGTTAAATCTTAGAATATTTTATACTCTGGCATTTTCATCTGATCTGACATCTGTCTGTCCTATTTATTTCCTTAAGCCATAGACATAACATACCATGGACACTTCTTGTTCACGACCTTTTTTTAAAGCTGGTTGTACGTTATAATTTTCAAAATTAGGTCAGCGGCAGTTGCCCCCTCTGTAAACCGTTTGATTTATTCATTCTGGTCATAATTACTTCTAATTGTGATTTGAATTTGAAATTCAAAAGATATGACACAGAAAGAGGAAAAAAATAGCGTCAGTTTTTAGTTTAATTCTGGCAGTGAACGCCAAAAGTCTGTTTTACTACTGAGTTTAAACAAATTGTCTAAATACTTGAATTCTAGCCTGATCAGTTCTGTCTAACTAGAATGTATATTTAATGTACCCACAAAAGATATGACACAGAAAGAGGAAAAAAAAAGCGTCAGTTTTTAGTTTAATTCTGGCAGTGAACGCCAAAAGTCTGTTTTACTACTGAGTTTAAACAAATTGTCTAAATACTTGAATTCTAGCCTGATCAGTTCTGTCTAACTAGAATGTATATTTAATGTACCCACAGTGTGTTCTAACTTATAATACTTACTTCTATCTGACAATAAACATTGTGTGTGTGAAATACTGCATATCTTTTGTCCGACGCCTTGCCTACCCCTGTAGGAGGGTTCGCTGTTCGGCGTGTAACGCCACAACCCGGTTCCTCAACACTCCTTGCTGCCTGCCTACCTACCGGTACGTGGTGCACGAACTGCAAGCAGTCAAGACTACAGTGGAGCGCGTAGCCACAGCCACAGAGTACTTTTATTATGGCCACAGCGCGCCCGCCAGCAGCAAGTGGCGCACGTCGTTCACGTCGGCCCGTCGCGTCTTACCATGCCGCACTGGTGTGGTTACCCATTCGTTAGCTTGGAATAAATGGGCGTTTGCATCTACGGCCACAGCAGATCTCATAGTTGGACGTGTTGCAGGGGTGGTACGTCGTACAAATCCGGTCCTAAGTTTTTATACCCAATATATTTTTTATATAGCTTTAATTATTAATCATTCTTATTTAAACAACGTGGCTTACTTTTAACTCCTCTGAGTTAAACGTATCGTTTACACAGTGTACTTCAATATTACAAAAAATATAATTTGTATCTCTATTTTTTATTTATTTACAATAAACAAAAATCGTTAATACAAGTACCTGTGTGTTTGTGTGGTGTGTTGTGTAGTGTGATGTGTTGGTGAGTGTGTGGATGCAATTATGACTATTTATTATTTCCTATTTCCTTCGTTTCTGAATAGTCCAAATGTAGGAACCAGTCACCTATGACATTCTTGCTCTTCCTGACAGTTAGAGGAAAGATGTCGTGGATTCGGTTCGCATTTTTATATAATTGGTTAAATAAAACATAATACTGGTGCTTTGCAAGGATTGTTCTATGGGGTGTCGATTCGCAAACTCAAGATTTATCGCGTTGGGTAAAGTTGGGTCAAGATTAATCAGCTTGATATGAGTAATCAATAACGCCCACTGAAACCCTTAGTTTGATGAAAAGTGTTGACAATGCCGCCTCAAACCGAGGCTTCTCCATGCTCTGTGGTCCTACTGGAGGCATCGACAGTTCGACACGTACCAACGGAATAGCTCACGTGTTTATCTGTTACTACTGTTTCCTAGAATCTATGGGGCTGGTGCAAGTTAAAAGAGGTGGTAGTAAAAGAATCCAAGTGAAACTATCTGAACGGAAGGATAAGACTAAATATTCTGGATACTAATAATAATACTAGTAATTTTAAATTGTCTGGACTATGTCAAGGTTGGATAGGGTGCTAAACTCGAAGCCAAATTCTGGGCTGACTAGATTGCCATTGTAACTAAAAAGAAGTAGGATGTGACTTCAAAAATGACTGTTAAGCCTAGAAATACTCTATGGAAAAATAATCCATGCGTCAAGATCCTTATTAAATTGGGAGGAGGATAAGGACGAAATAAAAACATAAGCGGACTTAATGCCACAAGGCATTCTCTACCAGTCTAAGGATTAAAAACACTACGGTCTTGACTTTTAATGGAAATTAGTTTTATACCGCGGCTTCGCTCCCGTCAGCCCACCTACCCTATTTACCTACCTACCTACCCTACCCACATACCCTACCTTTTGTTTTTTTTTTTGCTTTTAAACCTTCCCTGTATCCGGGTGAACAAAACAAAAAAGAATTATTCAAATCTGTCAAGCTGTTTTTGAGTTTTAGCGAGACTAACGAACAGCAATAGATTTTTTTACAAGCTTTTATTTAACATGTAAGTGTGTTCGGGTAAATGTTATAACTGAATTTAAAAGCATTTATCCTGCAGCGATTAAGATGAATTTTTGCATACACGTTTAGTTTGGATGACAATACATGGTTACCTAAGTGACGTCATTCTAAATCCAATATGGGGGATGGCCCAAGATGGCGGACAAGTTATTTTTTGTGCACTGCTATGATATGGGTATCAAATAATAATATTCCTGAGAAGAATACAAAAAAAGTTTGTTTTAAAATATACTATATAATATAGATACATAGATAGAGTACCCTAGCCAGGGTACTCTATCTATGGATATAGCTTTGAATTAGATTCTAGATTCACTTGGATATCAACAATACTGCACTTTTAGACTTGGTGGAGTGTTCAGACTGAAACTCAATGAGCTAACATGATATGGGTTTAAAAATAAAAAATTAATTGGTGCGATAATTAAGATAATTGTCTTTTCCCCCAAAAATAATAACGCTTAAAGCTTAGACCACTACTGAACGAATGATACGACAAAATCAAAATACAGGGCTGATGTTAAATCGTAGGGTATTATCGGCCAATCAGTGTTCATCCGCTGATAGTCCGAAAACGGACAGAAATAAACATTCTGCCGATATTGGGTATATCACTTTTATTGATCGAAAAGTGTTGACTTTTTGTTTTTGTGTAGTAGAATATTTCGAATTCCTGTTCCAATTTGTAAAATACAAACTGCATAGTGATTGTTGTTAACCCAACAGCTGTTATACCAGTAGGTACAAATACTATCACATTTATGTATTTCCCAAAGGCGTATATATAGGCATTTCTCCGGGGTGAGAATGGCCATTGATGGACCATTAAAATTCCTGTTGGGTAAGTTCCTAGAAAATTGTAGCCAGCATGAAGACTGAAACCTCCCTAGAAAGTAGTACCTAACTGACTACCTATTCAAAAGGCAGGCCCATGCGATCCTTAACAATAAATTTGTTCTCCACCAACCAGCCGTTAGTTACCGAAATTTAACTTACTTTGAAAGTTTTTGTCACACCCTGGGGCACGAATTTGGACATTTTTTTCATGCAAAGTCTTAAACTTTAAAATTCAAATCTAATTTGAAGAAACAAGATGATTTAGTTATTATTTAAAATTATTTCTAACATCTACAGCATAACCATCCCAGGGGAAATTAAAATTGTTTAACAATATTTTTTATAAATTTATGAGAATATTCTATGGGACAGCTATTCGTAGGCTAAACATTAATACTGTTTTCTTGAGCTTTGAACTTTGTTTAGTTAAATAAAGTATATTCGAAAAGAAGAACCTCTCTTACCATCTATGAAAAAGTTTTACTTTCTATATCGTTTTAATATCCGGATCTCGGAATGTTTTTGAGGGTGCCGTACCCGAAGGGTCCAAATAGAGCCCTATTGCTGTCACTCACGTAATTGTTTGTTCGTCTGTTGTCTATCTGCCTTTCTGTCTGTCGTCTGTCTCAAATGTTTTACAGCCAAACGGTTGGAACTAAAGTCTTCAAATTTTCACAGCTTAAGCATCTTGTTGACCCAAAGCCATACAAATTGACAAATAATATTTTTAAATGTTTTTTGGGGGGCTCCCATACAGAAAATGGGAGCGCGTAAAAAAATGGTAATTTTGAGTCAATTGAGTCAGGTTTTTTTTATAAAATTCTGTTCCAATGAATTTTTTGACTTCCCATACCTATGAATTTCAAATTTGGTGATAATGTTTTTTGTTATGCACATTTTACTTACCAATTCCAATATATTGACAAAACAATTTTTTCTTTGAAATTCTCACATTTTACCTATTACAACCAACTTGATTTTGCGGTTCAAGCTCAAACGGCTGGACAGATCTGGATAAAATTTGGCACTATCATATGTGCTATTCCTGACTATAATCTATTCATGCTCTGTAGTCCTACTGGAAGAATTTTTCTCCTTCATTTTCTACTTTGGGAGTACATTAGTGATGCTACAAAATAAAGTTTACCTACATTTTAAGGGAATATAATTAGAATTAACCTGACTTTTTAAAATAATTCACTAAGAATAGGTTAATTGAATCAAGATCGAATAAAATAATGCTTGAGTTTTAGAAGAAAGTAGAAGGGTGGCAGAACTTTATACATATTTGAAGAAAGGTGACTGGTCATCACCAGCCATCTTTCTTTTAGTGCTCGACAGTACGACAGCCGGAGGTGAGGTCTGTGGTTAATTTTCCAGCTCATGCGAAATTTTATTAGGTTTTTCCATTTAGAGTTCCTCAGGAACAATTATTCGCAGTCTGAATTACTTTCTTCCTTTTATGACATGGTCCTTCAACAACATCACCCACAGATATAAATCTAACTAGATGACGCGATTGCATGTACTTCGCGTGCCAAAAAACGGAGTAAAGTTACGATCAATGATCGTAATCTGAGCTTTTCATTTAGCATTATCGGCACCGGAAATCCAGAAAAATGGTTTTTTTGCCATATTGAGCTGTAAAGAATGTATAGAAAAAGTTGGCCGAGGCATTGGAAATGTTTTCTTTCATTGGTAAGTAAATTAGTTTTTAAATTTGGTGCGTATAACCTCTAGAAGATTACTAGTAAAATCACACGCGCTTGAACCTAAATTATTAGAGTAATCTAGGCTATAATTGCTGATTCAGCAGTGCTAATTTGAAGCAGAAAAGTACGCAGATGACACGAAAGGCAATGGATAAAGTTCAATTTACTAATTATGCCACATACCTTTGAAATAGCGATTCCCATGCAGATGCAGATGGATGTCACGTTCGGGATGTTCAGCTCATAGACTAGGTACACTATGCTGGCTAGCGGTACACAACACAGTAGGTCTAGGTAATACAGATAACACTTTCCATGTAGGTTCAATTAAGAGGTTTGGGCGAGATTATGCGTGATGATGGACGTGCGCGCACCCAAACCGTGGAGACTCGACGATCGCCTGCGGCCGGCGGACGTGGCGGCGGCGTAATGACCGTAGCGCCACGGCGCGGGATATCACCAAACCAACGATATGTGACACTTATTTAATAAATTGGAACTATTTAACCAATGCCTCTCAATCGCCCTATGGTAATGTAATAAAATATGTTCTATAAATTAGGAAGCGTAACCAACATTGTTTGTGAAAAAGTGGCACGCTTGGTTTTCATACAGATGGAGGGAATTGTCTTATCTTGTTAGACTTATATCTAAGACTTAACCAGTGATATGTGGACGTACTGCGATTTACGCCACTGTTTATCCTTAAGGGCCTCCCACCGCTTTGGAGTCGTAATACGTTAACTTTTTAAAGCATTCTCCTAGTAACGGCTAAGATAAAAGTTTTGAAAAAAATATATATGTAGTATTGATTCATGTTCATTATTTGTGAAACATGGTTTTTTCGTTTAAATAATAGTTTTGCCTTAAAACAATAATTAATAACACAATATTTTTTGCTACTTTTGGGTACTCCAAAACGACTTGGATGTTTAAAAATAAAAATAAATTACACAGAAAAAATGTTGTCTAGTATTTCTTCATAACTGAATTAGCACAATAATATGTAAATCAAAGAATATTTTGCATAAACTTAACTGTCTATTAGTCCATTTTTGTACAAAGGGAGGTTCCCTTTAGACAGTTTAGTTTATGCAAAATATTCTGATATTGATATTCTTGAGAGGGAGATGTCAATGTAACCATATAAACTTGTGTTCTTTTATAATAAAGGGCAGTATAGCAACAGCATTCGTTGTATCACTTACTCCTAATATCACTCATCCGTACATGGCGACCGTGACAGCGTAAACGCTAGCAGCGTATGTTTACATTTCTTTGACCAAAACGGGTGTCGCAATGTATTGTAACGAGACCAATCTCGTACTGGGACTTAGCGTGGTCACTATTCTATTTTGTGAATATTTACCACGACAATCACAAAATGGGTACAACTAATACGAAGGAAGAAGTTATAGTTCCACAAAACGCAGCAGGTGGAAGTAACAGCGCTGACATCACGCAGCTGACGATACATGCCAGCACAACAAACATCATTTTAATCGTGTTACTTCTTATAGCATCGTTGGCGTTTTTGTATGGTATCTTCAGAATCTACAAGAATTGCCATCAGAAATGGATGGGTAATGAGATCAGGAAGGACAGATTACGATGTTCTATATGGAGACGTAGAGCTGACGCAGAGGAAATGCGGACGAATGCCAGAGGCTACAAGAAGGACACTGAGGACGTCATCTGAAGAGTTAAAAACCCAGGGTTTACGAAGAAAAGTGCGCGAAAGTTGTATTCGTTATGTGTCAGTGCGTGGTTATATATAAGGTGTTGTCTATTCTCTATTAGTAGTAAACGTGTAATAGCATAAAATATACATGACATTATTTTAGTGGACTAAAATAAGTGACAAATGAAAAAAAAATGAACGCTGGAGTGTATGCAGTATAAAATAATGGTATGTAATTCAGTACCTACTAAGAAAATAGAAATAAGTATTTATGTTAAATGGCAGAAAACTTAAAAACATTGTACGACAAGTTAATTGAAATCAGAAAATATTTGATAAAGATAGGTCCAGATAGAAGAAAAGGTAACATTATAGTCGTAAAATTAGCAGAGGCAGACAACTTAGTAAAAGAGTACAACTTATTTTTAGAATATTATTCAAAATCGAAAAGCACCGTATGTGAGAGTGAATGTTCGCATATTCACGAGCTTTGCGCAAATTTTGATCATTTATATGAACAAATATTAGAATTGTGCTCACAGAAACCTAGTACGGCAGATAAAATGGCAACTACTTGTAAATTTGATTTAAAAGTTGCTTTAAGTTTATTACCAGTTTGTACAGACGATGAGGCTAGCGTAAAGCAACTTATAGATGGCATAGAGTATTACAAAACAGAGTTAGACGAAAATTCACAAGGAAAACTGTTAAATTTCGTATTAAAAAATAGACTCTCACAGACCGCAAAATTGAAATTAGCGACTTCATATGTCAATATTGACGACTTTATAGCTGACTTGAAGATTCAGTTATTGCCTAAAAAATCGGCTACAGCAATTCAACGAAAGCTGCAAAGTCTTAGGCAAAACGATTTATCAATCGATGATTTCGGCAAAAAAATTACGGAATTGTTTGTTGATTTGACGATCTCTCAATCGGGGGCCAACGAGGCCAGTTTGAAAGTTTTAAAGCCAATTAATGAGAAGCAAGCTATCAAATGTTTCTCAGATGGATTGAGAAATCGACGACTTAGTACAATAATTTCAGCCAGAAATTTTACATCATTGAAAGATGCAGTACAGGCGGCCATCGATGAAGATATAACAAGTCCATCAACATCTTCCGATATTTTAACGATGAATTATAGAGGGAGATCGTCTTATAACTGGTCACAGCGGAGAGGCCGCTTCTCATACGCAGGTAGAGGACGCGCACGTGGCAATCAACAGGTTATCCAAAACCAAGACGAACAGCAGGATCAGGTTCGGAGAGGATCGCAGGCAAGCTGGCGCCGGTCCACCCGACCATTTCATGGAAACAGAGGTAGGTCCAATTATAGCACCTCCAGGGATCAACACATACATACATTGGATGACTCAGAAACGCAGGAAAATACAGAAACAGAACAGCGGAATGAGGACCAGTTTTTTCGGGACTAAAAATATAATTTTATCATGCAATAACGTAGGCTACGTAAATATAAAATCGCATAACCATTATTCATACCAATTATTAGTAGACACCGGTGCATCCATATCTGTCATAAAGTATAAACAAATTCTCGACCAAAACATTCCAATCCATATCGAGAAGACACTTGTAAACGGCATCGGGGGCAAAGTACAGGCTATAGGATATGCTTATTTGCGCCTAGTTATTGGAAATCAGACCCTACAACATAAGTTCTATGTTTTTAAAACATTGCCTTGTAAAGGTAGTGGCATACTGGGACAAGACTTTTTAAGCAAGTATAAATCAGTATTAAATTACGGTAACCAAACTTTGTTACTATGGAATAACAACTCAAAGGTATCATTACCATTAATAATGACAAACAATCATTTTAATATACCGGCAAGATCAGAGTCTATTCACTTTATTCGAACATGTGAGATAGAAGAATGTGTAGTTAATGGAACAGAACTGCGAAAGGGGATCTTTGTTGCAAATACTTTAGTTAAGCCCACGAATGGGAAAATACCAATTAGGATTTTAAACACCACGGAGACAGATTTAGTCTTGACAACAATTAGTCCAACACTTTACAAAGCAAGCGAGTATGATGTATGTTCATTTCAAGAAACCAATAATAATGCTGATCGTGTCAGAAAGGTATTCGCTTCGCTATCGCTGAAACATTTAAATAAAGAGGAGCAATTGTCCATAGAGTCCATTTGCGCAAAATATGCAGATATTTTCTTCCTACCGGGTGATAAATTAGGAACAACTAAATTATATGAACACTCAATAACATTGAAACCAAACGTGGCACCAGTGTACGTTAAGCCCTACAGAATGCCGCATTCACAGAAAGCCGAATTAAAAAAACAAGTGGACAACTTATTGGAACAAGAAATTATTGAACCTTGTTCCAGTGAGTGGTCCAGCCCAGTACTCCTAGTGCCTAAAAAATCAGACGCAAACGGGGAAAAAAAATGGCGGTTAGTTATAGATTACCGTAAGCTCAACACTTGTATTCAGGATGATAAGTTTCCACTGCCAAACATCACGGATATACTAGATTCCTTGTGTGGATGTATTTATTTCACACATTTAGATTTAAACCAAGGATTTTTTAACGTAGCGTTAAACAAACACAGTAGGAAATATACTTCATTTAGTGCAGACGGTGGTCAGTATCAAATGACAAGAATGCCTATGGGACTCAAAACTAGTCCCAGCTCATTTTCGCGTATGATGACCATGGCAATGACCGGGCTATCCTACGACAAGTGCTTAGTGTACCTAGACGATCTTATTTGTATGGGACGGAACTTAACTGACCATAACAAAAATTTAATAGAAGTATTCGAAAAGTTGCGCAGTGCCAACTTAAAATTAAATCCCACTAAATGCGATTTCCTTAAGAAAGAGATGCTTTATTTAGGCCACGTGGTGACAGGCAATGGTATATTGCCGGACCCAGATAAGATTAAAATAATTAAAGAGTATCCAGTTCCTAAAAGTACGGACGAAGTGAAACGCTTCGTTGCTTTTGCAAACTACTATAGAAAATTTATAGACCACTTTGCCGACAAAGCCTATCATTTAAACCTTTTAAGTAAGAAAAACACTAAATTCAACTGGGATAGCAACTGTCAAACGTCATTTGAAACTCTAAAACAGAGTATGATGTCACCGCCAATCCTACAGTACCCAGATTTCTCAGAACTAAATCAATTCATAGTACAAACCGATGCATCTGGGTACGCAATTGGGGCAGTACTATCAAATTCAAATGGCAGACCAATAGCTTACGCTAGTAGGAGCCTTAACAAAGCGGAAAAGAACTATCCCACTATAGAGAAAGAACTCTTAGCTGTAGTTTGGGCTGTCAAATATTTCAGACCCTATTTATACGGTCGTACATTTAAAATACTAACCGACCACAAACCCCTTGTATACTTATTTAATTTAAAAGACCCATCTAGCAGGCTCTTTAAATTTAGACTAGCTCTAGAAGAATACAATTACGAAATAGAATACGTAAAAGGGAGTGAGAACTGCGTTGCAGACGCATTATCTAGAATAAAAATTACGTCAAAAGAACTTAAAGAAATGAATGAGTGTCTGTGTGCAGTAATGACTCGCGCTCAAAAACGAAAATTAGATGCTGTCGCCCCGGCAGATGAGTTGCCCACCGACAACTTGCCAGTTCAACCACATGTAGTGGAAACTCATATCAAACCAAGAGGCGCAGTAGAGTTAAGATTTGCACCCAGTAGCAGTCTTAAGAAGTTAAAGAGCGATAGCTCAGTAGTGTTACAAACACACATAATATTATTGTATAATGCCCAAATGAAAACTATATTCATAAACTCGGCATCTCAATCACAAACTACGCGAGCCGAGTTTGCGAGAGAGCTGAGTGATCTATGTAACAAGCTAAATATAGAAGAAGTATACTTCATTAAAAATTCGAATAATAAAATTTTTGTAGAGAAATTAACTAGTGAGATAAGAAAACAAAGCAACTGGAAAGGGCCCAGATTATGTATATTAAAAGATGTCGAAAGAATAGAGGACAAAGATGATAGGAAAGTGATACTCAACGACTTTCATCTTTTGCCCACTAGTGGGCACGCGGGCATGAGAAGAATGCTGACTAATATAAAAAAATACTATTTTTGGCCAGGCTTAGAAAGTGATGTCAAAAATTATGTCAAAAAATGTGTTCAATGTCAGAAGCATAAGTATACAGTTCAGGTGAAAGAGCCAATGGCAATCACCACAACTGCTCATTCGGCTTTCGATAAAATCTTCTTAGACTTGGTAGGACCATTAGACAAAGACAGCAACAATTTTTCTTATATATTGACATTGCAATGCGAGCTGTCCAAGTATGTATGTGCGTATCCCCTCGTCACTAAAACCTCTACAGAAGTAGCACGCACCTTCGTGGATAACTTCATACTTCAACATGGCATCCCGAGGGACATAGCTACCGACAGAGGCACAGAGTTCATGTCCGAGACCGTGACACAGGTTTGTGAATTACTACATATTAAAAAGTTAAACTCAACTGCGTATCATCACCAAAGCATCGGAGCGCTAGAGAACTCGCATAAAAATCTAGGTGCATTTTTGCGAATCCAAGCAGAAGGAAAACCCGAATTATGGAGTACTTGGTTACCATTCTGGTGCTTTGCTTATAATACGACAGTTCACTCGTCAACAAAATTTACACCATTCGAACTCGTATACGGTAGAAAGTGTAACTTGCCCAATAATTTGGAAAAGTGTGTAGAGCCTCTATATAATTACGACAGTTACCCGCTTGAACTTAAGTACCGCCTACAGGTTTCTCAAACCGAAGCGCGGGAAAATTTGATAGCCAATAAAATAGGCAGAAAAAGTAGATACGACCAGCATGTAAATCCAATACGCTACAAGCCAAACGATCAAGTTTTAATTAAAAATGAAACTGGCAATAAACTTCAACAATTATATTCTGGACCTTACAAGGTGATTAGAGATTTGTCACCAAATGTTGAGGTCAATTATAAGGGAAAACCCGACATTATTCACAAAAACAGAACGAAACCGTATCATGTTTAAGATAAAAACAATAAGACAATTAATTACCAATGCTATAAGCACTTAACAATAGCTATTATACAGGTCAGCAGAAAACGGAGACGAATAATAAGCGCCAGCTGTGCGCTCATAGGTACTCAGGGATTGATTGTTATTATAAGTATGTAACTACTTATTATTGTATAACTTTGTATACCAAACATAACGAACATATGTACTACGATTATGTTATAACTATATTTTATACGTGTTAGCCTAAGAGTATCAATGTTTAATTTGTGCTTATATTGTATCCATGCAATAAAATAAAAGTAAACTTTTATTTTATTTTAGTTTTAGGGAGGAGATGAGAGGGAGATGTCAATGTAACCATATAAACTTGTGTTCTTTTATAATAAAGGGCAGTATAGCAACAGCATTCGTTGTATCACTTACTCCTAATATCACTCATCCGTACATTCTGGTTCCGAGCGGGCACACGGCCAGTACTGTATTAACATTGAGGCATATATACGCCTTAAGGCTCTAAACGGACCGACTGAATTTCAATTGCACTCCAACTGCAAATTTGCAGTTTGAATGCAGTTTATGTGCAGTTGACACATCTGAAAAACTGCATCGAAACTGCTAACCGACTGCGCAGTCCACTCAAATTCAGTCCATCTGTTTAGGGCCTAAGGAAAAACAAGGCATGCTGTGATGTGACAGAAGGGTTTAGAAATGCCGTCAAATTACTAAGTTTGTCAGTATTCAATGTATGAACGGATCACTTTCAACAAATTCACAAAACGTTATACCTATACAAACTCTTACTTAATCGTTACTTACCCAAAGTAATGAAAACTCGTTACTTTACTAATCCAATTTTAATTTACTTAAAGCTACATTGCGTCTCTTTCCAACTGGGGAGTTTGAAAGGGACAGAGAGATTTCAATTACAATATGGCCGGCTTATGTGGAGAACGTGATGGTTAATTTTGAAGGACCAACAAGATTGTAAAGTTTTGATTAGTATACTGGCGTCCTGAAGATATACTGCTGCTACCTGACAAAATCATATTTTGAGTTTCAGACGAAAAACAACATCCGTCAAATAATAAAATCGATGCTGCTTATCCTACTTTTTACTAATCCTACTACTATCATAAACGTGAAAGTTTGTGAAGATGGATGTTTGCTACTCTTTCACGCAAAAACTACTGCATGGATTTTAATTAAACTAAACAAAAATATAGCTTATACATCAGATTATCACATAGGCCATAACTTATAAAGATACTAGCGGACGCCTCGCGGTTTCACCCACGTAGTGCCCGTTCCCGTGGGAATACATTAAAAGTAGGCTTTGTCACCCGGGTAGAGTGTAGCTTCCCAACGGTGAAAGAATTTTTGAAATCGGTCCGGTAGTTTTTAAGTTTATTCGTTACATACAAAAATACAAATCTTTCCCCTTTATAATATTAGTATATATATAGATTGGGAGAAGTACTAACACAACGTGTGTGGAGCCGCAGATGGCGGCTAGTCCTACTGTAAGATCCTAATATTATTAAAAAGGCAAAAGTTGTTTAAGTTTTATTGTGTAAGTGTGTTTGTATGTTTGTTGCTCTTTCACGCAAAAGCTACTGAATGGATCTGGATAAAATTTGGTTCAGAGATAGATTATAGTCTGAAATAGCACATAGGCTTTTTATCCCGATATAATGTTCGCTCGGGATAATAAAACACTTTTCATGTGGTCGAAGCCGCGGGCAGAAGCTAGTCAGTTATAAATCATATGTGGTGTCAAAAAATAAATCTATTTGCGTGCTTTCGAATTTAGTTTAAATTAGCCCATTGTTAGTTTAAATCAACAACTTAATGTTATCAAAAATAAGTTTGTAAATATAGCAATTTGGGGCGTTTTTATTTTTATCCAGACTCTATTGATATAAGAAAAATACTGCTAGATAGATCGATACAGATTTTTTTGATTATTACAATGGCATCACAAAATTAAAATGGACAAATTATCAGATAGCGACACTATAGCTTGAAGACGGCAGTATAGACTTAGTTACTTTATTGGTAAATTATTCTGGGACGGAGTTTATTTGAAAGATTTCCTTGTAGAATGTCAACAGATTGTTCATTAACAAATAGGCAGACTAATGGTTGGACGAATTAATTAATTAGGATTTCTTTTATTTAGAAATAGCAGGTGATTTTTGAAATACTGTGCGTGTTTTACGTTGTACTAAATACAAACGTGGTAAGATGAAAAGTATTCTTGCCTGCTTTTTTTTGAACAAATTAATTATTTTATAAAACTATAAAAAGCAGCTTACAACGTTTGAAATATGGCTCACAAATTCATAATACTCGTACAGGTGAACAATTTTATATTTCTGTTTTAATATCGCAAAAATGGCTGAAATCGGATTTGGATAAAGTTTATAACATGGATTAACACATTGCTAAATATTTGTATTTTCATTTTATTTTCTGTAATCTCATAATGTTGTTTGGTCATCATTACTGCTACTCCTCATAATGTTTGTAGTTTTAAGACAATAATATACAATTATTGCCACGAATTCGGTGCCTGGCGATCCGTCACACAGGGTATCTTATTATAGACTCCAGTCTCTGACAAGGTACCATATTTATAAAAAGAATCTTTGTTACTGAACTTGTTAACCTGCTTCTCTGTTTAGCGTTTGTGGACTACGAGAAAGCCTTCGATTCGATCGAGACTTGGGCTGTACTGCAGTCTCTCCAACGGTACCAGATCGACTACCGGTACATTGAGGTGTTGAAGTGTTTGTACAAAAACGCCACCATGTCAGTCCGTCTTCAGGATCAGACCTCGAAACCAATCCTTCTCTAGCGCGGCGTGAGACAGGGAGACGTCATTTCTCCGAAACTGTTCACTGCTGCGCTGGAGGATTTCTTCAAGGTTCTGGACTGGAGGGGGCTGGGCATCAACGTTAATGGCGAGTACACTACTCACTTTCGGTTTGCTGACGACATAGTGGTCATGGCTGAGACCATGGAGAGCCTCAGTAAAATGCTCGATGACCTCAGTAGAGCTTCCGAAAGAGTGGGTCTTAAAATGAACATGGATGAAACCAAGATCATGGTGAATGGCCATGTAACACCCACTCCTATCAAGGTCGGAGACTCTACACTCGAAGTTGTAGACGATTATGTCTACCTGGGACTAACGGTTCAGTTAGGTAGGTCCAATTTCGAGAAAGAGATCAACCGTCGAATCCAACTCGGCTGGGCGGCGTTCGGGAAGTTGCGTGGTATCTTCTCGTCCAATTTACCGCAGTGTCTCAAGACAAAAGTCTATGACCAATGTGTGTTGCCAGTGATCACCTATGGAACCGAGACGTGGTCGCTCACAATGGGTCAATCAAAAAGCTCAAAGTCACCCAAAGGGTAATGGAGAGGGCTATGTTCGGAATTTCCTTGCGTGATCACGTCAGAAATGATGATATCCGCAGGAGAACCAAAGTTACCGACATATCCCGAAGAATTGCCAAACTTAAGTGTCAGTGGGCAGGGCACATTGCTCGCAGAACGGATGTCCGATGGGGCCGAAAAGTTCTGGAATGGCGACCGCGAACCGGAAGACGATACGTTGGAAGGCCTCCCACTAGGTGGACTGACCTGGTTAAGGTTGCGGGAAGGCGCTGGATGCGAGACGTTCGGGATCGGTCAATGTGGCGACGCCTGGGGGAGGCCTATGTCCAGCAGTGGACGTCTTTCGGCTGAAATGATGATGATGATGAATGATGAACTTGTTTATCTCAAGCTTTATAATTATGTGATTCTTTGTGAAGTGTGAAATAAAAAAAAACATTGCCATTGTCACTTTTCATCTCGGTATAATTTTATTTTAGGATAATAACACTATTCACGCAGGCACTATTCTTTTGTCAATCCATTGAAACTGAAAAAAAATCTTTAATGTAAAAATATATTTTCACAAAATGTCCGCCAAGGCGTTAATGTATTTGCATGATAAACGTTTCTTTGCGAACAGGAAAGTAGGACACACTACAAAGTCAACCCAGTTTGCCTGTACCAAAAGGTTTTCTTTTTTAAAGAGCGTCGGACGTAGGCAAAGAAAATTAAGTCTGTCGAAAGTGCGGGAAGCAGAAAATATTATTAAATGTAATGAGGACAAAACTGGCTGGTTGGACGCTGGTTAGAATGTTTTTTTTGTTAAAGTAAATTTATATGGAGAATCAAATTAAAATTCTTATACACTTGACCAAAACCATTGTTGTTTGTAACTGATGATCATTAGATTATAATCTGTTTTTAACCAACTTCAAAAAAAAGGAGAAGGTTCTCAATTCGTCGGTGTATTTTTTTATATTTTCCCCGATTACTTAAAGACGCCTGGACTGATTTGGCAAATGATTGAATCTGATGATATGATCCTAGAGAAATCGAGGGAACTCCTCACATATTATAGGCATACATATAGTGATTTTGGTATTTTCATAAATAATGCAATCATTTGCACTTGTTAGTATTGAAAGTACGTGTGACGTCATTAAATCACGAATTTTCACTTTATAAGCACAATATTTGCTATAAAATACAAACTGTCATATTTATTAAGCATCTACCGACAAATGACAAAGTACCTACCTAAATTATTATTGTATTGTCAAATACTTACATTTGTTAGAGTCATTCTTAATCAATATTCTTTCGAATTAAGAATGACTAAATAGGCGATATTAAATTCCTTAATTGTCTTGTTACGTTTTAAAAAGGTTTCATTACTCAAGAATTGATTATTGACCTAGTTGTGATATTGTTTATAGAAATGTAGAAAATGGTGGGGACATTTGACAGGTAGACTTGTTACTATAAATAGTGTGTAATTCGTAAGTTATCACACTTTGTTGTGAGGTACAAGCCAGTACGGACCAGATATTATGTTGTGATTGTGATACTGATAGTGATATTGTTTTCCTAAATTGTTATATTTTGTGAAAGATGGACTACAGAAGCTTCACGTAAGTTATTTGATATTATAACTTGCTTATTGCTAATGGTTGTGTTGAAACTCTATTTCATATTGTGGCCTTTATTCATATTGATATTAAATTGATTTAAGGGCTAGTCATGTTTTTTGCCTTATCCTTGTTGTTTAGATTATGTAACATTGAATCTCATATAATGGACATAATAGAATCAGATCTTTATTGTGATAAATGATATTTATATGGTTGTGAAAGATCTACAAATACTTTTACAACCATAGTTGCTTCCGTGGAGTTTCTTGCCCTTCTTCTCCACGAGAACTAGGTCTAGCGAACGGGTGGTAAGCTCTCAGAGCCTCAATATAAATTAATTGACAAGTCTTATTGAAATAAATACCTAGTCTTGTCTTTTTGTGCTTTTCTTCATAAAAACTATCCCTTATACACCACATACATAGGAACTCTGATATATAGTAAATAACCATCTTGACATATATTGATACTTTTATATGGAGTTCCTCCACGATTCTAACACACTCAAAAAGTGTCATTTGGTGAAATGGAATTCATGGAGAAGACTGCAGATGGCCACTGGAATTCCTTAAGTTTGTCACGTATAAGATATCTTGAATAGTTAACTATGATGAAGTAAATACTTAAAAATAATATGGTACCTACTGATGCAAATGGTACATTATGCAACAGAGTATTCTTACACCTAGAAATGTATCAAAAGCGACATCTATGGACAGGAGGATATACTACGATGTTTACGTGCGCCGCGTGCGCGCCATCTCTTTGATAACAATGAAACTGCTAAAATATTCGAACTTGTAATAAAAAACTGACGGCACACATGCAAGCGAACCGCTAGGTATCCATCGCTTCTTACCTATTGATATTTTTAAACTTACAAATGTATTTATCAAACATTATACTTTTTTACAGATTTCTAAAAACTCTTAACAGAATTTTAAAATTTTATAAAAACGTTAGTCCGAAGCAAGATTCGAACCTTCCCTACAACTCACCGGTCTATACCGCCGCGCCATTTTGACACTTATTGTAGTGGTGAAATTCATCGCTATCTTTATAAATCATCCATCACATTATTCATGTCGGCCGTGACGTTTATAAAAATTAGAGTATGAATATGAGGGTAACCTTATAATTTTGTTAAAAAAACATGACATATCCTCATAGCATAATTTTTTGCCTGCTTATGTTGTTCGAATAACGACTTATAATTACAATAACATGATGTCTCGATTGAGTAACCTTTAAAAAGTGTAAATAATCGTCATTTTGGAACTGAATCAAAGTTTAAAGAGTTTATTTTGCTGATTGCTCGAGAATTAAATGTCGACGGAAGTATAACCTAAACTATAATCCATTTATATTTAATTTTTTTCCCTTAGAAGTCTAACTTTTTAATTTACTTATTTATAGAGAAACACAGTTCGTTTATGGGTGCGACGGTACCAAGAAACTGGTGAAGTGAAGTGTAACAGCCAAGGGCGAAGTTCGATTGATTACACAAATCAATCCAGCCGTCATCGTGATATTGTGGACAGCCAAACCACTAATCCTTTTACAACCACCCGATCAGTAGCTAAAAAACATGGCATTTCGCTTACCACTGTCCGAAGATATTTACATGCAACTGGGATCTATAATTATAAACCTGCCCAAAAATATGAACTAAGCAAAGCTCATCGTCAAGCCAGGATAAGATTTGCAACCATTACAATTTGTTTGAATAATATGGTAAATGGAATGAGATCAAGATTAGCAGTTTTTGAAAATAAAGTTTACCCTCTCCGTTATAAGTTCCCACAAGCTGCAGTTAAGTTTTTCATAGTATTTTTTTTCTGTAAACAGTTTAGATAAATTTCAAGAGTAAATTGATTTTCTGTTGGTTCTCTTTTGAAGTATTCAAATTATATCAGATTTTTCAGTAAATAAATATTTGCTAATCTATATTGGGTTACAAGAATAATAAATAATGCTGTTCTGTTTTTTTTGTTCCCGATACCGGTGGGCTATTATTTTTTATATTTTAAATATTTTCTTTTTGTTTTGTTTAGTGTTTTTATAAAACTATTTAAAAACGTAACAAATAAGAAAGAAATTAAATAAAGGGCATTATAAATAATACTACATATATAAGTGAATCTCCTTAATTTTGAAAGACCGACTTTTAAGCACCTGAATTATTTTAATTTTTAAATTAAAAATAAATAATATTTAGTATATATCTATTAACTTTTATTTTTTTATACTTACTTCCTCTGAGCCCGCAACACTCCTCTATAGCCATACAGTGCTGCCTTAATATGCTGATGTTGGTTAGCGCATGATAATTTTGAATCAATGTCAATAACTACAGAAAACATCGTAGTATAACACCAGGGCTGCCTAAATATGCTGATATTGGTTAGCGCATGATAATTTTGTATCAATAACGTAAACAATTATTGTTAAATGGATATCTTGCACGCCTACTTGTGGAATCAATATCAATAACTACAGAAAACTAACTTAATTGTGGTTACAGAGATGGCGCGCATGCGGCTCACGTAAAAGTGGTAGTATATCCTCCTGCCCATAGATGTCGCTTTTTATTCACTTCTAGGGGTGAAGTTTCTCTGGGATTTACTGTACCATCAAACTGATCAATGATGTAGTCAGATTGTGGGCACTAGAACTCCGAAATAAAACAATGTACTTATCCTAGTCGTGTTTCGGCTTATTGGAATTGTCATGAGATGTACGATGTTATTTACATGGTAATTGGAGATACCTATCAAAACTAAAAAGAAAGAAATAAAAAACGATTAAAATACATACCAATAGCTACACTATCACATAGTGTCATACATCCCGAAAAGATGCACAATTTATAGGAGTGAAGCCGCAAAAAAGCTGCAGTCACTAAAGGCTAATAGCTAGTATAGCTGTTCAGCTTGTTGTCTGACTGTGTGCCAATATTGTGAGATGACCTCAAAACATAAGAAAGAGATCTTAGCTAACGTTTTTGAGAAAGGGGCTTGCAATATCTAACTTTCTATCCTGTTGATTTATCATTATATATATCTAGATACAGAATAACTAGAACATAATCAGAACCGTAAGGTTCAGGAGCACTATAATGGACAAACTGCCCGACTCCTCAGCAGTGACACCAAGGCTATCACAGAACAGCCCCGATTAAACCAAAGAGTATCCATTTTCAGCAGGTCGAAGGTCCCTGTCACTGATAAATGATCTCGGAAAACAATAGGACTTATCGTGGCACCTTGTCACTCCAACTGACCGGTGCGCGATGGATTGGGATCGTTAATTTTGTAGCTGATGTTTTCTGGGTGCCTATAAGTTAAGGACTGATAACGTAAAAGTAATGATTGTTAAGGATGTTGTGAATGCGAAGCTTAGTCGTTATAAGAACAAGGACTTTAATAATGTAAAGGTCTTTATTGAATAAGAATGAATAAAAAAGCGTTTCTTCTAAAAATCGTGTTTTTTGCGATTAACCTTGGTAAAACATTTTAAGTAGTGTTTTTAATTTTAATAAAAAATAATTCATACTAAGGGACCTTCTTGATGGTGCGTTATCGTACAAGTACTTTATAAGACAAGTAAAACATGAAATATACACCCGATACAATTTTATTTCATGCTACATAATTAATCCAGTAGCAGACACGCTTCGATCGACAATCAATTTAACACGTAATTTTGACACGATATCTTGGTGCAAAACCCCGATTCAAACAGTAAAATGGCTATAACTTTTGAACGGCTGAACCGGTTCTCAAATACACAGTGTGAGTATATCTGGCAGGCCCCAACGAGATTTATCAACAGGTGATAGCTTTTCATAAAGACATTATTTTGTACCTAAAGAAAATAAATAAGATATATTTTGTACCTCGACAGTTTTTGATTGAATGACGTTTAAATGAAGTGTCTAGCTAGCGGGCCCCTTATGATTATTTTTGTTGTTATTATTCTTTCAGAACGCCCAATAGTGCTCGGAGTTAGAAACTATTATGTACCTTACAGATCCAAAATTTCGACTTTCTGTGAGCTACACTTCAGAAGATATTCGTTATTTAAACAAACGTCTAGCCAGCGGGCCCTTTTCAAAATACTACTCTTTTATAACATACAATAGTGTTAGTAGCTTGATACTATTTTGTACCTTACAAATCCAAAATTTCGACTTTCTATAAGCTACACTTTAGAAGATATTCGTTATTTAAACAAACGTCCAGCCAGCGGGCCCTTTTTAGAATACTACTCTTTTATAATATACAATAGTGTTAGTAGCATGATACTATTTTATACCTTACTAATCCAAAATTTCGACTTTCTGTGAGCTACACTTTAGAAGATATTCGTTATTTAAACAAACGTCTAGCCAGCGGGCCCTTTTTAAAATACTACTCTTTTATAACATACAATAGTGTTAATAGCTTGATACTATTTTGTACCTTACAAATCCAAAATTTCGACTTTCTGTAAGCTACACTCCAGAAGATATTCGTTATTTAAACTAACGTCCAGCCAGCGGGCCCTTTTTAAACTTTTTTGAGATAGACTCACACAATAAGTATTCAACCAACAGATCTAGTTACACAATTTATTCACCCTCGTAATTTAACACACCTATGTTACTATACTTACTATTAAGCATTTATTATTGTAAGTACATTACAGAAAAAAAATGTTATTTGTCCTTTTCCTGTAAAACAATCAGCCAAAATAAAAATTATTTAGTAATGCAAATGTGCATAACAAGCAAAGACGTAATTGTATTGTGCAAATTGCAAACGCAAATTTAAATTGGTACGTTGGTTGGAAACGAATATCTTCTAAAGTATAGCTATAGAAAGTCCAAATGTTGGATTTGTAAGGTACATAATAGTATCAAGCTCCTAGAACTAAAAAGGGCCCGCTGGCTAGACGTTTGTTTAAATAACGAATATCTTCTGAAGTGTAGCTCACAGAAAGTCGAAATATTGGATTTGTAAGGTACAAAATAGTATCAAGCTACTAACACTATTGTATGTTATAAAAGAGTAGTATTCTAAAAAGGGCCCGCTGGCTGGACGTTTGTTTAAATAACGAATATCTTCTGAAGTCTAGCTCACAAAAAGTCGAAATTTTGGATCTGTAAGGTACATAATAGTTTCTAACTCCGAGCACTATTGGGCGTTCTGAAAGTATAATAACAACAAAAATAATCATAAGAGGCCCGCTAGCTAGACACTTCATAAAAACGTCATTCAATCAAAAACTGTCGAGGTACAAAATATATCTTATTTATTTTCTTTAGGTACAAAATAGTGTCTTTATGAAAAGCTATCACCTGTTGATAAATCTCGTTGGGGCCTGCCAGATAGACTCACACAAATACACAAACACTACCTGTAAGTTGTACACACGACAAACTTATAACACCTCTCTTTTTCCGTCGGGGGTTAAAAATTACAAGTGCAAATCCGTTGTATTGCATCCATTTAAACATGCTTGAAATTTTGCTTAGTAAAATTCGCTTATCGGTGAGATATAAATCAAATCGCGTCGAGCCATCAAGATGTTAACTAAGACAGCATAAAAACATTACAAAATGAAAATAACTGTTACAAATGAAATATTTCCTCAGACACTTTTTACTACAATTTGTCTAAAGTAAACTCGATAGTTAGGAACCCAAGATTGGCTCAGACAAGAAAGACGATATGACAAGCCTAAGACATCCATCATCAGTCAACATAATTCGGTAAAAGGATTCCTCCGTATAATACTTTATCCTCTAATGGCCGAGTGTCTCATATTACATTCTACTATAACAATTTATCTAGCGGCTTCAATGTCCTTCAAGTATAACTTTCCTTAACGAATGAGTAGGGATGTGCTGACCATGGACTTGAGACGACTATCCGATTAAAGCACTAGTCGGCGATTAAATTGCTGACTAGTCTGCCACCTATTCACCGACTAGCTGTTAGCCCGGCCAGATATTTGGATTTCCTGATTAGTCGGCGACTATAGACGTGGCCGATTAGTCGATTCTCCCGACTAGTCAGTGACTAGTCAGTTTGTATCTTTTAATGGCGATTGCTTCTCTGTTTTTTAGGGTTCCGTACCCAAAGGGTAAAAACGGGACCCTATTACTAAGACTTCGCGGTCCGTCTGTCTGTCTGTCACCAGGCTGTATCTCATGAACCACGATAGCTAGAGAAATGAAAAGAGAATCCAATCCCTCTAGCAAAACTATCCGCAAGTAGTTATTTTGAATGACACCATTTGCAAACTAAAGGATCAATTTAACCATCAAATGCAGTAAGCAGAGATCGAGATTATGGGCATCGAGGAATCCCCCTCCGAAAACCTTCATCACATCGTCTTGTTGACTGCGTCTAAGCTTGGTATTCGGCTGACCTTGGACGACGTTGACTGGACAGCGCGTGCAGGGCTAAGGAAAAGCTCCGTGTCCGACTCAATCGCTAAGTTTCCAAGGACAATTATCGTCAGACTGCTGAGGAAGTCGAAAAGAGATTAGTTGATAAAGGCGGTGAACAAGGGGCAATCTCTCTTCCAGGGACATTGATATCCAGGGAACTGTCCGTAAGATCTTTGTTAATGAACATCTAACAAAGGACAACCGCATATTGTTTCGTGAGGCGCGGGCCCGCGCACAGCGCACGGGTTACAAATACTGCTGGACAAACAACGGGCGGATACTCGTCCGCAAGACTGAGGGGCAACCTGCCATCACCATCAAGAGCATTAAAGGACTCGATCTTTTTCTCGGCACTCAAACTGAACCTAACGTCATACCGGATACTCCAAACTAAAAATGTTTTAATAATTGCACACCTGAAAAGCCCCACTAAATGCTTTTATAATGTAATACGTTTCGCCTTCAAAAATTGTACAATGTATGGTCAGTAATTATTTTTCAGTCAAATTATGACAGCTTATATGAAATAGTTAATGTGTGGGTAATCTCTGGGTACGTGCTTGTTTTTTGTGTCCGCGGTTTCAAATATATAATGAGTTCAAGTACCACACCTGTTGTAATCTACTATCTTTTAATGATAATTCTATTTTATATATTGTTTACAGTATTAACTTGTAATCATATGGTGCTTAAGTTATGTACCATTTGCAATATAACAGTTAACACACATACACCACCTCAACACAATAGACTACCGCTTAGGAAATACTCATTTTACTGCACATTCACTCAAAAACACGTCACTCACACACATATTTACGAAGTAAGTATCCCTACTGTACGCAATGCATTTTGTTACTTCTCGCATAGGTGTACTGGACAAATAACTCCTGGCCAAATTGCGGCTTTAATTATTTCACGGTATGTCTCTAATAATAATTTATGATCATAGATAAAACCGACCTGTTGACCGAAATAGATGAGACGCTGAGCATATCTTGCCGCACTGTCGAGAAACTTGATTTGTGCGGGCACTTACTTCGGGAACATAGTTTCAGGGTATTAACTTTAAATATCAGGAGCTTGCAAAAAAACTTCCTCAGCCTGCAAGCATCGTTATGCCGACTGGAATTTCAACCAGACGTCATTGTCCTGACGGAATGCTGGCTGAGTGAAAACTCAATAATTCACCAACTGCCAGGATACAAAGGCTACCAGACTTCCAAAAAAAATAACAAGAGTGGTGGGGTTACAGTTTACGCTAGCACCGTAAAACTGATTCACATCCGTACACTTCAACGTTAAGTTCAGTAGAAAACCAGCATCAGGCAACTCCCAGTTGTCTGGAATTTTGCTGAACTGGACCTTTTTGGCGCAGCCGCGGGGCACACTATGTATGTAATTGTTGTAAAATTAAGTTTTATTTGTACCTACATTGTGTGTATCTGTGTGTTCCAAATAAACTAATTCCGTTCCTTTTTTTTTTAGCGACATTTGGACTGCATCAGTCTCCGAACCCGAATTTGTCGATGCCAATTGCCTTGAGCTGCAAAATAAAATAACAATTCTCGCTAATTAACCGTTCACCTTCATTCACCAACACTGATCGATTCCTTGACTCTCTGGACTACTCCTTGGACAGACTTAGAAACTCCTCATGTGTTATAGTGACGGGTGATAACAACTTTGACTTACTAAATGATTCACCTAACGTTGTCCATCTGACTTATCAATGTTTAATGGCTGAACATAGCTCCTACCAGCTATCACTCACCCAACACGAGGTAAAGCTTGTTTGGACCACAGCTACGTCAAAATTAAGTGCACTTCTGCACAGGGGGTCGTTTGTGAGGCCTCAGTTACAGATCACCACTGTGTTGTTAGGAATCAACTGCTCTAACCTTGTAAGGTAACATTTTCACCCTACTCACCAGCTAACTCAGGGGTAGGTGATCAGGATGAGACAATAGCAGGGAAGATTTCGCATGAGGGTCGACAGAAGTAAAAGTCTTTCTATTTGGTCAACTAGTTTAATTTTCACTTCAGCAGCACTACAGCTTCATAATGTATACATATGACACTTACTTGTGTATGGGCTATAATATACCCTTAAACATAGTACCAGATGTATGATATCTCAATCAGCACCGTTCCTCTGTGCCGTTGGCATCCAGTTTCTCACCGGTCAAAATATCATGGGTATTCGGAGCCTGTTGTTGAACACTGTAGCTGTCGCTCTTATTTGTAGATGACCATATTTATTATATTTATTGATTAGTTAAAATTAATCCTAATGAGCCCTGTCAATGGGAAAAGTGCAGGATGAGCATCATATAAGCACATGTTACACAAGCATGAAAATATAGACCAATTCAACCAATACTCACAGCGCTTGCTGGCACATTATATTTTTATATTTAGGGCTGTTTCCTTGTCGCCTCCGAGTCATTCCGATTATCTTAGATGAACCCTTTTTTCAATAGATATTTTCGTGACCGTCAATGAAGAATTAGCAATGGAAAGGAAATGACACTCTTGTCAGCCCTATGGCTTGACATTTTATCAACCTTTTACATTGAACGTTTTATCGACCAATAGATATGATCATAATTAATAGACTTGTCGTTTTTATTTATAAATTGAATTGTGTGTTTTATTATAATATATATTTATTACACATAATTCATATTTACTTATTTTTAATTAATTTAGTATATTTCAACCGACAGTAGCGCCATCTGACAGAATTGCATTAGAAGTAATGACAAGTAAGAGATTCACGCCTTTGACACTAAATGTCGCTATTCTATGTAACAGTATTATTAATTGTTACAACCTTCGATGAAGAATACACTAGATTCCCGGTCAGCGCTTCAAAAACGGTCCGAAAAATATGGCCGCAAATACGGTTGTACGTAACAGACTGTTCCGTACGGTGTACGGAATATCTTTTTTTCGGTAAGTTTATACCATTATGTGTTTTTCATAATGTAAAAACCGTATTAAATAGTAAATATGAATCAATTACCAAATATTATGATTGTTTGACCAACGTTTGTGTCGATAAAGCGAATGCGCCAACTATTGTAACAAACATCGACTGTTCTGTTAGCTTTTTTTTTAGCTTTTCTAATGATCCATAGAAAACCAAATAAAGTAACCCCGAAATTTCCTACATAGTTTTTTTAACCTTATTGCTAAAATTTCATTATATAATAAATATTTTTGTACCTACATATAACCTATTTTTTTATAATCTTTAGTCTCGCGTTTGACCACTATCTCGGCTGATCTTAAGCGATGATGTGGTCTAGTCTGACTTTTAATTTTCATGTTTTCATGAAAATCCTACCCTAGCTACCCGCCCACGTATACATATATATATATATTAAACTGTCTCTATAATCAAAAGAACAAAACAAAAAAAAAAAAAAACAAATCGATCCAGCCGTTTTAGATTACACCAACGAACGGCAATTGATTTTTATAATATTGAAAGGTAACTGATTCTTAATCTAATATTGTAACAGATCGAAGATATAAAAAAAAAATTGAACGTTTCGACTCCACTCATTCCTTGTCCAAGCAGCGAGCTCGAAAATAAATTTTGAAAATTCGAATTTCGAATTGCTTTTTTTGGCACATTGTAATTTAGACTTTAATACTTGCGTGTAAGACTAAATTTGTATTGAGGTCATAATTTTTTTATTGCTTGCTACATAGTTTTGTGAATGCAACTTTAAACTTTGCATTTAAGGTTGAATTTGCATTAAAGTATATTTAAAGTAAAAAAGTAAAAGTTAAAGTTTATTTTAAGTAGAATTCTTAGAATTACCTAAACACAGTTGGCGTCAGTTTTAAAGATAAGTTTTATATGGGATCCTATTTCTAGCGTATTCTTCATCGAAAGCTCTAACACTAAAGCTAAAAACAATAACAGATTCAAACTGATCACGGATTACTCCAGAGTAATTGAAGAAGTGAGCCGGCTCGACTAGATGAACGTTAACGCCACAACAAACATTAACGATGCAGTCCTCCTACTAAACAAGACCTTGACGGATATCGTGACTAAATACACCTCGAGAATCATAATAATTCGTTCAAAATTTAACATAAAGCCGTGGATTACGCCTGGACTTCTAAAGTGTATCCGTCATAGACGTTCTTCACGCCCAGTCAAACCAGCAGCCAAAAAAATATGTATTGAAAGTTATCTACTCAAGGTATAGAAATTACTGCAACGACATTCAGCGCCAGTGGAAAGCTGATCATGAGAGGAAAGAATTGAAAAAAAAACAGCAAAGATCCCAAAAAGCTATGGCGAACTATAAAAGAAATATGTCAAGTACCAAATCGAACCAACGAAAACCAAGAACTGCTGAAATATAAAGAAAACTCCAAAATGTCCATTAACGCTTGCAACGAGTACTTTGTTTTGGTTGGACATAAACTCGCAACAGACATCCTTAGTGGGCAGCTGAGGACTGAAGGAAAACTGCGTCTTGACGTTGAAGGTAAAATTACGCCTAAACACTCAGTGTTTCTACAACCTACGGACGCTAAAGAAATAAGCAACATCATAGATGATCTCAAAGTCGATAGCGCTCCAGGCCTCGACGGTTTCCTGCCTCTGCTCCTGAAACACATAAAAAATTACATTCTAGAGCCCATAACACACATATGCAATCTGAGCATGGAGACTGGCACCGTCCCGGATTGCTGGAAAACCACTGTTATCACGCCTATCTACAAAAGTGGTTCCAAGAATGCCCTTGACAACTACCGGCCAATCTCATTGCTTTGTGTTACATCTAAAATCCTCGAGAAACTAATTAACAACCGTCTCATTAACTTTCTAGAAGAAAACTCATTTCTCTCGGAGCGGCAGTTTGGCTTTCGCCGAGGGAAGTCTACAACGCAAGCGGTGAGTCTGCTGCCACTGTTTTCTCAAACATTGACAGGGGCCGCCGTTCAGCTGGTGTCTTCCTTGACCTCGCCAAGGCCCTTGACACAGTCTCAATTCCTTTACTTCTGAAAAAATTCGAAACCTTTGGTGTCAGAGGCCTGCCCTTAGAATGGTTCAACGACTACTTGTCTGGTCGCCATCAGCTCGTCAAAATCGAGGAAAGTGTTAGTAGCAGCCTGCCGATTGCCTTCGGTGTGCCCCATTGCAGTGTCTTGGGGCCCACACTCTTCATCCTGTATATGGAAGATATATTAAGACTCAACTTAGCACAATCGGATGTAATCTGCTATGCTGATGATAATGCCATAAACTTTCATGGAGACATAGGAATGAGTAGAGAAAAAGGAATGAGTATCATAGCGGAATGGCTTGAGCGGAATCTACTGACGCTAAATCTAAAAAAAAACTAATTTCTTGGCTTTCCACCTCACTCGAGCAAGTAGGCCGAACGCTAAATCACTGAAAATACACGGCAACAATTGCGACGCCTTGTCAGCGGTACCCGTCTCAGACGCCAACTGTAACTGTAACGCCATTAACAGAGTGGATAACACAAAGTACCTATGCGTCATAATTGATGAGAACCTGTCCTTCAAAGCACACATTCGAATACTCGCCAAAAAAAACTCGCAAATTCATCTATGTCGCGAAACACTTACGAGCCAGTGCGCCAAAGAATATCTGCATCCAGCAAGTGTATATCTCTCTGTGCCAATCTGTCCTGCAATATTGTGTTGGTGTCTGGGGCGGCGGCGCCAAGATGTGCATGCTGGAGCTGGAGCGGGCTCAGCGCGCTGTCCTCAAGAAGCTCCTGGAAAAACCGCGGCGTTTTTCTACTAATGAGCTATACAGGGAGGCTGGGGTACTTCGCGTACGACAACTCTTTATCCTGGGGTCACTTTTAAAACTTGTGAATGAAAGGGTAGTTCGCTCTAGCTGCAGTAACAGAGGCAGGAGACTGCCTGATAGAATCTCCCTCCCAAAAATCGGAACCCTCTTTGCAGCCCGGCTTTCATCGTACTTATCCATAAGAGTGTTCAATGAGGTAAATAAATCTTTTACTATACCGACCTAGTACCCTGAGGCCAAAACTAAACTAAAATAATGGTTGTTGGACCGGAGTTACGAGGAAACGGAATGTTTACTTTGCTGCACAAGTTAATACCCACACACACTCGGATAAAACACACACCCTCACTTACACTTCACACTTACTCACCTTAACTGTTTTTCTGCACTGCCCTTAATAATATGTTTCTCCATTTTGTCCATTTTGTGTTTATTATCTTTATCATGTTTTGTAATTAATTGCCACGTAGCACTAGCAGGACTGTATACCTACATAACAACTAAGTGAAATGTTTGGGTCACCAAGACACAGGCTGTGCCTAGTTTGGGACCCGTTCGTAAATTGTTATGGTCATTTTTAGCTTTAGTTTCTTACCACACTGTGTATTGTCATCATGTTATAACTGTGCACGTTAAATAAATGAATTTGAATGAATTTGAATTGAATGAAAATGAAATTTTTACAGATAATGTGTTTCTGTTGCCGCTATAACAAAAAATACTAAAGACAGAATAAAATATATATTTAAGTGGGGCTCCCATACAACAAACGTGTTTATTTGCCGTTTTTTTGCAATAATGGTACGGAACCCTTAGTGCGCGAGTCTGACTTAAACTTCGCTGATTTTTATTGTAACTCATGAAGTGACGACTAGACGCCGACTTTAAATATGATCAGTTAGCCGGTGTTCCCAACTAGTCGGCAACTAGTTGTCCATCTCTACGAATGAGACACAAAGTTACATTATAGATAAATAGATAAAACATTTATTTAGTGCACACAAAAGATACAGCACAAAACACAAAATCACAATTAAATTTTCAATTTGTACGAGGTATATAAAAACAAGGTGCCAACATACAAAAGAAAGAAAAACGAAATCATACAGGAAATAAAAGTGACATAGTAACATACCACAATTAGTAGTTATAACGATTAAACCACATTGCGGTGTGCGTCTCAAGGTTGCACCAAATGGGAGTCCAGCTCAGCACATGTCAGGAATATACCTGACGCTGATATTCTGCTGGAAGCCTGCAGTGACATATGGTCACCAAGCAGACGTGATAATTATGTTAGTGTTGTTAAAGTGTTATGCGAAGAGTATTTCACGTAAGTATACCCGCAACGTTAATTTATTGCAATAAATGTTTTCCAGTGGCAAACGTTCCAGTTTTAGGTGTGTTGATGGTGCTATAAATTCTTTCTGATTACTTGATTAAGTATGTATATTACTTGATAAGTAAGTAAATTATAAAATATGTCTCTAGGGACTAACTTGAGTAACAAGTTTCTTAGAGAGTTGAGGACCCTAAGTGAAGGACGGTTCTCGTTAGAAAAGTTAGCCTTAAGATACGGTGAGCATTAATTTGTTTGTGGCTGCCCTAATGTTGTATATAGCAGTTCCTGTTGGCTTGTATGTAAAATTAGTTCCAAATTCGATAATTTTGATGGAGAGGCAAAACTTTAGGAAGTCTTGTTGAGACTTGTTATAAAAGTTGTTAATGAACAGAATAAACCCAAAGACCTTATACTTCTTACTACTAGACTGTGTACCAAATTTTTTTGTTTAGCTAAAATGAAATCTATCGTCATACACCTAGGTTAGCTATTTCCTTATAAGCGGTAGCTACCCAAAAGCGGTCCTGGTGAGAGGGTTTCCGCTGGTAGTGTGTCCTTGTCTGACCTCTTGCTAGCTCAACTAATCATTGGGTTTGGTAGAAATGGTAGAAAATTTTATATTTTCTTTTTATGTTATACCAAAACGAACAATTCATAGACTTTGACACGTATTTAAATATTTCTAGAAAAGTATATAATATTTCTACAGTTCCTATATTTAATCAATTCGTTGTATTTAAAAAAATATCATTAATACTGAGTAAGAGTAGTACTTTTAAATGTTTGGGCCTGGTAATACTAAATGTAGGATGGCCGTTTGCGGATTTTTTGGCGGACTTTGTTCGAGTGAAATTCAGCGGCTGTTAATATTATTTGCAAATTGATTCCTAGTGGAATATAATTATATATAAAACGGTCTACGCAACTGGACCATATTTATTTATTAATTAAAACTTTATGCATAAGTACAAAGGCGGACTTAATGCCTTACGCATTTTCTACCAGTCGACCTTAGGGTGGTGCAGAGATAAAACAAGGCAGCTGCAACTAAATGATAGGATGAATAGAGAAAAGACCATATGTGACATCATAGAAATCCTTTGAGGTATATTAAGCACCGTCAGAAGACTGCAGGGTCATCTAACGCCTCTCCTTCATGAGCTTGAGAGTAGGATCAGAGAGCTTTTTGTTCCAATCTATACGATGGTCTTGAAGAATGAAACTTGGGATTTGAGGATTATTGAGTCCTCCCCTGCTCTTCGAACTTCAGATAACCCTTTAATACTCCATCGTAAACTTCTCAATTCCTATTCGAGTTCGGTGATTTTTTCGTCGGTCCGGAGTGTGCGCGTGTTGTACGTTGCCAGGTCCAGGCGTCGGTATTTGTTGGGGTAGCCGGATCTCGTCCGGGATTCTTAGCACCCCTTGCCATACCGTAACTTCGACCGCTACCGTAGTCGAGGGTAAAGGCTGCCGGGCAATGGGGGCTATGTTTTATTTGTGCTATTCATGGGGAGTGCTTCGCAGGTGGGTTGGCGATCGCAGTATGGTTGTTACAACTTTACAAGTGCACAGAGAACGCTGCTGCCCATTCTCTGGTTTTTCCCTTAGTCGCCTCTTACGACACCCATGGGCAAACATGGGATGGTGAAATTCTTTACGCCCGACACCATACGGGTAGAGATGTAGATGCCAAAAAATATAAACACTTTTTTTTATTAACTATAAATTAGGTAGGTTTAGGTAGCGCAGTTAGGTAGCATCAACATATCGGAATACTTCAACTATCGTTTTTACAATCAATTTGTCCCATGTTCTGTTTGGTCATGGTCACCTCATTAGAAAGAGACACACTACCAAAGGGAGCCCTCTCGCTCGGACCGGTTTCTGCGCCATAGTGCACAGTCTAGTAGTAAGAAGTATAAGGTCTTTGAATAAACCAGAAGCAAAAGTCGTTTTCTAACACTCAAATTGACGTTGATATTGACATGTGACAGATGACATTGAGTCTACTTATTGCTTAGAGGTTTGTCGATCATGGCCTTAGTATCTTAATAGAGATTTTTGCGGGCTTTTTTCGGGTGAAGTTCAGCGGCTGTTAATATTATTTGCAGATTGATTCCTAGTGGTTATTGTGATATAAAATTGGTGTAGTTTTGTGTCTCAACTATCTACGCAAATGGACAATATGTGAAATCATTGACAGAAGTGATCTCGGGAGAGTAGAGCGGATAATTTTACTGTAGTATTGACTACCTCCACAAAACTTACTGGGAAGGCTGACTCGACACAATTTGCTGCCAAATACTCCAAAAAATTTATGGAGTCATTTCTAATCTAAAAATAAAAAACCCTGTAAATTCCACAGGAGCGTCCTCACTAAGAGGATTCACGTATAATGAGCATTCGACGTCGAATATTCGAGTGATGTGGACATTGAGCCGAGCGTTACAAAGCTTATACGCAAGCGCGAACTTCGGCCGGTGTGGACGTCGCAACGATTTTTGCGGAAACGGCTCGCATTCGAACGTTCATGCAAACAAAACGCTCGAAAGCGAGTACTCTGGGGGTTGACCACAAGCTCTTAGAGCGGTATCAATTTGACCTTGTTTAAAGTTTTCGTACCATGACGTCGTTTAAAAAAGCTCAATTTGATAACGCTACGAAGTTTGCTTTTGTTTAGGTTTTGATAATGTTTGGATGCCGATTGTCTTATAATTCATTCAAAATTCAAACCACAGCGTGCTTTTTGACAACCAGCGATATCGTTTTTACTACAATTTTTGGTTTTGTTTGACAGTTAAAAAAAGTTGCTTTGGCGGGCTCGATTTATTAACATTTTCCAAAATATATACAAAAATTATCACTTTCGTGATATAGCCGGTAGGTAATACGTATTTATTTACGTATTTATTGGATACATAACCTCTGCCAAGCCAAACAGAGCTACAGGCATCATGTTATGTTATTAAAAAAACTATGCTAATGTAAACTTGTCGATTGATTTGTGTATCTCATGCGATTTTAGCATATGTGGACTAAATTTCTTGTTTGATTCTAGGTGGCAAATGCATTATGAATGGCGACTAAACCCATGAAATCATGGAGGGCAGTGCAGACGCTACGTGAGCCATCGCAACAGCAGCACATGATATAATTAAAGGCTCTAGTGTATAAAACTGTTCTAGTTCGAGGATAAATAAGAAATAAAAGAAAGCTGATAGAGGCCAACAAACGCATCATGAAGCTGAGGGAGCTTAAATATATGAATGATTGGTACCTGGAACCTGTAAAACCTACGTACGACGAAGAATGCATTTGGTGTTTTGTGATGCTTGTGCTAGTGTCTCACGTTATTGCTTAAGACTGCGTTGCTGTATTAGGTAATCCTTTATGTGCTTGTGATGACTGCCTAGTATTGTTGTGTGTGATAACCATGGACATAATCTCAATGGTGGTAGATACCTTACTGATAACCATCTTCATCTTACCCGACTGCGTTAACAATATTGTGTGTAGGTATGTGCACCTACTGTGATGTAATAAATGTTTTTGCAGTTGGAGAATCAATATACTTTTATACCCCACGTGTTGTACATTATTTATTATTATCATCAAACTTTTTAGCGCACGGTCGGCGCAGTGGTTGAGTGATTGACTGCTGCGCTGCGTGTTGCGGGTTCGATTCCCGCACGGGACAAATATTTGTATGACCTACAGATAGTTGTGCCGGTTCTGGGTGTTGTGTATGTGATTAGAATTAATATTTGTTTCGGGATATTTACCATGTATATTTTGTTTTTTGTTGAGAGCTCGATATTTCGGCACCGTTACAAGCGCCATGATCACGAGAACTAAAGTCTTTGCGGGTGGGTGTTGTTTACGAGCTGACATATCTGTCTACCCTCTTCCAACACACAAATATTAATTCTAATGATTGTGACCATGTCAGCTTAAAAACTTATGTTGTGTAAGTGAGTTTATATGTTTGTAAACGCACCCACGATACAGGAAGTAATTCCTAGTGTGGGGCAAAGATTAAAAAAAAAAAAGAAAACTCATCCATTCTACTTACCCTAAAAATATTCAAACAAACTCACGCCTCTTTCCCATGTGGGCAAGCAGAAACTACAATGCCACCTGCTACGGTCCTGACATTCTACTTTTGCTTCATTTACATCCATACACACCGGTAATGAGGCCAGCGCTCCTGACCATTCTGGAGAACATTACCAATTAGATCCGTGTATGACCTAGGACGTTCCCTACCGGGTGGCGTTTTCACTCACATCTGCCTTGTACATACCTTTTCTTAGTCGCCTTTTATTCATCATATATCTATATTTAGAGGTATTTACTATACTTAGGGCCGGTTTCTGAAGTAGACGTCACATCTCAAATCCGCTAACAATTTGTTACAAATTAACCAGCCGTCAGTTGTCAGTGAGTTTCTCAACACTTCATCATCGAGAAATTACGTAATCGCTTGTTACATTTAATAATTTATTTCGGTTGGCTATCCTAGCTGGTATTAATTCACTTCATTCGATACTATAACGTAATCAGTAACTTTAAATAGTATTTTATCTTGAGCGGCTGGGTTAGGGTAGCCGCCAAGTTAAGCAAAACTTACTAAGGACGATTTATGGATGGGAAACCACGTGTTTTTTTATTTGCTTGTTTTTGGATAGGTGAACCCACATAGGTTAAGCAACATTTACCAAGGTTAGTCTTTGGATGGATGCCGCTTTTTTTTTGGTTCGTTTCTTTTGTATAGCTGACCCCGCCAGGGTAAGCAACACTTTCAAAGGTCAGTTTTGGGATGGGTGACCACTTTTTTTTTTGGTTCGCTTGTTTTTAGATGGGTGACGCTGCCAGGGTAAGCAACACTTACCAAGGTCAGTGTTTGGATGGGTGACCACTTTTTTTGGGTTCGCTTGTTTTTAGATGGGTGACGCTGCCAGGGTAAGCAACACTTACCAAGGTCAGTGTTTGGATGGGTGACCACTTTTTTTGGGTTCGCTTGTTTTTAGATGGGTGACCCCGTCAGGGTAAGCAACACAAACCAAGGTCAGTCTTGGGATGGGTGTCCACTTATTTTTGGATCGCTTGTTTTCGGATGGCTGAACTTGGTAGATGTTGTTTAACCTAATGGGGTGACTTTAGGATGGGGACCAACATTTTTTGGTGATGGTCACCCATCCAAAGACTGACCTTGGTTAGTGTTGCTTACCCTGGCGGGGTCACCTATCAATAAACAAGCGATCCAAAAAAAAATGGTCACCCATCGCAAGACTGACCTCGGTAAGTGTTGCTTACCCTGGCGGGGTCACCACCCCAGCCGCTTCAAGTTAAACACAAATCTATCCAGAAACTAACTTCGGTAAGTACTAAGTACAGGGTACAGTCAACATAAATGTGCGTGAGGAAGGTTCGATTCCCAGGTCAGTAACAGTATGCTTTTTTTTTACCTAAATACAAAATAACTATTTTTGATAATTGTGTCAAGTTTTTATAATGTGATTCATTTAAAAAGTTTGTGATATCCTATATTTTTCAAATCCTGCTAATTCAATAATTGATCTAAATTAACATATTTTTTATAACTCAACCCATACCATAGTTTTCGCCGACCCCTATTATCTTTTTAACGTAATATTTAAAATCATAATATTAATTTTAATCTTCAAATAATCGACCAATTTCCAACAATTATAAATAAGGCTCGTTGACAAGAGATTAACATTTAAAAAGGTTCTCAGAAACCCAAAACTGCTGTAACATGTGGTTAATTCGAGATTCTTCTCAAATGTGACAAGTTGTCAACCGCTTGTCACATTTGGGTGTTGAGAAACTGAAAGTAGAACAGGCGATTAATCGTCGATTACGTTAACAACCCGATAATTGAGACCTGGGAAACCGGCAGTTAGTTAATATATACGTAATACGTATGTATTGTGTATGTACCTATTTTAACTATATACCTATATTTCGGCGACAAAACCCCATCTGCACGCTGATTAGGTAAAACAACGAAGTTTATGTAATACCTACTCATGCAAGCACCTTAGTATATAAAGTGTTAGTTAAGTACATCTAATAAGATTGACTAGTAGGTAAGTACATATGATAACTAAACAGATTGTAAGCAAATGACGAATTGAGTATAGTACCTAAGTGTAATTATTTCTTGTTAGATACTAATTAGAGTTGTAATTATTTTGTTTTTTATCTAATTAGCATGTACAAACATATAGAATCCTAATTCAAATGTTAAAAGTTGATAAAGATAGTTTTTTAAAGATTTGTCATGAGATACTCGTATCATACCCACATGTTAATAATTACGCGAGGAACTTGATAACTTGATTTTTTGTTTGTGGGGATTTTTTGTTGAAGTTAGTGTCAAATGAAAGGTCTTTGTCTAAAACCATTGTATCCGTTTGAATCATGTAAATAGGTTCACAAGTTTCCAAGATAATCACGTATCATTATAATCAAAATGTAAACAAATTTTTCGTTTTTGTTCTAAAATGTTTTTTAATTATGGTAAAATGTGTAAATTTTATTATTGTATATTATGCACGTGATTAAACCCTATCATTTAAGATCAAATTTGTAAAGATTATGTAGAAAATTGAATAAAATACACGGCTCCAAAGATTTCGGCTAAGTAAAAATTTACGCAAGGATGATCCATAAACACGCGGGCGTCAATTTGGGAATGACGGGCCATATATAAGAAGGAAGACGGGCCACTGGACCGATGAATTCAGTCGCAGCCAGAGATTACTATTATATACTGGTCGCAGCTCAGCCGGAAGGAAGAATAGCCGAAATCCGCGGAACCAATTCTCAAGAAAATCCGCCTTTTATTCCTGTTTCTTTTCTTCAGTTAATAACGTGGATCCTTGGGTTGTCCTCTCGTACTACCCTACATAGGTATCCATTCAGGGGTGAATGGTGACGTGTGCCACTGGTGGCACTGCCGCTGCCACCAGCTAAGTCGCAAGACTCAGTAAGTAGGGAACGCACGACAAACATAAGTGGCGCTTGTCCCAGCGGAGGCGACCGTGGGTACTTACAACATCTAGGCACCATACCGCCACCGCAACAATATATATATATGTGTACACATTTTACTTTATGTTATCTCTCCACTACCTTTGGTCGACTGATAGAGAATGCCTTAGGCATTGATAAATAAGATAAAACCTTTAGAATAAATGGTTTTAATCAGCAAAAATATAAGTGAATAGAACAGTCGTAATGACGAATAAAATAACTACATTATTTTTAAGACTATAGAAACTCCAAGGCGTTTCTATATCACCACATTCTTCCCGGCTGAAAGAGAACAGCTATTCAGTTTAGAACGTAATCCATGTAGCGGCTTGGAAGCCTACGTTCTCTCATCGATCTTCGCTGAGTAGTTGAATTATCAGAAGCCGGGCGTTCTGCTTCGACTAATTGATATTGTCCAGCTGGAGCTGTTACATCTGTTGGCTATTCCTCTTCTTCGTCATTCGTACTTCGAGAATCGTAGAAGTCTTCTTCACTTGTTTCTACTGATTCTCTTGTCTCGTTAAGTATTTCTGGCGTTTCCTGAATTATCTCACTATCTTGACCCAATGGTGCTAGGTGTCGTTTTGAGACAGTTGATTCTCGTCCGTCTACTAGAAGAACATAGGAATAATCTGGATATACATGAAGTAACGTCACCTCCTCAACGACTGGTTAATCTTTATTAGTGCGGTTAAATTTTTGCATCAGCACATGTTCTGATTCTATCAACCAAGTGGGTATAGAAACTCCATTCGTAGATCGCCTGGTATGCGTAAACATTCGTTCATGTGGTGTACAATGTGTGGCTGTGCACAGCAAGGACCGTATGGAATGTAAAGCTTGAGGAAGAACTTGTTCCCAATTTTCAATTGCCAGTTTGCGTGAACGTAGAGCCAATTGTATTGATTTCCAGAGAGTCCCATTGAAACGTTCTACTTGACCATTCCTCTTGGATTGTATGGAGTGGTTCTACTGGAAGCAATCCCTCGTGAATTCAATATTTTTTTTACTGCCGCTGAAATGAATGAAGTTCCTCGATCTGAATGAAGATAAGATGGCATCCCGAATAGCATAAATATCTCGTTTAGATGTTTTGTAACTGTTGCAGAACTCATATCGGCACATGGGAAAGCAAAAAGGAAACGTGAGTATTCATCGATCACCGTTAATATCTTTGTTCTTATAATATGTTTGTATCTTTGTTTGTTCTTGTGTTGGAAGGTACTGGACCTTTAAAGTCAATACTTAATCTCTCCATAGGTGAAGTAGCTTTTATCAAAATCGGATCTGGCAAGGCAGATCTGTAGAATATTGGTTTTATTTCAGAACAAATCCGGCACGAATTAGTCATATTTTTTTATAGCTTCAGTAGAGTAAGGCAAATTTTTCGATTTTACCCAGTGGTTCATACGCACTATTCCTGGTTGACACACGGCTTCATGTAATGAAAATAGTTTGTCAGTCCGTATTGGTACCGATGCACATACTCGTGAAAGTGCGTTAGCAGTGGTTTCCTGGGCCGTACACAATGTCATACTTGAACGGTGCCAAGTCCAAGCGCCACCGCTGTATTTTCTCATTCTTTATTTTACTCGTCAGTTTATTATCAAACATGAACGATACAGATCGTTAGTCAGTAATGAGACGAAATGGTTTTCCAATAAGAAAATGACGCCATTTCCTTAGCGATTCCACTATAGCGTAAGCTTCTTTTTCTATAGCTGAGTGGTTAAGTTCGCTATTATTTAGCATTCTGGAGAAAAATGCAACTGGTCGATCAGATTGAGACAAGGTTGCTGCAATGGAATGATTAGATGCATCCGTTTCTACGGTGAACGGTGCATTGTTGTCGATAGCGTGAATAGCAGATTTCGCAATCTCAGATTTCAGTTTTTCAAAACTTTGTACTAGCTCATCTTTTATTGGAAATAATTGTGTATGAGCGAGAGCATGAACTCTTTCTGAGAAATTTGGAATCCATTTACTGTAATGCGCAAACATTCCTATTGTCCTTCTTAATGATGGCAAATCACATGGTGGTGGCAAAGTCAGTAGTGGCCGTAAGCGTTTCCCATCTGGCTTAATGACGTGGTTCTTTACATTGTATCCCAGAATATTAATAGAATCTTGGGAAAACTTACACTTTTCTTTGTTGAGCGTAAGGCCATATTTTTGAGCGGCTTTCAAAAAATTCTGAAGATTTTCATCATGTTCCGCTTGATTTTTACCACAAATTGTTCGTCATCGTTCCTTTAAGCTCTTTTTTACGAATCACCCAGTCAATGGTTCTTTGAAAACTTGAAACTCTATTTGTGACACCGAATGGAATACGCCGAAATTGGTATAGATTTCCTGAAGCTTCAAATGCTGTGAAGTGGCGCTCCTTCGGCAGAATTGATACTTGATGATATGCGGTTTACAAATCTATAGCGCTAAATATACTATATTTTGATATCTGACACCAAATCCTCTATGTTTGGAAATGGGTATGCATCTAAATGTGTACACCTATTTATTGTTCGAGAATAATCGATAACAAGTCGTTTCTTATGATTAGTATTCCTCGTAATAAGAACTTGCGCTCTCCAGGGTGACGTATTCTCCTCAATAATTCCTTCGGCCAAAAGTTTTCTAACGTCATCGTCGATAAATTTCTTATCATCCTCACTGTATTTTCGAGATTTAATAGCAATAGGCTTGCATTCAGGAGAAACGTTCGAAAACAAGGGTACAGCTGGTACAGAGGCTGGAGCAACTCCGCATACTTATAATTGGATCTTTAGGACCTCCAAAAGAGAACTCAAGCGAAGAATGCTTCTCTAGTATATCATGACCAATGATAAGATCAGCGCACAGGTTCTTTACAATAAGCAAATTCAGACCCTCGTAATTATGATCTGCAATTTTAGCTGAGACGCAGGTTTGTCTCTCTACTTGAGATGTCAATGAAGTTGATGCCATTGAAATTATTTGATTACAAGGTCTCTTTTTTAGCCGATTCATTTTAAAGAAGTCTTCGTTCATAAAATTGGAAGAACTGCCTGTGTCAATTAATGCTTGAGCACGAATTCCCTGAGTGTATGCTGTTACAGTTGCTTTCTTAAGGGAATCCGGTGACGCTGCTACAATACATGCTGAGCTGTTGGTATGAGTATCTTGTTAATCTAAACCTGCAACAGTATGAGGTTTCTTGCCTCGGCATACGTTAGCATAGTGTCCCTTCCAGTCACATATCTGGCAGTTAGAGTCGACAGCAGGGCAATCCTTTCTAGAATGCACTCGCCTTCCACAGAAGAAACACTTTCACATTATAGTAACTGCGATTGGTTCTCTGTTTCCTTCTTAGCCTTGAACAGCACTCAAGTTTGAAACATTATAGCTCTGTGAACTCATTTCAGCGATTTCTAGCGATATCGCCTGATTGTAGGCTTGGTCGAGTGTTAACGACAGATTTTCAAGTAAACGTTGTCTAATTTTGTTTGACTTGATATCAGAAATAAAAGCATCTCTTATACTATCACTTTTATTTGTTTCCGCATCAACTTTTTCAAATCCGCAGTCCTTTGCCATTAACTTTAGAGCTTGAATATAGGTGTCAATGTTTTCTTCACTCTGTTGCTTTCTCGTTGCCAGCATGTGTCTAGCGTAAATTATACTTTTTGGCTTTTATCAAGCCTAGCCTATATACTAGCTGAGCCCCGCGGCTTCGCTCCCGTAAAAATTATAGCCTATGTTACTCGGGAATAATGTAGCATTCCATAGGTGAAAGAATTTTTAAAATCGGTCCAGTAGTTTCGGAGCCTATTGGGTACAAACAAACAAACATACAAACAAACAAAAAAATCTTTCCTCTTTATAATATTGGTATAGATTATTTAGTGTACTCAATGCTGCTTCGTAACTAGTACACTCACTGATGAATGAGTAAATTCTAGTGGATACATGATGTATGAGTAAATCTAAAGTAGATTTACCATCTTTTGCATCTTTTCCGCAGAATGACAGGAAACTTTCGAATGTTCTCTTCCAGTACTCCCAATCCCTCGGGGCGGTGCTGTCCGATGGATCAATGTCCAATTTATCGGGACGTAAGAATCTGTCCATTATTATTAGAACATTTTGCTGATTAAATTGACAAATAAGATAAAACCTTTAGAATAAATGGTTTTAATCAGCAAAAATATAAGTGAATAGAACAGTCGTAATGACAGATAAAATAACTACATTATTTTTAAGACTCCAAGGAGTTTCTATATCACCACAGGCATTAAATCCGCCTATGGTCCTGCATGTTGCATGAAGTTTTATTATATAAATAAATCTTGTCAACATGACCAAACCAACTAATGTTGTCTTATTACATCAAACACTATACATACTTTAATAAAATAAAACATAACACTGTTTTGAAACACAATAATTTATTAGGTAGGTCTACTATGAATAGAAAATGCATTACTGATAAAGGAAATAAGTCATAGTTAAATTTTTCAACAAGCTCCATGCTGGACACTTATCATTGTTTTCTTACACTTGAAGGAACATAGAACATTTGTAGTAGTCTAACCCCATGCCAACCTTTTTTATTTCAAGCCGTTTCTGGGGCCAAAATAGAAAGTGCTGGTTTCGTTAAGTTCTTTAGCAAATACGGATAAAACTGTAACTTAGAAATAAATAAAAAGTGTTAATTTGCCACAAAAACAACATAAAAATTCATCTTGTCTCACTTTCTTCATTTCTTACTATTAGGTGCTTAAATAATTTACTGATTATTTCAGAATATTTATGGTTTGTGATGACATATACATGATGTCATCATGACTGTTCTGTAGAAACCAGGCCTATTATATCGTTTTTTTTTGCTAATGGACAATGGTATTTTTTCTTACTTTTAGTAATGGTAAGGTTTTTCATTGTCTATAACCGCAACAGAGTTTGGCTCTTGTTTGGCAAAATTGTGGTGAACTGGTGAACAATTTTTCATATTTGTAGGAATCCATTTCTGAATGATAATCAATGGTGAAGATGATTGCTTCTTCCCTTCAGCTCACCTCCATTCAAAAAGCCAGTATCTGATCCTGTAGACAAATAAAGAAATATGAGTCCTGAGTTTTATAGTTAAAGCTGAAAAACAAGAATATAATAGAAATACATTTATTTGACAGTCACAACACACCAGCAACAGTGTAAATGACAGTAATGAAATACTGAGACAAATTGCAATAAACATACCCATACCAAAACTACCAACTAAGCATTTGCTGGTCGTCAGACACCCAGCACTGGTTTTCAGTTGGCACCCTGAAGAAGAAACCCGAGACCAGTATTATATTATCTGTGCATCTGACCACGCTAGATGGTACAAGGTGTAAACTATTTCATCAAATATTATGGTGAGTGTTTGTCTCACTTGTTTGTCTATTGTGTCTGCTAATTAGCACTCAAGGGGTTAAAGTAAGTTTTTGCATTTAGAATAGCATAATAATATTAACTAAAACTTACCAATACACAGGGGTCTTTAACAGAACATCATTTTGGTTTGGTCCTGCCATACTTTGTTATGAGTGTATCCTATAACAAAATTAGAATATTGTGTAAGGTATTAACCAAAAATAGGTGCACTTAATTAATGAGTAATTAAAATAAAATAATATAATACTTTAAAAAGATATTAAATTAAAAAAAACATTCATAAAATAACTCATAAATAATAATTAAATAAAGTAAAATAATCAATTAACAAATTAGATGTCAAAGTCACAACGACACGTCAAAAAGCGTTGTCTTATAACTAGTCAAATAACCCGCCCCTAACTGTTCCCGGCGCAAAGGTGCCCATAACACTTGCTGCATTGCCACGTTGGATTAATGAGTTAGTAAGTATATTGTTTTATTTTCTACAAAATAACCAATCTTTTAAGAATAAGATTACCTTCTTTAAGCCAAGTTACATATGTATAATAAATTTTCCTCGGTTCAGCCAAAATGAGAGCGGAAAGGAGCACAATGTTATTTAATTATTTTTCACGCCAGTGGACTTTATCATCTCTGTCAAGCTTTTCCGGTTGCGATTAACTTATGTACAGCTTCTTCATTATTTGTAAGTGCCGCTTTTTTGTGGTTGGACAAATCATTTTCATTTACAGCATCCAAATAAAATTGTAGACAAATCATTATTTATAAAAAACATGGACTTGGCTCCATATCGTCCTATTCGTCTAGGGTATAATACATCCCCTTGTCACCACGGAGAGTTTTGAAGACAGAAATTCGTGATAACATTGTAATAGCGGCAATTTTGGATAACAATCTTTAGGTCACGACTATTGGACATGTTTGTAGATATATGTAAGCGTCTCTTTGTTCATAGAATACATGGCAATCCTTTTGTCACACAACTCACAACAAACACACAACAACTTTATTGTAAATCACTTTAAAACAACGAAAATAATAAGGTACGCTTGTAAACAGAGCTCATACAACAAAAAATATAGGTTATAAACAATACGACCAATTTAAAAATACAAGCTTACAAAGTAAAATGGTAAGATTTGTTGGACTCTTTAATTTATTATCATAATAATATGGAAAGTCAAGCCACAGGTAATAAATTTTACCATACTCAGTCTTTTGAGATGCTTTACAGTGTCGGCTATTGGTTTTGATTTCAATAATACTTATTTTCCTTAAACTTATTATAATGTTGTAAAATACACATAAGAAAATAATAGTTTAAATGTTTGACATGAATGTTTAGTATAGTATATATTTCTTTTTGGTTTTATATGAAATAAACATCCCATGATATTTTTTATTTTAAATTTTAGTGATAGCAAAAACGACACGCTAAAAACCTTTTTTACTTCGCTAACAATCCTATATCGGGACATAGATAAAAATTTCAAATCATTCGTTCATTCCCAACACTAATCGGCATCAAATTGATATCATTTAACTAAGGTGAGGGTACGATAATGAGAATTAATTCTCAATAAGAGCTTGAAACAAAGCGTACTCAAATTGATGTTGTTTTGTAAACAACAAGGTTGTAAGGTGGGGGTAGGCCCCCAGATAATGAAATCAGTGAGTATGTATGTAAGAATATTACTGGCCTCTTGTAAAGCAAGGAGTTCCTTGATCTTAAATGTTTGTGATCTTCTTGGTCAATCGTATTATCGTATGAATGACGTTTAACGAGATCGTATTCGAATGCTCCAAGTTCGCAAGGGAATGTCCGTCTCGAACGTTCATAGTTTTGCTCGAATGTAAATGCTAGGCTCACTGGGAAGCATTTGTTGCTCGCCAACGATTGCTTGTTTACAAATGCTCGTGAAAGAATGCTCCCAGTGAGGACGCTCCTCAAGGATCGCCACAAAAAGTTCAAGATATTAATTAAAAATTCATTTTCAAATATAATAACCATGAGTCTTCACTACTCGATACGGGCAGGAATTGTCTTTGGCAAATTACCATAAAAAAAAATCTTGTTATTTTTGCATTGGCAGGCCTTAACCATTTACATTTTTGCTTTACAAGTGAGGATTTATTTAACATGAAGGTACAACTTATCAGTATTTTACTAGCTGTAATAAATCGTGGCTTTATTTGAACTTTTAAGGCTCAAGCAGGTGTGCGATACCGAAGCGACGACAATATTTCATGAAGATTGCTACTCCAATAATGTTGGTCGTCGGATCGTCGTGTCGCATTATATTATAACTAGTTTCTGCCAGCGGCTTCGCCGGCTTGAATGTCGAAAATTATCCCAACGGAACATATTCCCGGGAGAAAAAGGATCCTATGTGCTATTCCTGACTATAATCTATCTCTTTGCCAAATTTAATCCAGATCCGTCCAGCCGTTTGAGCGTGAAGAAGTAACAAACACACTCACAGACTTTCACCTTTTGTAACATTAGTGTGATATGATGTGATGGTGTGGTGGCCCAGTGGTTTGCCTCTCGTGCTTGAGGTCGTGGGTTCGAACCCGGGCATGTATCAATGTGACTTTTTCAACTCACTTTCTTAATTTATCATGGATATCGCTGAAACATCGTGAGGAAACCTGGCCTACTAATTTATTATAAGGTTATGCTCAGTTGGTGTAATTGCTGCAAAGCGTTCCAGTGCGATGATAAACGAATAAATAGCGAAATAGTCACGTCGTGCCTGTTCTTGGGCGCTTTTAATAAGCTGCCTTATTTATTATATACTTTATTATAATGTGTATGCAACTTAGGAGCGCACATCAGGAAATAGAAGACCTAAATAGCGAAAACTTCCGACTGAATCCGACTTACAAAAATCCCTCAAGAATGTCGAAACCTGCAAAAAGATCTGCCTAACGCCTGATAGGATAAGTAGCACACCATTGTCATCACGTAAAATAAAGTCCAAATGCCACAAAACTACACCACCTGCCTATATAAGAATACAGCAGTAAAGTGGATAACTAAAGGGGTTAAAGTTTCAAGTAAGATGAAGAGGTTACTATGTTCAGGAACGCTAAATAATGCCAGTTTAATAAAATATAAAAACAACTATGTTAGAATTTATAGGAGGTTTATTCAGCAAGCCAAAAAACAGGCCACATTAAATCACCTTAATAATGCAAAAAATATAACTAAAGAGACGTGGAAGCTTGTAAACCAAATTACGAATAAGACAAAAACAAAAAAAAACATGTAGAAATTTAATCTTGAAAGTTAATATTAAAGTGTTAACTGATGCCCAGGAGATCGCAAATCAATTTAGCGACAGTTTTGTGTTCAACGCGTCACTAGCTAGTAATGAAAAGGAAAGGGCAATATCTTTTCTGTCGGAAAATACAAAAAGAGTTGAAAGTGCTCTAACCTTCGATCCGACTACTCCATCTGAGATCACAAAAATAATAAGTAAGATGGCAAACAAAAAATCTTGCGGTTTTGATGACCTACCAATTTCGATTTTAAAGGAAAATATAGACTCACTATCCTTCCCTCTTTCTGAATTTTTTAACAAATGTTTCGAAGAATCGGTCTTTCCAGAACAGTTGATGTACGCGCCTGCTCATATTTTGAGAGCAATTCATAATTGTGTGTTTTGCGTCGCAGGCATTTTATATTTTTTATATAAAATAATTTGGCGGTAGGGGTTGGCCAGAGAAAAATTTGCACTCATCATTTCGGCTCCAAAAAAGAAAGTTGTAATTAATCAAAATTATACGTATTCAAGTTATCCATGAGTTTTTCTTAAAGAAATTCCAATCTTGTGCGTAAACAAGAAATTTGGCGACCGTGACAGGACTATTATTTCAAAAATTCAGTACCAGTAACGTAGTAAACGAGTTGCATCATACTCGGCGTTATAAGAAGACCGAAAATTGGAAGTTACTACAGTAACAGCAGCCAGGCTGGTGTTCCGTGCCAACGAATCAGCTAAAGATCGTGCCGGAGTTCCATCGAGTCATCATATCACGAAGTTAAGTGCCTTCCTTTGTTCCGTTATATCCACCAAAGTACAACCAATTTCCAAATTCCACACATAATCCGTTCCTAAAACACCTCTAGTCCAATTGTTTGACCTTTACTTGTGCTTAATTCTTAAATTTATAGGTTTTATCGTGCTAAATAAGTGTATGGGTAAAGGTACCCACATAGACCGTTCCACTATAAAATTGTTGAATTTATTTTTCCAAATTCATGTCTTGTTCATTAAATTTATTGTCAAAATAGCGTATTGCTAAGTAAATAAATCATAATCCTAATTGTCATACTCCTACCTCGATATATTCGGTATTTTCCCTATATTTAAGCCGATTTGCCGAAATTTTCAGGCGTTATCCTGAGGCCCAATTCGCTTGATTGAGACTGCAGCCATCATTGCCCGCTAGCTGAGTGAGGCACTGCAGCCAGCCGAGACCAGTTTCCCAGGGATTCGCCACCGAAAGGAGGAGCGTGAGAATATCATTGTTTTATTTGAACATTGTCGATATATTCAATTCCGTTAGTTAGTGAAGTAGGTATAATACTAAAGTTATACGCTTGATTTATTTGATTTACATTTCAGAATGACGCATGAGGGTGGCGATAAATCCTCTGCCAAGGGGTCTTTAAAGGAATTACTAGTAAAACGTAGTTCAATTAAAGGACAAATTACAAAATTTAAAAACTATTTAGATAAAATTAGTAAACTACCTGATTTATCGAATATAGAACTTGCGGAATTGAGTCTTAGATTAAATAAGCTTCAAGGATTGTCGACAAGGTTTGATGATTTGCAAACAGAGATTGAAGTTCTAAATGCTCCAAATATTCTAGTAGAACTTGATGAGCGAGAACGCATTGAACAAGATATAGTTCAAAATATAGCTATAGCCAAAACAGAACTACAACAATATAGTAGTGATGATGATGGTAAGCGCCGTCAATCTATTCTTGTAAATGCGGACTCGGAGCATCAAAACGTGGGTTTTAGATTACCTCAAATACAAATTTCTAAGTTTGATGGATCACACTTCCGCTGGCTCGAATTTCGGGACACATTTCTTAGTTTGATTCATAAAAATGAGCGCATTCAAGATATACATAAGTTTCATTATTTGGTTTCTTATCTGGATGGTGACGCTGCGCGTGTTATATCAAATCTCGAAGTATCTTCGGCTAATTACCAGGAGGCTTGGAAACAGGTTTGCGAGCGTTACGATAACAAAAGAATTCTTATAAATCATCACTTAGATTCTTTAATCAACATTCAACTAATCACGCGTAAATCAGACAGTTCTCTTCGATGTTTTGTTGATAACGTCACTAAAAATCTAAGAGCTTTAAAGAGTTTAGGTCTACCTACAGATCACTGGGACATGTTGCTGATATTTATTTTCTTGCTTAAATTGGATAGTCGTACCATATTGAAATGGGAAGAATATCGCAACACGATAGATTGCGTAAATGACGTGCCCACTTTGGAGCAATTTAATAGATTCTTAATTGATCGCGCTAATGTACTAGAATCATTTAATCAGAATAAATCTATAAACAATAACAATAATTCTAAATCACAACAAAACCCACGTGTCTCGTCGAATCAATCTCAACCAAATATTAATAAATATTCTTCTTCTAAATCAAACCGTAACCAAAATACCAATGTCTTTACATCTACTTCACAAGCTCGTAATAATTCTTCAACAGTTTATCTGTGTGTAGTATGCAATGGAAATCATAGGATTTATGATTGTCCAACTTTTAAATCAAAATCCTTTCAAGAGAAAATGTCATGCATATCCGAATATAAATTGTGTACAAATTGTCTGCGCCAAGGTCATCCTGCGTCTGGGTGCAGCATGGGTTCGTGTCGGCATTGCAACCAAAGGCATAATACTCTTCTCCACGATCCTAGCGTATCAGCTAACTGTAACACAAAAAATGCTAATAACGATGGTAAAGGGGAGACTGTAGTGGTTTTCTCTCAACAAGGTAATAATGGTCATGTATTTTTGTCTACGGCTATTATAGAAGTTCACAATCCTCTAAATAACAAAACCGAAAGGGTTCGCGCGCTGTTAGATAGTGGCAGTCAATCCACTTTCATTACAAAATCTCTGCAACAAAAATTAGGTTTAATGTGCAATCCGTTAAATGCATTAAATGTTATAGGAATAGGAAATAATCAATGTGACACAATATCAGAAAGTTGTGTTACTCACCTAAAATCAATCCATGGCACTTACCAAGTTAAGTTGTCTTGCTATGTTCTAAACCAACTTACCGGAGATATTCCAAAGATTTCCGTCGATATACATCATCTGAAAATACCAAAGGGTATTATATTAGCTGATCCTAAATTCAATGAACCTGCCTCCATTGAGATACTCATTGGTGCAGATATCTTCTGGGATATACTAGCTTGCGGACAACGCTCGCTAGGCCCGAATAATCCTAAATTACAAAATTCTAAATTAGGTTGGCTTATAGCCGGCCCTATTAATGCACAAAAATACACTCAAAATATTCAATGCAATCATGCAATTGTTCCAAACAACAATTTGGATGAAATGCTCACTAAATTCTGGGAACTCGAGAGTCTTCCTCAAAGAAGGATTCTCAGTCCCAACGAAATAATATGTGAAAAACACTTTCACCAAACCACAACTCGTTTGAGTAATGGCAGATTCAGAGTGAAGTTACCACTAAAGGCCTCACCCGACTGCCTCGGTGATTCTTATAATCAAGCTAAAAAACGTTTCAAAAATCTTGAAAAAAGATTTAGCAAAAACCCGACACTAAAGTCGCATTACGTAGAATTTATACGTGAATATTCAAATCTAGGACATCTCTCAGAGTCACCTGTTGCAATACCCAATCCTTCATATTTTTTATGCCATCATGCTGTATTTAAAGAGGACAGTGAGTCCACCAAGATTCGAGTAGTATTTGACGGCTCAACTCCTACAACCTCGGGCTACTCTCTAAATGACATCTTAATGGTTGGGCCTAATCTGCAAAATTCTCTATTCTCCATTCTAATAAGAGCACGTCAATATAAGTACATTTTGACTGGAGACATAGCTAAAATGTATAGACAAATTGCTATGGATCCAATTGATTGCGATCTTCAATTAATATTATGGAGAGAAGATGAGTCGCATCCCATCCAAACGTTGCGATTAGATACTGTCACTTACGGTACTGCAAGTGCCAGCTATCTTAGCACTAAATGTCTGTGGCAGGTAGGAGAAGAGTGTGATGACGAATTAATTAAATCCATAATACAAAATGACTTCTTCGTTGATGATGTCATTACAGGGTCAGACAATGAAGATCAATTAATATACATACAAAAGGCACTCTCTACTGCTCTAAATGCAGCTTGTTTTCCCTTACGAAAATACAAAACTAATTTACCTAAACTATTCAATAACATAGAAATTAATACAAAAGAAAAACTTACCTTGAGTGAATCCTCCAGTACTCTTGGTCTAGGGTGGCATCCAAGTGATGACACGTTCAGTTTTCCTGTAAAAAATAATTATATAAACAATCCAATAATTACAAAAAGATTTATAATGTCGCAATCACTTCGTACTTTTGATCCACTTGGATTAATAAGCCCCTGCATAATTCAATCTAAAATATTGATTCAAAGGTTGTGGATCAAGGGAATTGATTGGGATCAACCTGTACCTGAAGATATACAGAAAAACTGGAATGAAATTTCAAAAAACTTACCATTACTTGCAGATCTTCATATTCCACGTCGAGTAATCGGTGACTCACCAAAGTCCATAGAACTGCATTCATTCAGCGACGCCTCACAAGTTGCCTATGGAGCTTGTATCTACATGCGAACGCTGAACGAAAACGATGAGGTGACTGTGAGGTTATTATGTTCGAAATCCAAGGTGGCTCCTATAAAGCCCACCACCATACCTCGCCTCGAACTTTGCGCAGCGTTGTTATCAGCTAATTTGTGTCAGTCAGTTACTGAGTCTTTAAGACTTAGAACTACAAAAATTACGCATTGGTGCGATTCTAATATCGTACTATGCTGGATAAACAATGACCCAAGTAAACTAAAAACTTTTGTGGCGAATAGAATAGCTGAGATTTTAGATCTTACTAATCGCAAGGATTGGCGTCATGTTCCCACTGATGTTAATCCCGCTGACCTAATTTCTCGAGGTGTAAATGCTCATCAGCTTCGCGACAATTTGATGTGGTGGCAAGGCCCGTCATTCTTGCACAACGATGAAACAAAATGGCCTAAACTGCATCAAAATGAAAGCATTGATTTACCTGAAATAAAAGTTCATTATATTAATTTACCTGAATCTACATTCGATTTCAAGGTATTTTCAAAATTTTCTAAATTACAAAGAATCTTTGCGTATGTTCTACGCTTTTTACACAATTCAAAACGATCAAATAGGCTTAATCGATTATCTGGCTCTTTAACAGTCCATGAATTAAGTAATTCCTTTGTTTTTATTTGTCGAGTTTCACAGAAACAATCGTTTCCTCTTGAATATAAAAGAATTCAATCAAAATTATCATTATTGCCTAAATCTAAATTATTATGCTTGTCTCCATTTTTTGAACCCACAACTAATCTAATAAGAGTTGGGGGGAGACTACATAATTCTAATTATTCATTTAATAAAAAACATCCAATACTCTTGGATTCTTCTCATTATGTAACAAAACTTTATTTTGTACACGAACATTTACGAAGCTTACATGCTGGTCCACAGCTATTGCTAGCAACGGTCAGAGAATCTGTATGGCCCATAAACGGAAGAAGATTAGCTAGAAGCGTTGTAAGGCAATGTGTTACTTGTGTGCGTGTTCGTGGGCAAACCATAGCCCCAAAAATGGGCAACTTACCAACAAATCGTGTTTCCGTTGACTTTCCTTTCAAATCTGTTGGAATTGACTACGCCGGTCCATTTTTAATATTAAATCGCAAAGGACGTGGTGCTAGGCTAGTAAAATGCTACTTATGTCTATTTATTTGTTTACGTTTCAAATGCGTTCATTTAGAACCCGTCACTGACATGACAAAAGAAGCTTTTATTATGACATTTCGACGATTCGTTGCCCGCCGTGGCAGACCAGCGGAGGTTTACTCTGACAACGGACGAAATTTCGTTGCCGCTGCTAAGGAAATTAGCAATTTTCTAAAATTAAACAGTGAATCTCTTTCTCAGTTTGCAGCAGAGGAAGGAATAAAATTTTCATTTATACCTGCTTATAGCCCTCATTTCGGTGGAATTTGGGAAGCTGGAATAAAAGCTGCTAAATATCATGTCAAAAGAGTTTTGGGAAATTCCCATCTTTCGTTCGAAGAAATATGTACTTTATTCGCACAAGTAGAGGCAGTTTTAAATAGTCGCCCCTTGTGTCCAATGTCTTCATCCCCTGACGATTTCCTGTCCTTATCCCCAGGGCACTTCCTGATTGGTAGACCACTGAATGCGCTGCCAACTCCAGTAATTCAAGAAGACTGCAACACAACCCATCATAACCGGTACGCTCGCCTTGAGCAAATAAGGCAAAACTTCTGGAGGCGCTGGCAAAAGGAATATATTTCCGAACTTCAGCAACGCACCAAATGGAAAATTGATGATAAGAAGCTAAACATCGGAGACCTTGTCATTGTACAAGAGGACAATACACCACCACTAAATTGGCGTCTCGGACGTGTTACCAGACTTTTCCCTGGACCAGACGGCATATCCCGAGTCGCAGACATCAACACCACCAAGGGCAGCGTGCGTCGATCTCTAGTTCGTCTGTGTCCTCTACCTACGTGTGAAGATTTTCAAGGTTGAAGATCTACTTTCTTCAACGGGGGGAGCTTATGTACGCGCCTGCTCATATTTTGAGAGCAATTCATAATTGTGTGTTTTGCGTCGCAGGCATTTTATTTTTTTTATATAAAATAATTTGGCGGTAGGGGTTGGCCAGAGAAAAATTTGCACTCATCATTTCGGCTCCAAAAAAGAAAGTTGTAATTAATCAAAATTATACGTATTCAAGTTATCCATGAGTTTTTCTTAAAGAAATTCCAATCTTGTGCGTAAACAGTTGAAATTGGCTAAAGTAGTTCCAATTTTGCTTTTAAACTGGAAACAGGAGCTAGCTGCTATTGGCTCCTCTATTTCATCAGCATGTTATGCACTAAGGAGCCTTAGAGATATTTTGGATGTAAAGCAACTAAAGGCTGTATATTTCGCGCTAGTAGAGTCCAGATTAAGATACAGCATCATGTTTTGGGGTAACAGCTATAATTATAACTGTCAGAAAGCGTTCATCTTACAGAAACTTGCCATAAGGACAATAGTCAGAATTACACAAACAGACTCATGCAAAGATCACTTTAAAAAACTAGAAATATTAACTGTACCAAGTTTATACATTTTAGTAATCCTAAGTCACTTTGCGAAGTAAAGCAGCATGAATCTCAAGAGAAACGAAAGGTAAGAGAATGAACAAGAAGGAAGGATTTAAAACGCACAATATCACCAAATTTTAACATAGTTAAACATTGCTCCAGATACCAAGCAGTGGAATTGTTTAATAGGTTACCGACTGAGTTAAAACTATTAATCCCCCTTCCGTCCGTGCTGTCATTCTGAGCAGACGTGTTACCAATTTTTATTTAAAATATTGCCGCAAAGTTAATTTTCAGTTACTCTAAAGTAGTTCTTATATTAAAGTCAATACACACGCACTTAGTATAATCAGTGTAGCAAAAGTGAAAGTCGGGCCCGACTTTGGAGAACGCAGAGTGCCTGTGCGAGGAGTGCTGTGGCCATAATTGCCGTCTCTGTCCCGCCGCGCCCGACCGACGTTCGGCGTAGGCGCCTGCTATCCGGCCAACGTGCTACGAGCTACGAACAATCAGCTACGAACGACTGCAGCCGCCTACTAGTGCTACGCGCTAGATTTTAAAGATAAACTGCGTATGTTCCATTACATAATTGCCGAGAAGTTGTTTTACAACAACTGCAGCTACTTTCGGCAGTACTGCGAGCCAACAACAATATACCAAATGAGATCGTGCGCGCCTGGTACCTGAGCTAGACAGCTTGGTATACTCCTGCAAGGACACTGCCCGATAGAAGCGCGCGCAGTGTCGCAAGAAATCGAGTCCTGCAGCTAGCGAGACGAGAGGTGTCTACGCTATCTATCTTTGTCAACCGCACGTGAGTCACTCCCACCTGATCCCGCCCACTATACTGACTGTTACAAGCGCCTAACGAACAACACTGAGCAACGTGCACCAACGCTATTTTGTAACGCTTAGGCGTCAGGAGTATAATTTGTTCTTTAAAATAATGAAGCGGACGTCACCCAAAAGTGCCAATGAACCCTTGCCCCACCACAATTCCGAACCCGATTTAACATCACCAAAATCGGTGTAAACACTGGACAGAATCACTGTGCGGCAAAAGCGTAAACATAATTTTGAACAAACTGATGAGCAATTTTGAGAAAGGAACAGCATGATAAATTTACTATGATGCAAAGCAATCTAGACCAAATAAAAGCCCAAAATATAGAATTACAAACTACGGTTGAATTTTTGAGTAATAAATATGATGATCTGATGGTAAAATTGGTCCATTTAGAGAATGAAAAGAAGAGCACATTTGAGTACATAGTATAGTGATCTCTAGAAGAAAAAGTCGAGAACATGGAACGAAATTCAAAGTCTGGAAATTCGCAATGTGCCCAAAGTTGAAAATGAGTCTAAAGATGACCTCATAAATATTGTTAAGCATCTAGGTATCGCTGTGAACACCGAAATACAAGCAAGCGAACTGAGAGATGTTTTTCGTCTCAGTAGCAATAAAAAACCCCAAACTGATGGGCATATAACTGCCGAATTTACGTTTATCATAACGAAGAATAAACTCCTTACAAGCATTAAGAAGTACAACCGTGACCACAAAATCAACCGGCTTAACAGCTCGCATATTAAAATGGCGGGAAATGCTCCCATTTTCATATCAGAGAGTCTCACCACTAAAGCCAGGAAGCTGTTCTATCAGGCAAGAGAATTTACAAAGCTGAACGCTTATGCATATCATTGGACATCGCATGGCAAAGTCTACATAAAAAAGAAGAACGGAGCGCCGGCAAAGAGAATAACACAGGACTCCGACTTTGAAGGTGAAAAAGGTGAACAGCATGAAAAATGACTAGAGTCACTGATTCATACACAACAACGAATCACATCCGAAAAACAGATGCTTTGCCTTAAAAACTTTTCTATATATAACTTAGTTTCAAGATTTGGTTTTCTGTTTGTAATATATTTTGTTTTTTTTGCGTGCTTGCTTATACACTAAAGTCTAAATACACTACTCGTACATCTCTATTCACACAATACACACAAACATTGCACAGGACATCAAATACTAAAAACAGTGTACCCAATTCATTATACCAGTTCTTTAACATATACACCCATATTTATTTTGCTATACTTTCTGCATCACAGTCATTACTACCAGGTAAGAACTCTGCCTATTCCAATTATTTGTTTGAGTTGTTTAATGTCGTTGCCATTGATTTTAATTATTATTTAATGCAATAGAAGTGACTTCTTGAATAATTAAAATTCCATCGCAATATTAATATAAATATAACAGTAGAAGTAGATACAGCTGACCCAATTGAATGTATATCCCTTAGTGACACCAGTCTTTGCCCGAAATTGTCTGATTATAATATTCAAACTCACGATGCATTAGCAATAATAAGTGTTAACATTAGAAGTATTAACTGCAATTTTGATCTTTTGGTGGCCTTTATTTCCGCCCTGAATATGCGTATTGATATAATTGTTTTATCTGAGTGTTGGACAAATTTGAACAACCCACCTCCAGATATGGATGATTACAGAAAATATTGGAGCAAAACTAGCTTAAACCAAAACGATGGTGTAGTAGTATATGTGCACAGTAATATCGCGGCGTGTGTCCACGAGCCCAATATTACTGAAGGAAATTGTTTAATTGTCACTATTAAGCCCGAATACACAATCATTTGCTCGTATAGGCCACCAAGTTTTAAAAATCCAAATCACTATTTGGAATCACTTGATAGTATTCTATGTAAAACCTCAACTAAAAATGTGATTCTCACCGGAGTCATAAATATTGACATTTTGCCTGGGAATCTGTCTAGTGTAACCCGAGATTACCTAAACCTGATGGCCATGCATGGACTACGAGCAGGCATAGATAGATCAACACGAGTCAAGACGGTATTGATCATTTCATGATTAAATGATCGTACATTTAGAAAACAGCAGTTTTTGAGCAGCCTATAACAGACCACTATCCGATACTTTTATACATCAACAACTCTAAAATAAAAAAAAAAGGATGAAGTGCACAATAAAGTAATGATCGATTACAGTATGATAAACAACACACTAAATGATGAGTCCTGGGACAGTCTATATAAAGTTATCGATACTAATATTGCATCGGAAATAATAACGTCAAGACTTGTAAACATCATTACGAATAATACCAGTGCTGTAAGAAAATCTAATAGATATAGGCCTCTAAAACCGTGGATAACAAAAGGAATAATTAAATGCATAAAAAGGGCAAGTTTACACAAAATCGCAGTGAAGATATTGGACAATATACTTCTTCAAAATAAGTATCAAAAATATAGAAATATGTGCAATTTAATAATTAAAAAAATTAAAAAAAACAATACTATGAAAAAAGGCTAAACGAAAACAAAGGAAACATTAAAAGAACCTGGGAAGTCATAAAAGAAATTTGTGACGTGAAGAAAAATAAAGAATCCGTTATGGAATTATTGGATGTTGACAAAACTCCAACGATAAAGTTAATAACTATTTTACTGGAGTTGGAGAAGCATTGGCAAATAAACTACTAACCAAGCTAAATAAAACTGAGCAGGATCTATCACGTGAAGCTGCTAGGGATACCTCTCCGACAAATTCAATGTCCTTCATGTCTACGGATCCTTACGAAGTGAGGGCCTTTATCCTAGGACTAAGATCGCATAGTGCAGCTGGGTGGGATAAAATTATTACGGAAATTTTGAAACAGAACATTGTTTCTCTTACACAGCCCATCACATACATGTGCAACCTTAGTCTAGCAACTGACACATTTCCGTCTATATTTAAAAAAGCTGTTCTTTGTCCTATATTTAAATCTGGAAACAAGACTGAGCCTAGTAACTATCGCCCTATCTCTCTTCTATCAACGTTATCAAAGATTGTAGAAAAAATCGATAACAAGAGAGTTATGAAATATCTAGAGAAGAACAAGCTGCTTAGTGACTTTCAATTCGGCTTTAGAGAAAAAAAATCAACCGAGGATGCAGTTTTGGCACTGACTTCAACTCTGATATCTTATCTGGATGGGGATAGCAAGTGTTAGGGGGTCTTTTTAGACCTCCAAAAGGCGTTTGATACCGTGTCCGTTAATATACTAATAACACGCTTGGAGGGCGTTGGTATAAGAGGGGTGGCTCTGGACTGGTTTAAAGATTATTTAACCGATAGATCTCAACGAGTTAGAGTTGCTGGCTATGAAAGCTCTGAATCAACCAGGGACTGAATTACCCAAAAATTAAGGTACTTTAAAATTTCGGTATGACGTCATACCGTTAAATAAGGGTTACCGAAATATTTTGATATCGTTATTTTTTTCAGTAGCGGAATTTTGAGGTTTGAAATGCTTACCGGTATATTTCGGTAGAAGTACTATAACCTTTTATAAATATTTTGGTAGCGGTACCTTACCTTAATAAATAGGGGTTTTCTTTGACGCACCGCCTCGCCACTCTGTCTGTCGACCTGTCGTGTTATTACAACTCAGTCGGTATTGGTTTTTATTTCCGATCGGAAGGACACGAATGTGGCCGGACTAAGCCGAGTGCCTACCTAAGGTTTTCTTACGTTTCTCTGCTTTCTTTCGATTTCTTTCTATGCTATTATCTAAAATGCATATTAGTTAGGTACCTACACTACCTACGTCCCTCTAATAGGTTAAATTAGCAACATTACAATATTGGCATACATGACAGTTACATGCCTGTAACTTGTATAAAAGTGTGCTAGTACCTTGCATGCCAATGTGCCATAATAACTTCTGATTGATTAATGTCATATTGGCATATATGCAAGCTACATGCACATATTTATGCCAGATACAGGCATGTGTATTTTTATCCATACTCTATTAACCACGTCGGTAGGTAGTTGATTTCGACTAGGTACCTAACTAAGAGGACCCATAAGCAAGCTTACCTACTGGCAATTTGCGAACGTTGGCGTGGCATGTGGTTTAGTAGGTAGGTATATAATGTAGGTAGGTACATTTATCTTACAAAGGTCACAACATGCATGACAGACCCGCGGAGTGCCCCGGAGCCGGACTCCAGCTTCATTTCCCTTAATTTTTACATCTTTAAATATTTTGGGTCCAGTAGGTGGACACGCCAAGCTAGGCCTAGCTAGGTACGAAACCGGTTGAGTGCTGCTCTATGGGTGCGAAACGTGGAAGGTCACAAAGGATACAAAACAAAACATCTAACGCCAATTCAAAGTTTTCGTTTTTCAACCACTGTCTTCGTCGCATGGTCGCATTCTCGGTATTTACTGGCCCGCGACTATCTCCAACGTAGAGATTTTAGAGAAATGCCACGATAGCCCGATCGACCACTAGATCAAGCGTCGCAAGTGGAGATAGATTGGCCACAAGCTCCAAAGGGGTCTCGATCACATAACCAAACAAACTTTGGACTAGAATGCCCAAGGGAAAAGAAAGCTTGGCCGTCCCCATCAAACCTGGTGTCGCACCATGTTGGCAGAAGCGACAAGCATCGGAATGACGTGGAGCGAGGTGAAGCGCGGGAAGGTAGCCTTTGTACATGTACTTTATTATCACATGTATGTAATGTTGTTTTTAGTATACAATAAATAATAAAGAAGAGTGAAGCTCAAGACCAATCGCGATGGTGGATATTTGTGGACGCCCTCTGCCCTTTTTTGTTAACCTTCAAAAGGCGCCAGGACTTTTGACAAAAAGACTAGGGAGTGTGGTCTTTTTAACTCACTAAAACCACCCCGGCACACATCCGTGGGGAGACTAAAAGAGCGTCTCTCCTGAGTCTAGCTGTGCACGGCAGCACGTGATCACTGTGCCACCGTCTTTCCTGGATTCACTTGGTGGGTGGACAGAATCTCCAGTCTGAGTGCCCATGACCCCGAAATCCCGCTTGCTTATAATGCAGGGAGGGTTTCGACGTTTTAGGCAACGGGGCGATTGATTTCTTTTCCGAGTGGGATCGGCCCTATCACGACCCCGCTCGGCGGCTTTCTTCTGGACCATCACGGTCTCATCGAAGGTGGCCATTTTCCTTCAGTTTTCTATCTCTGCCAGCATGACCCACACCACTGCTAGAAAAGACAGGTCTCGCCCGATCCTGGCGACTAAGAACTGCCGCTCAGAGGCCCACTGGGCACTCCTCGAGCATGTGCTGTGCAGAGTCAAGGTCGCCTCCACAGTGGTGGCAATTTGCCGTGGTGTCTCGCCCAATCCTATTCAGATACTCACCGAAGCAACCGTGCCTGGGCAGTACCTGGCTGAGCCTGTAGGAGATGCGTCCCTCTCTTTTCAGCCATGCTTCAAAGTGCGGCAGGACGGCTTCGACAACGTGCTTGTGTAAAAATTGCAGCTGCTGTAGCCGCTCGCGCCACCGCTCGAGTAGCGCGTGTCACCGTTCCTGCGGTCTCTGCCTAAATACAGCGATTTCTGGCGCGCTATCACCATTCTGGCGGATGCCGCAAATTCGGTTGTAAACCCTCGCTTCCATATCCGCCAGAATATCTAGCAGAGGAAAGCGTGCCAGGAGTGTTGCCGCCTCAAAGGATGCGGTCTCTCCCAAATGCTCTTCGAAGCCCCACCAACCATCCAGAGTTAGGCCAAGACAGTTAATGTGGGGTGCAAGTTGAAAGCCTCCACGCGGCGCACCCTGGGCAACGTCGGCACCAACTGCCCACCCGCGTTGGGTGGAGAGGTGGTCTCCTCGAGTGAGGAGAACCTGTCGGCTCTGAAGGTGTCAACAGGGCGGAGAGGGAGGGATCGCGACGTGCGGGGTCGCTTTGTTCGACCCAATACGCCTGCCCCTACGGAATGCGTGGAGAGCGACCCTGGGCACATGAGTGCAAACCAGAGCGGTGACTCCAAAGCGTCCTTGCTGGGCAGAAATAAGGAGGAGGCGAATGCTGCAAAGCGGGCGCAGCGACAAGTTGTTGTTGCTGACGAGGTCAGTGAGTTGGCCCGACAGGCCCGAGAGCGGCGCTTGGCTGCTGGTGGTGATATATCGGCGGTGGCTTTTAGTCAGTACGAGTCTGACAGACCCCTCCGCCCCCCCAGGGCGGAGGACATCCAATGATTGCGCATCTCCAACTGTCACTGACAAGCTGGGCAGCTATCTGCCCCTCTCCAGGTTATGGAAACATAGCCTCAGTTTTATGAGGCGCTATCTACAAACCCAGCTCGCAGATCGACGCCACGACTGTTGCCACCCCGAAAACTGGATGGTCTCGTCGAATGTGTCCCCGCCGGCTAACACCAGGGTGTTGTGTGCGTAAATAACGATATTAACGCCGGCCGCCGGGTGGATCCACACTAAGGATCAAATCGTTTGCAAGATAGTCATTGTCATCATCATCATTTCAGCCGCAAGACGTCCACTGCCGGACATATGCTTCCCCCAAGCGTTTCAGCCACATTGACCGGTTCCGTGCGTCTCGCATTCAGCGGACAGATGAGATCGGTGGTCAGATGGTGACCAGTCTTGATATAGAGGTATCGTATTACCCAGTTACTGGGTTATTGATGTCAGATAGGCAGTCCTTTCATGTAAAATACGAGTACTCAGCTGTATCCAGTTACACTGAAAGAAGAGCCCAACCTCTTCTTTCTTTCTATTTAGTTGGGAACAAGGCTTTTTTCATCTCGCCTGATGGCAAGCTATGATGTGGTCGACGGTGAAAAACGCTTGCCTAAAATTAACTTAAAGACCCCAAGGTTGCAGCTGTCAGGAAACCAAGAATCCGGCAGGGAATTCCACTTCTTAGCTATGCGCATAATGAAAGTATTCGCAAAACGCTTTGTACGTATGGGTGGGAATGGTGGGATGTCCACCATGTACCGGTGGCGCATTGCCGTACGTCTTGTTGTCCGATGATGTAAAGGGCCAGGCGGAATCAAATTATACAGTTCCATCTCACACTCCCCGAAATGTAACCGCTATAAAACCGACAGACTGGCCACTCGGCGTCGATGTTCAATCCTCTGGAGCTTTGAGGCGACCAGTGCATCGTTGCCGATAAGCCTCTTGGCCAGTTTGTCAATCGACTCAAGTGCATCAAGTTGATATTTGGCAGATCCGTCCCAGAGGTGAGAGCAGTACTCCATGCATGACCGAACTTGCGCTTTATAAAAGTTAAGCAGCTGTTCAGGCGTGAAGTACCGTCTCACCTATACAAGGCTCAGTGAATGGACCAAAATTGAGGGTTGATGTTAACACCAAGAAAGTCGAGATGGTCCGTTATCGGCATGGTTACACCACGGAAAGATGGATTCGGGTGGAATAGGCTCTTTTTTGCGGCAAAAAGACACGCCTGAGTCCAATCAGCATTGAAACTGTCTGGTTTGGCGTCGCCTCATTCGAAGACTGCCTCCAAAGACAGGTTCAAGCGCTCAACCATGGCCTCCCCAGTAGCCCGTGCGCCGGACACGCATCTCTCAGCAACTCCTGAGGGACTCCTGAGTTAATACCTAACTGACCGGACGAGTAGCCATCGATAACCACTCGGATGGACCGATTCCTCAGGAAGTCAGCAATCCAGTCACACAGACCACTTGGCAAACCGAAGGAAGGAAGTTTACCAATAAGGCTCTCATATCAGACCCTGTCGAAAGCCTTCGAGATGTCAAGGAAGACAGCAAGCGCATCCCCGTGCCTCTCGATGGCCTCACTCCAGCCGTGAATGGCATACGCTAGAAGATCCCCAGTTGACCGATTACGGCGGAAGCCGTATTGCTTGTCACTGAGGATGTCGTTGTCTTCTAGGTATGCCAGGAGCTTATTGTTCAGCACATGTTTCATACTCTAGGCTAGACAGATTGATTGATTTCATGTCAGTAAACATAATTAAATAGTAATTTAATTTAACTCAAACATAGCCTCCAATAATTATTAATCCTATTTTCTGCCTTTGCCTAGTGTGGCGGGCCACACTCGCAGAGAGCGCAGTTTAAAAAAAGTCCCGGTAGTTTTTTGGGTCCCAGTCCAACGCTGATTTAAGTTGATGAACTATCAGAGTATCAGCAATCTGTTACACGGCCGACCCCGTAGAACTTAAAAAAAAAAAAAAACTATTTTCTACCAAACCACTTATTTATTCACAAAAACCCACAATTACACTTTTGATTAAAGTTCTATTTAATAGTACACGAAAATACTCCAACCGAAATAACGACTTTCTATAATCTCTTGTATCTCTCGAGATAAGTCTAACGAATTTGGGTTTACGCGACGGCTTCCAGAATCTAACTAACTAAATTAATATTAAAATTCCGCTAATGTGCGATAACTGCAATTCAGCATTGGCTTTACAATGAAAACTGAGACTTTAACTAGAGAATGCAAAAGTCGGCTTTATTGCCTTGTAATAAGGGTTGTAACAGATCGACAAAATAAAAACGTATTGCGCGGCACACAGTCTGCAACGAACATAGAGTTGAGTAAAAGAGTAGATTCAGCAAACAAATTGTACACAGTTCTAACGTGTTCGACATCCCCGCGCACCCGCGCCGCGCCCCTCGCTTATTTTTCGGTACCGAAATAATTTTAAGGTTAAACCGTTATTTAGCCCAACCTTTATTTATAAAGGTATCGGTATAGCTCTACCTTTATTTTAAAGCGGTACCGATATTTTTTTGAGGTATCTTAACCTTTAACCGTAACCGCTTTCAGTCCCTGGAATCAACATGCAAATACGGCGTTCCCCAGGGTAGCACGCTAGGACCCACATTATTCCTCATTTACATTAATAATCTATGCAAGATAGCTGCTACCCTGCCATACTTGGATCTCCTAATGTTTACTGATGATACGGTGCTGATCTTCCATGCTCAAACCTGGGACATGGTATTTGAACTGGCTGAGACAGGTTTAGCAAAGGTGACCTCCTGGCTAGAAAACAGTCTCCTGTCATTAAACACCAGTAAGACAAAATATTTATGATTCAGCAAAACATCTGTAGGCAAACCTGCTGCCTCGCACGCCTTTTAAATACATACCTTCCCATGCAACAGAAGAGATACTCGAACCAGCTGTGATTGTACAATAGCTAGAATCAGAAAACTAGTATATATCTTTAAAAAACTGCGCACAGTTGCAAATAGAACTCTACTTGTACAAACCTACCGAGCTTTGTGCGTGTGCATCATCAGATACTGCATTTGTGCATGGGGAGGTGCGGCGAAAACGCATATGATAGGAGTGGTGCGGGCACAGCGTATGGTGCTGAAAGTACTTTTATACCTACCGTATCGATATCCCACATCTTCAGTCTACGAACTGGCTGGAGTATCGTCTGTGAGAAAGATATTCACCTACGAAGTACTACGAAGATACCACAAACAAGTGGTCCCTTACCTGCCAATATAAGAAAAGCGCGTGGAAAGATTCCCTGTTTCTCATACTAGAACAACATTTGCTAGAAGACACTATGCTTATCTTGCTCCGCATACCTATAGTAAATTAACTAAAGTCCAGAAGATAAGCAAATTGAATAACAATAAAATTAAAATAATTCTGTATACCTGGATAAAGTCAATGGACTAAACTGATGTAGAAAACCTCATAAAAACATAACATATCTGGCACAGCACATGCACACACACACACATACAAATACACACCCACACATACACAAACATGGTATCGTTTGTTAACTTTTCTATTATTTTCATTTATTCTGTCTGATGTAAGATTACTGTCACTTTATTTCGGGGAAGACACTAGCACATGCAACACAGTTTTTACTAGCGCAGGTGCTAGGGAATCCTATAATCTAAATTGTATTCATTATTACAATAAAGAATTATTATTATTATGTCTTTTATTCAACTTTTTTCTTATTGATTACATTTTTAAATATTTTTACAAAACACACACAAAAAAGAAAAACATTCAAAAGTATAAAAAACTAGAGGACGCCTCGCGGTTTCACCCGCGTAGTTCCCGTTCCCGTGGGAATACAGGGATAAAAAGTAGCCTATGTCACCCGGGGATAGAGTAGCTTCCCAACGGTGAAAGAATTTTTGAAATCGGTCCAGTAGTTTTGGAGCCTATTCGGTACAAACAAACAAACAAACAAACAAAAAAATCTTTCCTCTTTATAATATTGGTATAGATAGAGGCCAACCGGTATCGGGAACAGGGTCCAAGCTACCGGCGGTCAGGGCTCCAGAGAGAGGAACCTCCTAACAATACGAGCCGTGTCCATCAGTACTGCTTTCTGGATCAGGCCCTTGACCCAGCCGCCTATCGAGAGCCTCCTAAAGTGTTGGTCGAGGCTCGTGGCTATTAAGCCATGTGCTGACACGACTATCGGTACAATGATCGCTGTATCCACATCCCACATGTCGACAACCGCGATCCAAGTCAAGATACTTGATTAGCTTATCTTTCTCGGCTTTCACGAGGTTCCCATCATGCGGGACAGTTATGTCAACAATCATTGCACGCCTCTCGATTCGGTCCACCACCACTATATCAGGCTTATTAGCGATTATTATTTATATATTTTATTTTATTGTCCTGTCAGTGATGGGACCGATTCCAGTACAATGTGATATTGCCATTCTCGAGAACTGGGTCGGGCACATACCTGTAGTACGGCACCTTCGACGCCACAAGAGTGTATTTCAGAGCAAGTTGCTGGTGGATAATCCTGGCTACAAGGTTGTGCCTATGCAAGTACTCTTCAAGCCAACAACCAGAGATAATGTGGCGGATCGATTCACCCGGACGGTGACATGCCCGACAGATGTCAACGGTGCCATTCTTCACAATAAATCTCCGGTAGTTATTCGTCATGATAACTTCGTCCATAATTGCACAGACGAAACCTTCGGTTTCCCCAAAGAGATCACCGAATCGCAGCCAGGCCACGGACGCTGATTGGTCTACATCGGACCCATGTAGAGCCCGGAAAAAGCGTCCGTGAAGCGCCTTACTCTGCCATACCTCCTTGCGGTCGTTAGTGTCAAGCACTACAGGCTTGCGCCAATTCTCATACGCCAAGGAGAGCGGGGTGAGTCCCTTGTCCACTGCTACTACACATGCGCTCTGTGACATGGGATATATAGTCTCGGGGGCTGACATCAGTCCCCGAAAATGCCCGTCTCACAAAGCGCATCATTTTTGGGCGGCTATTGCCCTCCCTGAAACAAATTAGTTTGCCAATGAGTGCTCTGGCCCCACCAATACGACGTTCGATCCTGCACTGCCAAGCTGGTACGGCTGGTTTCGGTCGTGTAGCTCTGTCATCTGCAAATTTGACATGAGCTACATGACATGCCGCTACAGTCGTGCAGTACATAATCAAATGTGCATCAGTGAGGTCTTCGCAGTCATCAAAATACTTTGACAACTGCGAATCCAGAACAGCCACCAGCGCCCTATTCTTGTTATGCATGGGCAAACGAGGTAATCGTGGCCTAAGTTCGGGTGGCATGTTGCGATACTCCCGAATAGCACACTCCAAAGCACTCCTCAATTCCTCATTGCACTGGGTACTTACGTTTGTAACCCTGTCACTACTCCCATCGTCAGCGTGGTTGGACTGTGGTATCACCACAGCCTGCGACGACACGGTTACCCATTTCCGTTCGGAGGCGATCAAGTACAGTATTATCCAACATACGATTACGCTGGATGACCCGCACCTGATCCGAAAGTCGTTGGGCCGAAACGTTGACGGCTGGCTCAAGCACCCGAAACAAAGAGAGCATCCGGACACGGTACGCGGTCAGGTTGTTTCCTCCCTCTGTAGCCCCAAGCCCCACCTTTCTAAAGTTATAGGTCAACAAATCCTATCCTACGAGGAACTTATAACTGTCCTTAGCCAAGTTGAGGCTCTAGTTAATTCGCGGCCACTTACTGCTTTGAGTAGTGACCCTACTGAACCATCAGCACTGACCCCTGCGCATTTCTTGCACACCGCGCCATTGTTGTCCCTTCCCACTCCTGAAGCAGATACGCTCAGCTTGCTTCAGCGACATACTCTAGGCAGCGCTGGCGTTCAGAATACTTACATCAACTTCAGGCTAGATCCAAATGGAATAGTCCTGCACCTTCTATACAAGAGGGTACTATTGTAGTTATCATTACTGATAACTATCCGCCTCTTTCATGGCCGTTAGGCATTATTGATAAATTGCATACCTCCAAGGACGGTACAACCCGTGTTGTTACTGTGAAAACCGCAAAGGGTAGCTACGTGCGCCATGTTGTGCGTCTGTGTCCATTACCGACTCAATAAGGCCTGGCTTGATAGTTAGGTCTCTTAGTTTTAGTTAGTTAGCGACGCAACATAATTTTTTTATTAAAATTTAACTATAGGTATGCAACTTAATGTATTATGCAACTCGCAGTATTTGTCTTAAATCTTAATAATTGAAATGTAAAAATCCGCATCTTAGTCCGTATTGCTGAATAGGTTTACGGTAGTACACCTCATAGGGCTAAGTTTAATTTTCATTAAAGGTGACCCTTTAAGGCCGGGAAAATGGTAGCGCCATCTCTTGTAAATGTCATAAATCAATGACCGAAAACACATAGACAAACGCTTTTGAGATTTCGCGGGCGATCGATATCTTAATTATCTCGTTCCTTCCTTATCCCCGCCAGCTTTCCAAGCCACATGGCTGGAGACTGATGCATCTAATTAGTTAGATTGCTGAGAACCTTGTGAACCGTGTCAATTAACCCGCCTCGTGGATATAAAACAACTGTGTGAAGTGTGTGGATCCTGAAGGATCAGAAAGTCATCGTCGCCATTTTGAAGTTGAAGAACACCAGCTCGCTGCCACACGTGGGCTGGCATCGACCACCACAAGGTAAGGCGTACTACTTCCCTCATTCCCATACTAGATCACCCGAATTGCTCCGTGAGTATTTTCCCGCTTATTTTTAACGCACTATTGCCAGAACCCTTCAAACACAGTCCACTTTTCATAATAGACACAAGGATGAAGAGGTTTCTCAAACCGCTATAACAATGTTTAATCTTTATAATTGCTCTTTATTTATATTTTTGCCGTACAATATGTATGCATGTTTGTCATTCAGTATTGTGAACTCAATATGTTATGCAATGCATATATATGTTATGCGTCTATTTAGTTATAATAAAATGTATACTTTTAGAAGGCTTAAATTTGGCAGGAGTGTTGAATATTTAAATTTAGCGCCTTCCTACTTTAGTTTTAGTTTGCAGTCCGCACATCACTATTTGTTGTGATCAACACTACTCTCTGTAGCTATATCCTGTATCCGGTGCCCTCTTTACATTAAAATCTATGTTCAGCTTCAACGAGTGTATTTATTTTAATCTACGAGTAATTAGCTGGCTAGTAATTATGCTTGGGTCTTACACTGAATTATTTGACATTCTAATGATGGTGACTTAGTGATTAATTTGACATATTATTGTGACATTCTAATTGTTCGTGACATTTTGATTGATTTGACTTTTTAATTGTTTGAGAGATATATTGGTATGATTCGATATTCTCATATATATATTATAAATAAATTGGTATGATTTGACATTATTATATTTTATAACTGCTTGATATTATTTTTAAAACTGGATATTATGTCTAAAACTGTTATAGCGGTTTGAGAAACCTATTCATCCTTGTGTCTATTATGAATAGTGGACTGTATTTGAAGGGTTCTGGCAATAGTGCGTTGAAAATAAGCGGGAAAATATTCACGGATCAATTCGGGCGATCTAGTATGGAAATGAGGGAAGTAGTACGCCTTACCTTGTAGTGGTCGATGCCAGCCCACGTGTGGCAGCGAGCTGGTGTTCTTCAACTCCAAAATGGTGACGACGACTTCCTGATCTTTCAGGATCCACACTTCACACAATTGTTTTATATCCGCGAGGCGGGTTAATAGACACGGTTCACAAGGTTCTCAGCAATCTAACTAATTAGATGCATCAGTCTCCAGCCATGTGGCTTGGAGAGCTGGCGGTTGAGATACGAGGCCCGTTCACGTTGAAGTTTCGGTTCGTTCTGGCGACCTGTCATTAAGGCGTACATAAAGGGAAAAGGAATGAGGAAGGAACGAGATAATTAGGATATCGATCGCCCGCGAAATCTCAAATGCGTTTGTCTATGTGTTTTTGGTCATTGATTTATGACATTTACAAGAGATGGCGCTACCATTTTCCCGGCCTTAAAGGGTCACCTTTAATGAAAATTAAACTTAGCCCTATGAGGTGTACTACCGTATACCTATTCAGCAATACGGACTAAGATGCGGATTTTTACATTTCAATTATTAAGATTTAAGATAAATACTGCGAGTTGCATAATACATTAAGTTGCATACCTATAGTTAAATTTTAATAGAAAATTATGTTGCGTCGCTAACTAACTAAAACTAAGAGACCTAACTATCAAGCCAGACCTTATTGAGTCGGTAATGGACACAGACGCATAACAGGGCGCACATAGCTACCCTTTGCGGTTTTCACAGTAACAACACGGGTTGTACCGTCCTTGGAGGTATGCAATTTATCAATAATGCCTAACGGCCATGAAAGGGGTGGAGAGTTATCAGTAATGATAACTACAATAGTACCCTCTTGTATAGAAGGTGCAGGACTATTCCATTTGGATCTAGCCTGAAGTTGATGTAAGTATTCTGAACGCCAGCGCTGCCAGAACGACTGCACCAGTTTGTCAAGTAGAGTATGTCGCTGAAGCAAGCTGAGCGAGTCTGCTTCAGGAGCGGGAAGGGACAACAATGGCGCGGTGTGCAAGAAATGCGCAGGGGTCAGTGCTGATGGTTCAGTAGGGTCACTACTCAAAGCAGTAAGTGGCCGCGAATTAACTAGAGCCTCAACTTGGCTAAGGACAGTTATAAGTTCCTCGTAGGAGAGGATTTGTTGACCTATAACTTTAAAAAGGTGAGTTTTAACTACCTTAACCATACTTTCCCAACATCCTCCAAAATGTGGGGAAGCAGGCGGAATAAACTTCCAATCTATATGATTGAAGGAAAGTTCTTCCTCAAGATGAGGACGAAAATCTTTAAGAAATTTGTGAAGGTCGCGTAAATAAGAACTTGCACCTACGAAACAAGTACCGTTATCGGTATATAAGCATTTAATAGGACCGCGTCGCGAAAGAAAGCGTTTTAAGGCTGCAAGGAAAGTCACTGTACTTAAATCTGTTGCCACTTCAATGTGCGTGGCACGCGTCGTCAAACACGTAAAAATGCAGAGCCAAGCCTTACGGCTCTTAACACCTCGACCACGAAATGTTGTGTACTGCAGCGGGCCTGCATAGTCACAGCCGGTGTGAGTGAACGCCTTGTCGACTTGGTTAACACGCTGGCTAGGTAGATCTGCCATAAGTGGAAGAATAGGACGCGGAACTTAAAGCAAGTGTTACAGTTGTGGATTCTGTGACGAATTATTCGACGTGCAGCTAAAATCCAATAATTATGCCTGAGTAAGGACATAAGCAACTCCGGACTGGTATGAAGATGTTTCTTGTGACAAAAGTCAACAAGAAGATCAACAATATGGTCATGACGTGGTAGAATACAGGGATGTTTATATTCGTAGGGTTCGTCCGAATTTGTGAGACGACCACCAACTCGTATGATGCCGTGCTCATCGAGAAACGGCTTAAGCTTATGGATGGCGGGAGTACATGGTTTATTGTTTTTTAAATTTAAAATATCGTTACGGAAATGAACATCCTGTACAGCTCGCAGCAATTTAATTTCTGCATATTTCAGATCAGAGCTTGATACAGTACGTGCACTAGGCAGTTGTCTTAAAAACTTATAGACGTAAACAATAGCGCGTAGCAACTTAGACCACGACGAAACACGTAGTGCTAGCGCGTAAATTGGTGATTCCGTAACCTCAGAAACCACGGCATGAGCGACTGATTTCTGTTCGGGTACGCCCTCATGCAGTGCATTGTGTTCGAAAGTATGTATGGGCCACTCAGCTGGGTCATGAGAAACCCACGATGGTCCACGATACCACAATGGATGCTGCAAGAGCTTAGCTGGCGTGACACCACGAGACAGACAATCAGCGGGGTTCTCAGTACCTGCGACATGGTTGAAACAATTAGCGGGTATAAGCTCTATCAGCTTAGTAACCCGATTGGCAACAAAAGTTTGCCAGCGGTGCGGTGAGGAATTTATCCAGGCGAGCACTACTTTAGAGTCAGTAAACGCGTATACCTTATGGATGCGGTAGTGGGGCGATATTGTGTCTTGTACCTTGCGAAGCAACTCAGACAACAGTAGGGCCGCGCACAACTCTAGTCTAGCCACCGAAATGGTTTTCACAGGTGAGACTTTAGACTTCGCACTAACTAACTGCACGGAGTAGTTAGAACCATTGTATATTTGCATGTATACGACTCCACCGTAAGCACGCTCGCTGGCGTCAGCGAAACCTACTAAATTCATGGTGCATCCGTCGACCAACCCCAGATGACGCGGGATAATAATTTCATTAAGCGTAGAAAGCTCAGTACAAAACTGCTTCCAAGCGGTGACTATATGTTCAGGTGGTATGTCGTCTCAGTCACACTTTGCTAGCCAAAGTTCCTTAATTAAGAGCTTAGCGTACAGAATAGTGGGGGCGACAAAACCCATTAAGTCCCACAGCCGAGCCACTGTGGAAAGCATGGTTCGCTTAGTACATTTATCATCTGGTGTGGTGACGTCAAAGCGGAAACTGTCACAAGACTTGTCCCAGCGTAAACCCAGGACCTTATGCGGTATAGACTTCTCATACTCGATATCGGGCGAAGCCTTATGAGTATCAGGTATGTGTGCGAGAACCTCTTTCGAGTTACTTGTCCATTTGACAAGGTCGAACTGGCCTCGCTTGAAGAGCTGAATAAGCTCATCACAAAGCGAAATTGCTTGCGGTATGGACATGACACTACAGGCAATGTCATCCATATATAGGGCGGAAGAAGCAGCAGCAGACGCTGCAGGGAAATTATCGCCTTCATCAGCGACTAACTGGCGGACTACACGTAACGCGTGATATGGACTAGACTTAAATCCGAAGCAAACACGATTAAATTGGTAGACCATTATAGGTTCATGTTTACTGAATCTGTAAAAGATGCGTTGAAATCTACGGTCCGATTCACGAACGCCGACATTGAGAAACATTTGGCGGCAATTAGCAGACAGGGCTATTTGAAAGAGACGAAAACGAATTATAATATTAAATAAATCACCCTGTAGATTAGGGCCTGCATGTAGAATGTCATTGATCGACTGTCCCGATGTAGTTTGACTACTAGCGTCTAAAACTACGCGAAGTTTAGTAGAAGTCTTATCTTCGCGAACGACACCGTGATGCGGAATGTAATATGACAGATTAGAAACGTTGTCATCTTTTAAAACCGGACTCAAATATCCCTTGTTAATGTAGTCCCGCATGACGTCATTGTAAGCGCTGCGTAACCCTAAGGACGCATCAAGTTTGCGCTCCAAACAATGAAAACGCCTAAGTGCGGCAGCGTATGAGTCGCCTAGCGAATAAGGGTCGTCGCAAAATGGCAGCGACACAATATATCTACCACTGTCATCGCGAACAGTGGTAGCGCGAAAATGTTCTTCGCACTCGAGATCCTTACGGCTCTGCGAGGGCGAGGCGGAAATTTCTTCAAGCTCCCAGAATCGCTTGAGAAGCGAATCTAAACTGGGATCTTGAAGAACAGAACAACATGAAGTTGTACTCGTACACGTACCCTATTTGTCTACTGAGTTTTCCTATAGTGGCCTCCTTCACCAACCTTACGTTATGGAAAGCGGCACACTATACCAGGCAACCCCTTACGAGGTGTCTGGGACCATCTTCGGTAGGTCACGCCTCCGAGAGCACTCGCCCCTGGTACTCAAGAGAAAATGTGAGTTGCACCGTGATTACTCACTACCATTTGTCCAGAATGGTACCGGAGCAATAAAGCCGCTCACCACACGCACCCCAGCACGCCAGCACTAGTGCAAGCACCAGCACCAGCGCAGTTGGTGCTAGCGGATTCAATCCCCGTTAAGGACGCCAGAGAAGCTGGCTCCCATTTCTCCAGAATGGTCCCGGAGCTGTAAGCACGCTCACCTCTCGAATACAAATCATCGCATCTACCCAATGCCTACAGCTGGGTACAGTTGTACTCGTACAGTGTGAAGTATGTGCCGTAGGTACGGAACCCATAACCACATACCCCAACACAGTTCCAATAGCGGGAGGTATATTATATTGCTCGCTATGCACTATGTTAGGCAAAAGCAAGCGCGGGAATATAGCAGCACCAATCAAAACATCGATACCGCTCGGCTCCGCAAACTTCGAATCTGCGAGCGGTAATGTTTTGAGATGTGTAAGTTTAGAGACATCGACGAGAGCGGTCGGCAATGTCTCCGTTATACGTTCAACAATAAGCGAAGAAACGTTAAAATTAATATCATTACTAAAACGAGAATATAATTTAATATCTACGGAACCTTTAACTGGTTTTTCCGACCCACCGATTCCTTTAACTATTAAATTAGAAGTATGAAAGTTCTTCCAAAGTCCTAGACGCTTAAAACATTCAGAAGTAATAAAATTACTTTGTGATCCACTATCTAGTAAACAACGTATTATGTGCGGCTTATCATTTACATCGTAAATTACGACTTGAGCAGTAGCGAGCAGAACGGTTGTGTACGCCGTACATTGCGGGCTATCTCTCGCCGACGGCGACGCCGCAACGCATCGAGTGTCAATCGAACGCGATCGAGCGGCGCCAGCGACAGAGGTCGTACACAACGATACCTCAGACTGTGAGGTAATAGAAGGTACAGTCGGCATAGGCGTTGGGACCGGATTCGGCTGTGACGTCACTACAGTTGATAATTGCGGGTTTTTATTAAAATGTAACAATGTATGATGACGTTGATTACATGCGCGACACTTTAATTTAGAAGAACAGTTAACCGTTTTATGTTTAATACTCAAACAATTGACACAAGCATTGTTGTCTTTCACACATTTGAAACGAGCTGTCGGAGTCAAATTATCAAAAGCGGGACATTTATATAAGTGTTCATGGATATATGCTTCGCACAGACACTTGTTTGAATTATTTAACTCAGAGCAAGCTACATAGGATTGTGGATTAGGAGCGGTCATTTTATTATTAAAACTACGCGATTTATTCGACTTATGTGAATTGTCTGAACTATTAGGCTTATTATTGTTAGCTAAGGGTGGTTGGGTATTACGGAATATCCGACACTGATCATTGATGAAGCTGACAAAACTATCTAGAGTGGGAATCTTACGATTACGTTCTGTCATCTCGAAAGCGCGAATAGTTTCAGTGTCAAACTTTTTATTGCGAGGTGCAATAAAATGAAATCCAGAAGGTCAACTAATTTTAGATTCTTTAGGGAATTAATTGCGGTGACGAACTTGTCCACAAATAGCTGGTAATTCGAAACAGACGCGAGACCGGATAATTTAAGATTTAAAGCTTGATCCAAATAGGTAGACGCGAGGACACGAATATCCTGGTACCTATCGAGGAGTGCCTGGAACATGACTTGGTAATTCTCAGCACACGGTGTGACTCCCGCGAACACAGACTGTGCCTTCGGCGACAGCTTACCTATTAAATAGTACAACCTGTCTGCATCCGTCAGCGACTTATTGTCATGAACTGTAGATTTAAAACTTGCATAAAATAATGGCCAGTTTCGTATATCACCGTCGAACGACATGAGTTCGATTGGCGGCAACCTTGGTCTACATGTTGCGCAATCACTCATACTGTGCCTCCCGGACGGCTTATCTTCCAATTGAGACATCACACGTTTCACGGAACAATACATATCCTCGAATGAGGCGTAGGCTTGATAGCTAGGCTTCGCATCGGGATATATAGCCAGTAACCTAGCATTATAATCATCCAATAATTTATGAAAGTCCGTTCGAATATCATCTATTGTTACACAAGAACTGAGAAAGCCTTCTCTCACTGATTCGGAAGTATTAGCCACTTTAGAACGATCATAAATTGACTGAATACGCTCGAAAAGTATATTACGCTTAGCTTCTAAAATCACTAACTGTTGATCTTCCGAAGAAGCGAATTACGTAAACTGCAGACGGTGGATCGAAAAAAAACCAAAATGATTTTAAACTAATTTAATTAAAAAGAAATTATTACAATATAATTAGTGAAACCTATTCGATGCTAGAATATGGAATGACCATTTACTTATTAAAAATAACTTAACGCTAATGTCCAATTTTGCTGCGTCGGCGGCTCGTGGCTGGATTGACGTCATCGGTGCAGTTTCTATGCGCTTGGCGTCAACACGGAGGAATTTGCATGTCAGCGCTATTGGTTAGGGATCCGTACTTAACACCTCCACCCGCAGAACAGCAACTATTTGATCATGTTGAGTGCAAATGTTGCTGGGACTTCATCTCGTTTTCTGGTTTCTACATCTTCATATGTATGTATCTTAAGAGTTGATTTCTTCTCATTATCGTCTGCTCCAAGGTTCCAGCATTTGTATCTGCGGCTTATAACCAAGATGATAAGTATGGTTGCGCATAGTACGATGATGTAGAACGGTATGGTTGTATGATATAGGACAACCGACGGAGTCTTGTCAATCTGGATAGGGCTTTCCATCAATACTTTGTTCTGGATGCTGTGAAGTTTTTCTAAGTTGACTGACTTGAAGCCGATAATGTGAGTGGAATCAGCTGTCTGGTTCATGTCGTTGTATGGGATTTTTGATAACTTGAGTGGCTGTCCTTTTATCTCATTGTTGTCGTTAATGATAGTGAATTCTGGTGTTTCCAGATAGCAGTTCATGGGTATGGTGACGAGATAGCTTCCTTGTAGGATGTTGAAGTCTTTCCTGCTGCAGGCTAGCTGTACTTTGGTAGGTTGAGGCAGAGAGATAACGTAATGTTGATCATCCAGCTTTTCTACTGCTTGCTTGGAGAGTGAGATCTTGGTGAATTGGCAGGTCTCCCTTAGGCCTTGGTTGATGATGAGCTCTTGGATGCAATCAGGCTTCGTCCGGATCTGATGACTTGTCTTCCTTTCACAGATATGAATGCTGCTGTACTTCGGGCATTCAGCCTCTATGTACACGAATGATTTCTCGTTTGTTGCTATGTAGGGAGAGGAAGGAATAAGGGCAAGTTGTTTCTTATTGGGTACAATGGATAGTCTATATAAATCATAAAGGTCTTTAGAGACTATAGGAAAACTGTATATTATTACTATTCTCTTCTCAATAAAGTAGGAACCTGGTTTTATTAGATTATAATATTCTCTTAACTCTAAGTTTAGGATTTGATCTTGGTTATATATGGATTTGAGCCTATCTATCATAGATCTTAAAACTTCTATATCAATCATAGAATGATGGGTGCTAGAAGCCCGTATAAAAGCCATTATGTTTTCTAACCTAATTATCTCTAACATTAAATCTTCTACATTGTTGGTTATAATTCCTAAAATTTGGGCAAACTTCGCGAATTTTATTAAGCTGTAATCTGTATAAGCACTCTTCTCAATAAGTAGTTCTAACGTTGAGTTAACTTTTTCTTGATTTTTTGTTATTTGGTCTAGGACGGTACCATGTTGGGACATCCATTCTTTACTAAGGCTGATGTGGTTGTTAAATTCTGATATTATTTTATTTTCTATATTTTGTAGAGTTTTAATAGCCTCATCATACTTCAAGGCATCTAGATAATCTAAGTTGCCCGTGACACTTTTTATAACGGACCCAAGGCTATCTACAAGACCTCTTTTGACTCTAACAGGTTCTAAAGATTTTACTTGTTGTAGTACCTTACTAAGTTTGTTTGCAAGATATTCAATCTGATATTCATAAACCATATAAGTCTCGTTAGTGAGTTTAGTTCTAAAAGTCTTTAGTTGCATCTGTACGGAGTTAATTTTATCTTCGATGTCGGTTAATTGAATGTACTGTATGAATGAATGGTAATGTGTAGTTAGTCTGGTCGGTCCTAATCTGTATGGTAGGAGTCCCGGTCCATCGTCTAATGTCTCAAGTCTTATCTCTTGAGGGTGTGTCGCTTGGACTGTCAGTAGTATCAGGATTCTGTAACAATTGGCTTGATTTAGGGATACGTTTCAGCCGCGATTTGGCTACGGGGCCACGTTTTTTCGAAGTGTATATGTGTATAGGCAGGTCAGCGAGTACTGTATCCTGCGTATAACGTGGTGCAGCTTTTTGGCGACTGGAAAAGGGGTTTTTAATAAAAATTTGTTGCTGAGGGGTATATTCTACTTCGGGCTCCCGAGTTTTGTTTCTACTGTTAATTAAGGCTGTACGATTTGCAAGAGATGACTCGTTAATGATTTCATAAACTTGCTTCATCTGTTGTCTATGATTCTGCGCATATTGCTGTAGTATGTGTTTAGTCAGATCTATGTCGATTGGGTCTCTAGGGTCAAAATGTCCGGTCAATAGGTCAAAAGGTCTGCACTTGGTGAAACTATGGATGGAACTGTTGTATGCTATAATGGCGTATGGCATGAGATTAATTATCGGTTCGTCTTTATTTTGTAATTTAAGAAT